>CM032454.1:53524855-53564740 GCA_019049505.1 Pachyrhynchus sulphureomaculatus | reverse complement strand
CTTATGAAATTTTACTGCCAGCGTACCCACGTGCTCGTGACAAGTCAGTAACAAATATGAAATCTCTCCTCTAAGTTGACAACCATGGCTCCACCTATTTGTAATAAAACTTTAAAATTTTACGGAAATAATCTCTCTAATAGGGGTTGATTCAATTAAGGAAAACCTGTACCGTTAATGGCTGGGAGGGCCCCTAGGGAACTCCAACTATTTCAAAATCTCTTGGTAGACATCATTTTTCATTTTAGATCTGAATTCAGTTTAGTTCAACTTTTTTCTCCTAATGTTTTTTAGAGTTGTTTTATTTTTTTAAATTAATAAATTTATATTCCATTTATAATATATTTTTGGACAATTGGAATGGTCCTACAAAACCTTCAATCTTCTTTATTTTTCTCCTTTTCTCAGGAACTTCTCCTATGATAAAATTTTAAGAGATTATTAATTTCCCTTAATAAAATTTAGTTTTATTATCCTTCGCAAATTCCTTTCAAATTACAGTACATAATTAGGGCCTAATATTTTAAATTAGTAGAGATTTGAAAAATAGTTAGGGCATCTGCCTTCTTTTTCCATGTTGTTAAACCTTTTGGCTTTAATTTTATAATAAATAGTTTTTATAAGGTCATTTTGATAACTTTGACTGTTACTTCACTGTCCAGTCATTCTACTAATTTTCCTAGGAATTTTATTTCGCGACGCTTTTTCGCTAGCTCTATAAGTAGTCTTAATAGCCAGTAAAGATCCAGTATATTGAACAAGGTTCGATGAGATAAGAAAAAACTTTAAAATAAAATTCGTCTATAACCCATTTTCAGATGCCATAGTGATCTTTAATGCAAGGCATTAGTAATTAAGGGTTCTATTAAGTTCTTATAAATTAGTTAATTTAGAAAATAGTGAAAGATTAAGAATAGTTGTATTTTGTCCGAGGAAAGAACAGAAAAACTTTCTGAAATGCGTTTTTACAAACAAAGCAATATTAACAATTTAGTTAGCTTTTCAAAATACGGTGCGAATCTGACATGTTCAAATATATCTCAAATCAAATTTTCAAATTCAAACAAATTTCTTTATTATTCAAAATGTCCTTAACTAGATTGCCCAAATACGTAGCCTCTTATATTCTATGGATTTCTACGAATAAAGGATGCTTTCACAGCATCCTCATTCGTATGAAATGCGTTACAAGCGGCTGGTGTTCTTGGCCATTGGTATTAGAGGCCCTTGTGTGTCAGTATGTGAAATTAATCATTTCAGAGACAAGGTCTTACAGTAAAAAATGTTTTTCTTTATTTATATTATTGATAAACAGGTGGTGTTTTACTATTAGTTGTTCTATACTTGATTCAATATTTTCAAATTGTTGTTTACTGGGAGAAAAAAACGAACAGAAAAAAACCCAACTTGCTATACGGAATTCAAATATACAAATTTTTCTATTTTTTAAATACAGATATAGATTACAGAATCAAAATTAAAACAAAAATCAGTAATTCAAAAACACCTAAAGGATTTAGTTACTAAACTGGCTCTGTTTGAGCGCCCTATTATCATATTTTAATGAAGCTAGACAACAAAAAAGCATTCTGCGCTGACGGAATATTCTGAAATAGTTCTCAAAAAGCTGTTCGAGGGAACGACAACCACCAGTTTTCCTTGTAGATTTTTCCACCTATCCTACAGAAAGGGAATATTTCCTTCCTAACAGGAAATGTGCCACAGTTCAGGCCACAAAACAATGATACCTAAAAAAAGGCAAGAACGTACCTTGCAAAATAACTACTGACCAATCGCACTGCTTTCATAATAATCGAAAGTTATGGAAAAAGGCTATCAATCAGCATCTTCTAAAATATCTTGAAGGATTCAACATTATTAGGGATCATCAATATGGGCTTTCGTAAAAATAGATCAACAGGAGATCTTCTGACTTACGTAACACACGTTTGAAACAACGCAATTAAACACATTTGGAGAATCTCGAGTGGTTGCTCTTGACATATCCAAGGCATTCCGAAACCGTGTTTGGCCCGATGGGCCACGTTTGGCCTAAGCCACGTTCTTAATGGTTATGTCTGAAACAAGTTCTGTTTGTGGCTCTCATGTTCCTCATAGAGCGTTCTTTACGAGTGGCAGTAGACGGATTTCTTTCTAACACCCTTCACTATCAACCCCGATGTACCTCAAGGCTCCATAACTGTCTCCTACTCTCTTTCTCAATTTACATTAAACGATCTGCTGGGAGAAAAGACCCGAAGAATTCCAATTTACCAGCTTTGCAGATGACAGTACGCGCCTCTATCTCTTCAATTCATTTTGAACGCTCGGGGACAATCGGGCTTCTCTGACGAATATTCCCAGACAGCAGGAAGTCATTCAACTTAACAAAGACCTGAAGAGAATTTTATCTTGGGGTGACAGTAACCAAGTGGAATATAATGCTACAAAAAACACTAGCCAGCGCGGCAGTTTTTTTTTCTAAAAAGGTTAACGTTGCTGAAACCCGATTATAGTTTATGTCGGGGCACTCCATTCCTCTAACATCGTCACTCAATTTGTTTGGGCGTTAATTTGGAAGCAAATATGTCCTGCATGAAACATGTTGCAGTCATAGCAAGGAGAGCTTCTCAAAAGTTGGGAATATTATTTCGAACCAAAAAGCCTTACACTCCACAACAACTGTTAATTCTTTACAAAGCTCAAATTCGACCAAACCTATGGAATACTGTTCCCATATTTGGGGCTTCGCTCCCAAACATACACTGCATTTGTTGGATTCTATTCAGAGAAGAGCGGTTTGTCTGATTGGAGACCCGGAATCTGACCGGCGGCCTGTCATTCGATGGAACATCATCGAAGAACGGTTGGCGACTTGAGCCTATTCTACAAGTATTTTCATGGAAAGTGTTCGAAGGATGTGGCCCGTCTTAATTCCTACCCAGAGCGGTGACATGTTAGAAGTACAACGTCGCGCTAATACTTCACATCCCGTTTGAGGTTCAGCTTGTTACTTCCTCGTTCCGCGTACACGCTTTTTCATGCAGTCTTTTATATGGAGAACATCATATCCCTTTGGAATGCTTTGCCCAGGACTGTGTTCCCACCGAGTACAATTTACACCGATTCAAGAACAACGTGAATCGCTTTATTTCCGCACACGTGTCGCTCCTCTAGCGCTTTAGGAACTATCGTCCCTGCAGCACGTGTGCTAGACCCATAAAAAAAATTAAGTACGATTGAACTTATAATTGGCAACATAAAGGTCATGTTCCTGTAGTTAGCAATAAAAAAGATTAAAACGGAAAGCTGGTTGATAAACCGACGAAACTAAATTTATACAAATTAATAAAAATGTTGCTAATATGAAGAAACACAATAGAGCTAATCTAGAAGAATTAAAATGTGGTGGTGATATTTGGTGCTATTAAGTAATACAAATAAAAAGTACTTTAATTACTGTGATAACTGTTCACTTAAATATATTTTGTTCTCACAATATCCCAAGATAAAAGATTGTTTAGAAATTATAAAAAGAATATGTTACAAAAAAAACCAACGTCAATATAATAATACAAAAAGATATATTGAAACTGTTTGAATTATGTATATCCGGAAATTATTTTCAGTGCATAATCAATTTTTCAACCACAAGAGATGGACTTTGCCATGGGATCTCCACTTAGTCCTTTGCTAACCGAAATCTTTATGTCAGAATTGGAAAATCAGTTTTTCGAAAAACCTCAACAACGCGAAAAATATTCTCTTTGGGTTTAGATATGTGGAGAACGACATCCTTAGTATGTTTCCTTGGCAATGATACTGAAAAACTAAATTCCACTTAAATCAGCTAAATAATTACACCCCAACATAAAATTCACACTTGAAAAAAGGAAACCGATAATAAAATAAAATTCTTCTTAGATATTACAAGTTTTGAAAAAGAGAAATAGACTAGAATTCGATATCTTCCGCAAACTAATCCATTTCAGATGGTCACCCCCTCCCAGCTGACTCAATACACCCTAACTCCCATAAACCTGGCAGCCTATAGATTCTATGATCCATAGAGGCCATCAATAACCCTCCTAGTAAAATAATTTAAAAAAAGAACTGGACACAATCAAAAATATAGCACTCAAATAAACGGCTTCCAACCTAAAATAATTAATACCTTAATAAACCGTAAACGAAAACAAATCACTTTCAACAGCTTAATCTAACCCCGTAAAAGAATAATCCCACAAAAGAAAACATTCATACCTCTGACATATTTTGGTCCCATCTCGGATAAATTATCCCAAGTTCTCACGACCGAAAAAAAACAAGAATAGCTTTAAAACCCGCTCAAAAATTATCCATATATATTTTTAATGCCAAAGATAAAACTATAAATACAATAAATCAGGAGTTTATTAAACTTAATTGCCAAGAGTGCAACAGCTGTTACGTAGGCCAAACGGGATGGAATTTCAAGACAAGATTCGCAGAACAACAATGCCCCTTATTAGGCTAAAAAATGAAAAATCACACTTTCCTAAACACTTCTAGAAACAGGCCCATACTTTTCCCATATCGATTGTTTACAAATACTCCATATGGCACCTAAAGGGTCAAAAACTCAACTTCTTAGAATCTATAGAAATTTACAGACATTCAAAGGACCATAATATAAATTTACTGAATAGTCAATTAGACGTAGCAAATTTCTCTTTTATTCAAACTTTTTTAACATATAATAGACCCACATCTGTTCATCATATAAACATAAAATACCAAAAATCTGTTTAGTCTTAGTTAAGCGTTTTTTGACAATGTAGTTGTACTACGAAAATCGCGATAACGCGCAATTGATAAATCTTTACAAACTATATTTAGTGACAGTTAACAAAGTACATTAAGTAGTTTTAACATTGTTAAGAAAGTACTGTCACAAAGTAACGGACCACTCAATCAACGCTATTAAGTAATAGGTTGTAAAATGTATTAATTCGTAAAAATATGGATATAATGCCGAAACAGTGCCGTAGTTTTCAATTTCACAATAAATGTAACGCCTTAAATACAAACAGATAGGATCAGGTTAAAACATTTTAAGCTGTATTGATAAATTGAGTGGAATTAACTTAATAGCTACACTACTACCGATTTAAATGTCATCTATAAATATAGAGTTAAAAATATCATAGTTTGTTAGTGTTGCGCAAGTATTGAATCGACAAAATGAAGTTTCTTATTGTGAGAAATAGTAAAATCTATGAATTGCTTCTAAATATATTCAGTGGCAACTTATAGTACCGAATGAAGAAACGACCAATAACTCTTGTATAAGGCAAATTCAAAAATTTTTTTTCTGCTACTTCTGCTGATTTTTTATATCCCTTTGGTCATTTATTACGGCATGACAAAATCAGAGTTGAAAGATTCTAGTTTTCCAATAAAATACCTGCTGAAATTGTCAGTCAGTACTTTTGTCACCTTTACCAATATTTTTTATTTACATTAACCACATCAGATATACGCTCCTGGCAAAGGCTGTATGAAAAGTGCTTTAATACTGAATTTGAGGAAAGAAATAGTAAATATTTGTGGCGAATCTGTTTTATTCTACTAACTTCTTGTCTATGTCACATAGTATTCTTCTTATACTTTTTTATTACTTCCGGAGAGTCAGGGTAACAATGTAATAGATGTCATACACAGTCTATCGTCAAGTATTATATACTATTTTAATGTTTGTACCTCAATATTTTTGTTGATTTTAAATATGGAAATAATAAATATAATACGAAGAATAAGACATAAGTAATGAACTCTTCGGTAATAGACGTAGGTACCTTAAAGTACAGATATTTAAATTCACTGGCTGCAGTAGAATTATTTAATAATATGTTTGGATACACAATCTTAACTATGTTTGCTAAATTAATGACTGATATAGAAGGAGAGGCATTCCTACAGTTGTTACTAAGCTACAATCCAGAAAAATATGAGGCGCCCCCTGTGTTACGTATTGGTACCTTGGTAGTATAGATGCGTTGGTTAAATCGGTAAGTACCTACAACATAAAGTACTTGTTCTTTCTACATTCTTTTTCCTGCACGCTAACATTCAAGAGTATTTTTAAAATTATCTGCCGAACCAGGAGTATGACGTCACTCCACTGTATTGCTAAAATTTGGTTCTCAATTTATTTATTAGTTATTTCTCGCAAACTGTCATAGGCCACGAAACTCGGGTGTCCAAAGAACTCTTCACCTACAAAGAAGGTGAAAACTCAGTCACCTTTTGAAAATATGATTGCGACCGTTTCTTGGGACAATGACGGAATTTTACGTACATGGAAAAAAGGCTCTCAATTAATAGAGATTTTTACCGAAGAACAATTCAAGATCAGAAGCAGACCATTATTAAAAAATCGGCTAAATGCGAATCGGACTTGCGCAATTAGTATTCTGGGTGATGACTGCTTTTAAAATAAAATAAATAACGTATTTTCACGTTTTTTTCTTAGTCAGTAATGTATAATAGTTACAGCATCTTAGCTACCTAATAGCGAATAAATCAATCTCGCTCATTCTAGAATCTGGTAATAAAAGTGTAAAACAGATATTTACTACCTACATATTTGTTTAATTATAAACAAATAAAAAATAAAATCATTTTGTCTCGGTACAGGAGCGACGTGCGGCTCTGTACCAGTAATGTACTGAAAAGTATATGAATATACCTTCACTATATTGTCAAGGCACATCGATTTTTTTATCAGATAAATTATCACTCGTGATAATGAAGAATAGTCCCAGAATTTCTTCAAAATTTTTGATGAGTACTTTTCGAGCTAGGGTAGAGGACTGGGTTTTTTTGGATATATAATTTTTAAACAATATAAGGAAAGTGCGCGCAAGTATTACATCATATATATTTTTGAACTCATATTTCACAAGCTTCCATTTGTCATCCCAGTCAATGACTTGGTAAATTTGTTTTTTTGACTTCCTAATTCACCTCCCAAAACTAGCCCCTTAACTCAAAATTTAACTTTTAAAACTACAATACTCTGATTGGGTCATCAATTTCCATATTTGGGCCAATTTTAAACTTTATTTGTCAAATAGTTTCGGAGAAAATCGAGTGTGACAGACAGATAGACGGACACCGAAGTGATTTCATAACTATTCCGTACGGCACACTAAAAATGACCAAATTTATGTAGAACCGAAACTTTATTATTGCAGAACAACTACTGGGTTCAAAAGTCCTTGTAAGCTGCAAATTCACCGAGTTATAAGATGCGCCCAATCGACCGATATGGTACTGTGCGACTTTCTTTATTTCAAACATTTGAAGAAAGACCTCAGAGACTGAAAGTTGCCCTGTAATGATAAGTTTAAAGCTGCTGACCATTATTTTTAGTGTTTCCGTACGGAACACTTATAAGATCACTTCGGTGTCTGTCCGTCAGTCACACCCCGATTTTCTCCGAAACTATTTGTCATAGAAAGTTTAAATTTGGTAGTAATATAGAAATTTGTGGCCTCATCAGAGCCATGTAGTTTTGAAAGTTAAATTTTGACTAAGGGGTTAGTTTTGGGGGGTGAAATCGGAAGTGAAAAAAAATTTTTTTACTAGGTAATCGAGTGTGGTGTCAAATGAAAGCTTGTGAAAATACGAGTAAAAAATGTATATATAATGTAATACTTGCGTGCACTTTTCTTTGTATTATTTTTAAAAAATCGCGAAAAATCGCTTTCCACCCGCCTTATCTTGGAAAGTACTTATCAAAATATTTTGAAAAAATTCTGGAATATTCTCCACGGGGTGTAGTTTGAACGAAAATTATCACGAGTGCATTACCTGTAATAATTTATCTGGTATATAAAAAAAAACAGAAAATTTCAAGGTCATCAATTTTCAGTAAAGTTTGGAAATAAACTTTGTTGAAAACTTATTTGGGTGTGTGTTTTGTGAAGTCACTGATCATTTTATATCACCATAACATAAATTTTGACTTAAGGGATTCGTTTTGAGGGGTGAAATCGGAAGTGAAAAAAAAAATTTTTTACTAGGTCATCGAGTATGGTGTCAAATGAAAGCTTGTGAAAACACGAGTAAAATATATATATATATATATATATATATATATATATATATAT
The DNA here is from genome assembly GCA_019049505.1 of Pachyrhynchus sulphureomaculatus. Lineage (NCBI taxonomy): Eukaryota > Metazoa > Arthropoda > Insecta > Coleoptera > Curculionidae > Pachyrhynchus > Pachyrhynchus sulphureomaculatus. The sequence goes on along the minus strand of CM032454.1, from coordinate 53,556,584 downwards.
ATATATATAATATATATATATAATGTAATACTTGCGCACACTTTTCTTCGTATTACTTTTAAAAAATCGTGAAAAATCGCTGTCCCCTACCGTATCTCGAAAAGTACTGATCAAAAAATTTTGAAAAAATCCTGGAATATTCTCCATGAGGTATAGATTGAACGAAAATTATCATTACCTTTAATAATTTATCTGGTATATAAAAAAACCAAAATTTCAAGGTCACCAGTTTTCAGTAAAGATTGGAAACAAACTTTGTTGAAAACTCATTTGGGGTGTGTTTTGTGAAGTCACTGATCATTTTATACCACCCTAACAAAATTTTTTTATTTTAAAAACAATCAACGTACGGAACACTAATTGCGCAAGTTCAACTTGCACTTGACCGGTTTTTTTTAAGGAATAAATAGGAGATCTTTTAGATGGAATGAAATAACCCGAGAGACGCTGAACTAAGTATGTTTTGTGTAGTCGGTAATTAATGTAGAGAAATATATTTTTTTTTACGCTGTGAGAATCTTCCTTCGTGGCTAGGTAGATAACCTAAAAAACAACTAATTTAACTTTCTAGTTCATTTTTCACCTAATAGAATTTTTACTGTCACATCGAAATGTAGGTTCCCTCTTCATAATTTTAAATTACTGTTAGAATATATTTTATTTAAGAAATATAATATTTTTGGAACGTTGATTAAATTAAAATATATATTCCGAAATAATTCAAATCCGAAAATATTCGTTTTTTAGTGTTCCGTACGGAACACTTATAAGATCACTTCGGTGTCTGTCTGTCTGTCTGTTCGTCTGTCACACTCGATTTTCTCTGAAACTATTTGTCATAGAAAGTTGAAATTTGTTAACAATATAGGAATTGATGGCCTCATCAGAGCCATGGAGTTTTGAAAGTTAAATTTTGACTTAAGGGGTTAGTTTTGGGGGAGTGAAAACGAAAGTGAAAAATTTTTTTTTTTACTAGGTAATCGAGTGTGGTGTCAAAGCTTGTGAAAACACGAGTAAAATATATATATATAATACATATATATATATATATAATCATATATATATATATATATATATATATAATATAATATATATATATATATATATATATATATACAGTCCCTGGCCAAATTATTAGACGCACTGCAAGATTTCATGTAAAATATTAATTACCGAGTGATATTGTACCGTTTTATTATTTTAAATTGATTTGTTTTTTATTTTTATATTATCCAATCAATTACCTATTTATTTGACATAAATAAAACAGCATTAATTTAGAAAAGCATAAGTTTATTAAGGTTTAAAGAAAAGTGAAATTAATGTTAGTAAAAGTCAATATTTAGTTGAGCCACCTTTAGCCGCTATCAAAGCTTTAATTCTGCGCGGCATGCTATCAATGCAAGATTGTACTGTCTCCTGCATTTGAGGATGATGATTCCACACATGAATAATCTTTTCTAGGAGGTTTTGTTGGTAATCACATCTTTAGCCACTTCTCTTTTCATCAGCTCCCACACTTTTTCAATGGGGTTCATACCCGGCCAATCCAACAGAGGGATATTTTTTTCTGCCAAAAAAGCTTTAACAGACCGAGCAGTGTGGCAGGGAGCTCCATCTTGCATGAAAGTGAATGGTTCCCCATTTGGAAACCATTCTCTGAGCTGCGGAATCAACCGATTTTGTAATACTTCTTTGTACTGATCTTGCCTCATTATTTCTTTGACGACGTACAGACGTCCAGTGCCCTTGCCGCTGATGACTGACCAAATCATCACTTTGGTGGGATGTTTAACCGTCGGGACGACACAATCAGGATGAAACTTTTCTCCATGACGACGACGCACATACTGAGCTTTATTCTGCAAAATTTCGAATGTGCTTTCGTCACTGAAGCAGACCTGTCAAAAATAGGAAAAATATATAAACTTCCATGTTTATTTGCTTTATTTAACTGAAAATGATAATAATGTATCAATTATTGATTAAATTGCTGTATCTTACCGATCTCCAGAAGTCCACATCTTTGTCTTGCCATTGTTTGGCCCACTTCAGGCGCTTTGCTTTCATTGCAGCTGTTAACTTGGGCTTCCTGGCGGGGCGACAGGCCTTAAAATCTAATTCTTTCAATTTTCTTCGAACAGTGCGCTCAGAAGCATTTACTCTAGCATCCTGGAGTTGTGATTTTATTACCTTTGTGGTAGCAAATCTGTTTTCTACACAAATTTTCTTCAAACATCTCTCTGACCGTGGAGTGAAAATTGGTTTTCTACCGCATCTTTTCTTTCTTTTCGGGCTTAATTCCTTCCCTGACTCAATTTTCTTTTTTATGCGTCGTACACTAGCTTCAGAAACCTCCAATCTTCGTGATATTTCTCGGTTTGTAAATGTAATCACAAGGGCCTTCACTTCAGCTTTTTTACGTGGTGAAAGATCGCCTTTTCTAACCCATAATGAAAATAGTCCAATTACTTTTTTAACACACTGCATACAAAATAAACTAATAACTGAGTAGTATAAAACTGTTAAACAAACAATCACAGTCCAGAAAGCCACAGAAACACGTCTGTACCTGACTCGATTCCGATCGCGACTGATACAGGTTTGTACTTGTTTACGTTCATGTATCACTTTGTCAACACAGTGTTGCCATATATGTTAAAAATAAATACAAATATGTAGTCTACAACAATTCTTTTAAATAAAAATCAATAATATTGTAGTTTAAATATACCATTATTGCATAAAAACTCTTAAGAAACATAAAATTACTAAAAAAAATACAGTGCGTCTAATAATTTGGCCAGGGACTGTATATATATAATACTTGCGCGCACTTTTCTTTGTATTATTTTTAAAAAATCGCGAAAAATCGCTGTCCACCCGCCTTATCTCGAAAAGTACTTATCAAAAAATTTTGAAAAAATACTAATATATACTGAATATTCTCCACGGGGTTTAGATTGAACGAAAATTATCACGAGTGCATTACCTGTAATAATTTATCTGATATATAAAAAAAAAAAACAGAAATTTCAAGGTCATCAATTTTCAGTAAAGATTGGAAATAAACTTTGTTGAAAACTCATTTGGGGTGTGTTTTGTGAAGTCACTGATCATTTTATACTTCCGTTACAACATTTTTTATTTTAAAAGCAATCAACATATGGAACACTAATTACGCAGGTTCAACTTGCACTTGACCGGTTATTTATTTCTTACTCAGATTAAAGCTTAGCTAAATAATATATACAGGGTGCCCCATATGTATGAAATAATGATTCCAGAGAATTTATTAATCAGTGTTTCAAAAAAATGAAAGTTATAGGATGAGTCCTACTAAAAATTCTAGATATTATTTGTCTTATATACCATATGTCTACATCGAATTGTTTTGGAATTATTGATATTTGAAATTAAGGAAATCATATTTAAAAAAAAGAAAAAATTAAGCTGGCATATGTCAAACATTTACTGTCAGGTAACGACATAAACGTGTCAAAAAACGATTTATTAACGAAAACGTTTATTGCTGGATTTTGTGAAACTGCAATTTAAGCGTAATATCATAATGGTACATTTAACAGAAACTGAAAGAATCACTTTGTTAATGACGGTTGGTTACGGAGACCGTAGGAGAACATAACAGGAGGTGTGTGATCTTTTTAAAAACGCAAAATATCCGAATCGAGAACCTATTACCCAATCCGTAGTTAGTAAAACATTAAAACGATCACAATCAGGTCATGTTAAGGATCGTTCTAAATCTGGACCTCCAAAAGTTAAAACAAGCGATGATAAAAAGTTAGATGTTTAAATTGGAAATTATAGAAAATTCCCTTACAGCTACTCGTCAGCTTGGGCTAGACCACAACATAAGTAAAAGTACCTTAAGGCGTATACTGAATGAAGAAATATTGCATCCGTACAAACCCATTATATTGCAAAAATTATCTGAAGATGTCTACGAACATAATATTGTTTTTTTCTGACGAGGCCATATTTTGTCTTAACGGAAGATTTAACAGGCATAACTGCCGGTACTGGTCTACTGAGAATCCCCACTAGATAATCGACAGTCATTCTCAAAGACCACAAAAGATAAACGTGTGGGCAGGGATTTTGGACGTCATATCATTGATCCCCTTTTTATCGATGGAAATCTTACAGGACAGCGGTATTTACAGTTACTTCAAGAGCAAGTTATTCCAACTTGTGCAGGTCTTTTTTCCCGATGAAAATAATCTGGATATCCCTAACAGGAATCTGTGGTATCAACAGGACGGAGCACCCCCCCTATGAAATCAGTTTTTGTAGATATTTAGATGCGATTTTTCCTAATCGATGGATAGGGAGAAGAGGGCTGTAGAATGGCATGCAAGAAGTCTCGAGCTTACGCCACTCAATTTTTTTTTATGGGGTCATTTGAAAACCAAAGTTTATCGAAGTCGACCTAAAACTGTAGAAGATTTACAACAAAGAATTCAATATAAAGTAGCACAGATCACCCCGGATTCTCTAAAGAACTGTTCAGGCTGTTTATGATAGATTAGGTCATTGCCTCGCTGTTAACGGTAGATATTTTGAGCAATTTTTTAACTTAAAAATAAACCTAGTCTTTCTTAATATATTTTTTTGTCGTTTTTTTTATTTTTTAAATTTCAAATGTCATTAATTCCAAAACAGTTCAATTTAGACATGTAGTATTTCAGACAAATAATATCTAAAATTTTTAGTAGGACTCAAAAATAAAATAATATATAGAGCTTTCCATTAAAAAAAAATCAAGATGGCGTAATTTCTTCGAACTGACATTTCAAAACATTTTAGTGTCAACGTCCGCATATGCGTCGTATAAACACCTTATAACTTTTATTTTAAATTTTTTTTGATACACTGATTAATAAATGCCGTGGAATCATTATTCCATGCGTATGGGACACCCTGTATATATATATATATATATATATATATATATATATATATATATTTATATATATATATATATTATATAATATATAAATATATATATAATATATATATATATATATATATATATATATATATATATATATATATATATATATTATTAGGTGACCGCAAAAAATCGATGTCGGAATTTGGTTCGTCTGGACCCCACAAAACGATTCCCCTTTCCAGATATTGAGATAGCCGAAATTTGAGCTCGATTAAACGACGTTAACCCGTGCCGCTCGTCGCTCAAAGTTTTGAAAAAATCCAAATTTTTGGCCAAAAAGCTGACATATGGAGCCATAACTCCAGAACAGTAAATAATAGAAACACGCTTGATATCTCAAAAGAAAGCTATTGTTGTTCTTCAAAATTTATATTCTATACATAATTGTTGTTATTTTAAGTCAAACCGAGTTACAACAGCCTTTAGCCCCAAAAACGTGACCTAGTACCAGTAGGAGCCAGTTTGGGAGTATTCTAAGAATTTTACGGGATCTTACATAATGTGTCTCGGAATTAACATTTTTTTGTTAAAAAGTATTTTGGAACTCAAGTTTCAAAGATAAAGAGCCTTTTGTTCAAATTTAATCTTTTATTATGTGGGGATTACCTGACTAGTTTACCAAAGAAAGACCCGTTTGACAGGTAAAAAAGGAGGGTAAATCTAATTTCTATTTTAGGGATGGTGATTTTACTTCATCGTACAACCGACCTTTTATTTATTCAGTTTAGTTTCTAAAGTGCCTTTGAGCTGGTTAGATCGAACAATTATCTAGTGAAGATATTTTAAAACGTTTTTTTTTTTTTAAATTTTCCAAGTGTGTGTGTTATTGTTTTTATAACTATTATAGTATTATTTTAAAGACATTTGAAAACACATTTTATTGAAATTAAAGTTTGCAATATATTTTGTTTCATTTTCCAAGTTAACTGTTATTTACCTATTGGCCTCTGAAATGGCATCCACATCAGGTGTACAAAGCCGGACCAAGGATAAAATATTTCTTGTGGGCTATCCCATTCACCAGATCACCGGTTGTAAACTACCCTCAAATCGTCAAGTTTTGTGTGCTTTATTTTATAATTTACGTACTGTGAAATTAACTGTAAGAGAATCAGCAAAACTTACAATACGAGAAGTGTTCATTTTTTCGGAGAAAGCTCGAATCCCGACTAAACATGAGCAAGATGCAATTACTAAGCTGAAAAAACTTCACGCCGAGTGGAGAACTCTTCAAAAAGATCGGAAGAAAACATCGAAAACGGCCAAGAACAAATTTAAACAGTTTGTTGAAAAGTTGGATGATCTCTTTGATATTGCTCAACAAGATGCCTTAGCTCTGATGAAATCGGAAGAAGATAAGGCGTTTCTCGTGAAACAGAGGCAGAAGGGCCGCCCAGTTCCATGACTGGAGTGGATCTCAAGTTGTCTCGAGCTGAAGAAATCAAGGTGCAAAAGGAACTTGCAAAAATGAACCGACAAATCTAAGAAGCAACTTTTGACATTGGTGAGTTTTTTTTTTTATTATTAGTATTCTAAAAAATAGATAAACAAATAAGTAAATAGTTTCATTATAATTGAAAGAAAATTGTACATGAGAGCATGATTTGGCATCTTTATGATTGAGTTTATATTTTTTAAATAATACCTTTTGATAATTAGAAATAGGTAATTTAGTACCTATGTATTATTACTATTCTGCTAAAATGACAAGTTTTTATAGTCTTTTTTTTTTCTCTTTCTTTTGTTGCTTCTTAGAGACGGATGATGAAGACAAGTTCAAAGAAGAAGAAGAAGACACTGAAGAGGACAGCATCTACCAGCAACTTGAGAGCTTGGAGGAAATGGACATCCCTGAAGAAGTTGCAGAAGATCCAGGACCATCTGAGAGCAAGAGGATGAAAGTTTCATTTGCAAGGGGCATTAAAGAGATTTTAAACATGAAATTGTCCATTTTATTAGATCGATGTAAGGTATCCGACAGAAATGCCACGAGAATTTTAATAGCTACTCTAGAAGCACTAAACCTTGACCCTCTTGAGTACAAAGTCTCGAAAACTTTATTACATGATAGAAGGCAAATGTTCAGAGAACAATATAATAAAAAAATTTTTGATCAAGTAAACATTCCTGAAAAAGAGCCCGTGGTTGTCCATTGGGACGGTAAACTTTTACCGGGTGTTTTAAAAAATGAACAATGTGAGCGAGTAGCTATAGCTATTTCATATGGCGAAAAGGAACAGCTGCTGGGAGTTCCTGTAACAGCAAACAGCTCTGGAGGGGAGCAAGCCGTAGCCGTATATGAATGCCTACATGAATGGGGTCTTCTCAACACCGTCAAGGCGATGTGCTTCGACACTACAGCATCCAACACGGGAAGACTCAAAGGAGCATGCGTCATATTGGAGCAAATGTTAGGAAGAGAATTGTTATACCTAGCTTGCCATCACCATATCTTGGAAATTCTGTTAAGAGGCGTATTCAACACAAAAATGGGATCAACCACTGGACCTCATCCAGACATTTTCAAGAGATTCCTCACTGCGTGGCCCAAGATAGACAAAGGAAAATACGACACAGGTATCAGTGACAATCTAATACAAAAGCAGCTAACTCCAGAAGTAATTGCAAATGTTACTGTTAAATTCGAGACCAAATTAACTGAGAGCCACCCCAGAGATGACTACAAGGAGCTATTGCAGTTGGTTCTCGTATTTGTTGGATCACTAGACGGCAATATTGTGGGTTTTAGAACTCCAGGAGCCATTCATCACGCTAGGTGGATGGCAAAGGCTATTTACTGCTTAAAAATGTTCATTTTTCGTCGTCAATTTAAGATGTCTAAAGAAGAAGAAAGTTCTGTGCGTGCCATTTCTGTTTTCCTAGTTAAAATTTATTGTAAAGCTTGGTTCAATGCTCCAAAAGCTCATCTTGCACCAAAGCAAGATTTAGGTATTTTGCACAGTCTGTTAGACTATAAAGAATGTGACAACGACATTGCAGAAATAGCCTTGACCAAATTTTCGAACCATTTGTGGTATTTGAATGCAAAGTTGGTGGGATTATCGTTTTTTGATCCCACCATTACAGACGATGAAAAGTTGTTAATGGCTAATAAATTACTCAGTAGCACAGATGAACCATCACAGCACGCTAGGGTTGTAAATCCAAAAGTTAGGAAAGAAAACTTAAAAGAGGTAGTTGATGGAGGATTGGTAAATTTACTTACCAAAGAAACGTTTACATTCTTTGACCAATTTAATATAAAAACAGATTTCCTAAGACAACATCCAAACACCTGGTCTCAAAATAATGACTTCCAAGAAGGATTGAAAATTGTCAAAACATTAAAAGTAGTTAATGATATGGCTGAGCGTGGTGTTAAATTAATAACCGACTTTAACGACCTTCTGACAAAAGATGAAGACCAAAAGCAATATGTCCTGCAAATTGTAAGTAAATGCCGAGCATTATATCCTGACGTTTCAAAAACTACTTTAACAAAAGCTCTAGAATAGATTAGATAATTATGTAAAATTATCAACTCATGTAGGTACTACGTCTGTATCTTTTCTGTGTCTGTTTTGTATGTATTATATACCTAATTTTTATATTTTAAAATAAAAAATGTCATTAGACTTATCAGTATTACTTGTTTTTTTTATTATATTTCTACTTTAAAAACTCAAAAATATACCAAAAAAAAGCAAAATTTATCTTAATAACAAAATATACGAAGTATGCTCCTAGTGGTACCAGGTCACGTTTTTGGGGCTAAAAGGCTGTTGTAACTCGGTTTGACTTAAAATAACAACAATTATGTATAGAATATAAATTTTGAAGAACAACATAAAGCTTTCTTTTGAGATATTAAGCCTGTTTCTATTATTTACCGTTCTGGATTTATGGCTCCATATGTCAGCTTTTTGGCCAAAAATTTGGATTTTTTCAAACTTTGAGCGATGAGCGGCAGGGGTTAACGTCGTTTAATCGAGCTCAAATTTCGGCTATCTCAATATCTGGAAAGGAAAATCGTTTTGTGGGATCCAGACGAACAAGATTCCGACATTTTTTTCCCCCTCTATGAGATCCAGTCACTCTAATATATATATATATATATATATATATATATATATATATATATATATATATATATATATATATATATATATATTACTCCACCATATCTCAGACCATGTTCAGTTTCTTAACCATTTTGAGGACCCTTAAACAACTTTTTAAAACAGATACCTAGTTTAGTGTTTTGCTCGGGCGAAGTTGACATCAACTGAAATTTAGAATAAAATAATGTATATTCTTGACTTCATCTTCCTGAAACTTTTAGTCTAATTCTATTAATAAATTTTTCTACTAAATGATCACAGTTTTAAATTTAAAAAATATTATTCGTTAAAAAGAGTCATCATGAAGCACTTGAATTGCCCTATATTACAGATTAACTATCCGTGAGTGACGAAATTACCATCTAGGCGACTTTAAGTATTCAAATACGACCGAACATAAAAGTTAGTAAACTGAATCATTCTCAGTCATTTATGGCTTTACTAAACTAATAAATGGACCAACGGATCCCTGATCGAGATAAAGATTTCGCTAGTCTTCTTGACTTGTTTCAACATCGAGTATCCTACGGATCAATGACAACGAGGCGCCTAAATCGCATAAGAGTTAGCACTATAAATCTGCTAAATGGAAAGAACTCATGGAATATTTTCGAACTCTAACTTGATGAGACGTTCGTTTTAGATCCAGCAACACATCTGATTGTACTAGGGAGGTTTTCGATGTTGTTTCGGCTGGTATAGGAGCTTGCATACGTTTTTCGAAGAAATATCTTTTCAAGAAGTAGCTACATAAGCTCTTATGGTATGTTTGAAAAGTTTTGTTTATGGCTCTCGTGTTTCCTCAGAGAGCATTCCTTAGAAGTGACAGTCGACGGATTTCTTTTTAATACCTTCACTATCAACCCAAATGGGGCTCAAGGCTCCCTACTGTTAGCAGATGGTAGGACGCTTATTTCTTCATTCAGTTTGAATGCTTAAACATTTGCTACTCAGGCAAATATCCCCATATAACAGGAAGTCATCCAAGTGGAATTTAACGCTACAAAAGCCTAGTTTTTTTCTAAAAAAGGTAACGTGAAACTAATATTGTTATATCAAGAGCTTCTTAAAAGCTGGAAATATTATTTCGAACTAGAAAGCTTTACACTCCACAACAACTGTTAATTCTGTACAAAGCTCAAATTCGACTAATGATGAAATACTTGCTCCATGCTTGGAGTTCTGCTTCCAAACATACACTGCATCTGTTGGATTCATCGAGAAACGGATAGTGACTTGATTATATTCTACAAGTATTTTTGTGGAAAGTGTTCAATGGAGGTAGCCAGCTTAATTCCTCACATTGCTTGCTAGGAATACAAGTCGCGCTATTACTTCACTTCCCTATGAGATTCAGCTTGTCACTCCTCGTTCAAAACGTTTTCAAGCCGTCTTTTATACGGATAATCTCATCCTTTTCGAATGATTTGCACAGGTGTTTCCCACCGAGTATAATTCAAGATGATTCAAGACTAACGTGAATGGCTTTTCCGCACACACGCGTAGCACCTGTCGGGTTTTAGGGATTTCCCTGCAGCATGCATTCTATGCCCATTAGAAAAAAAATGATTTTTGAGATGTCTCCACAACAATTATACATTTTTTTTAGTTACGTAGGCAATTAAAGGCAACAGAAGGTGAGCGAAAGGTAATCTGTTTGTTGCCTCAAACTAGAATTATATATTGCAACTTTTATTTAATTAAATTTTTACCCACCAAGCTAACTATTTATATAAGATTTCACGGGGTGCAATAAGGACAAGTAAAAAACAAGGGGGAAAATTGGAATCCTGTTTCTGCAAAAAGTATCTTAGTCTGCTTCCGTACAACACCGCTGTAAATATGGGATGGACGCCTGTTGTATAGTAAAACCTTCCTGTGTCGGTGTTGCCACTTATACTTATTAATTTTCATAACCGATTATATGTGTTTATATATAATTTATTAAAGAGCAAACTTAGGAAATATTCCTTTGTTACATATATTATTATTTACTTTCTCTTTTGTTAGTTAAAAAAGCTGAATAAGCCAGCGAACCAATGAAGTTTTTAAATTTTGGAAGTTTAACGAGGAGTCGATCCATCCAGTTTTCAGGACAGCTTAAATATGTGATCGCATTTCGATGTAAATATGTAAAAGCTTGATTGTTTCTTTTGCGATACATTCATCTGGCTGAGGAGAATTTTGTACTTCAAATTTGAGATTTCGCCAAAGTAAAATCATCAGCTTCTATAGACGATGGAAAACAGCTAGCTGAGTTACTTTGAGAGCATTTGCATGTTCCGGTTGGGTTTAGCAAGAATTTTATGCCAGAAATTAGTCCAACTTCTCGTTTTCTACTCTTTTTGGGTGATTATTATGCTGATGATTGAGATTTTCCTCTGGAAACTATTGAAACCACTATTTACAAGTGCTTTATGATAGAGCGTTTTCTTCTAAAATCGAATATACTCTTTCTTTCTCCTCAGGTTATATTGACAGAAGAATCAAGTAATATGCCTCGTTTTAAAGCCTAAATAAATTCTAAATGTAATATATTGTGTAGTTGTTAAAATATAGGAGTCAGCAATAAATTTGTTAGTACAATTTCAATAAAATCTTTTATGATGGCTAGCGCACTGAAATATTTATACTCAAACGGAGTAAGATTTATTATTTCTTGCAACTCTAAACATCGCCTTGCTTTATTTAAAATTTCCACGTTAAGAATTAACAACTTTCTTTTTTTTATGGGTGTAGCACACGTGCTACAGGGAAGTCCCTAAAGCGCTCCAGGAGCGGCATGTCTGCGGAAAAAAGCAATTCACGTTGTTCTTAAATCGCTGTAAATTGTACTCGGTGGGAAACACAGCTCTGGGCAAATTATTCCAAAGGGATGATGGTCTCCATATAAAAGACTGCTTGAAAAGTGTTGTACGCGGAGTTATAAGCTGAACCTCATACGGATATGAAGTATTAGCTCGACGTGTATTTCTAACATGCACTGCTCTGGGAGCAATTAAGCGGGCTACATCCTTCGAACACTTTCCATGAAAATACTGGTAGAACAGACTCAAGTCGCCAACCGTTCTTCGATGTTCCAGCGAATCAAGGCCGCAGGTCAGTTCCGGGTCTCCAATCAGACGAACAGCTCTTCTCTGAACAGAATCCAACAAAGGCAGTGTGTGTTTGGAAGCGGAGCCCCAAACGTGGGAGCAGTATTCCATAGTTGGTCGAATTTGAGCTTTGTAAAGAATTAACAGTTGTTGTGGGTTGTAAAGATTTCTGGTTCGAAATAATATTCCCAACTTTTGAGAAGCTCTCCTTGCTATGCCTGCAACATGTTCATGCCAAGACATATTTGCTACCAAACTAAACGCCCAACAAATTGAGCGACGATACTAGGGAAATGGAGTGCCACGACATAACTATGTTGGGTTCAGCAACGTTAACTTTTTTAGAAAAAACTGCCGCCTGGGTTTTTGTAGCTTTAAATTCCACTTGGTTACTGTCACCCCCAAGATAGATTCGCCTGAGCAGCCGATGTCCGAGCGTTCAAGGTGAATGAAGAGACAAGCGTACTGTCATCTGCAAAGCTGTAGATTGGCTTCCCGATCTTTTCCAGCAGATCGTTAATGTAAATGAGAAAGAGAGTAGGAGACAGTATGGAGCCCTGGGGCACACCGGCGTTGATAGTGACGGTGTTAGAAAGAACGTTCTCTGAGGAAACATGAGAGCCACAAATAGAACCTTTCAGACATACCATAAGAGCGTAACTTAGCCAACAGTCCATCGTGCCAAACACGGTCGAATGTCTTGGATATTTCAAGAGCAACCGCTCGAGATTCTCCAAAGTGTTCAGTTGCGTTGTTCCAAACATATGTTACATACACATCTCCTGTTGATCTATGTTTACGAAATCCATATTGGTGATCGCTAATAATATTGAATCGTTCAAGATATTTTAGTAGATGCTCATTGATAACCTTTTCCATGACTTTCGATATTATTGAAAGCAGTGCGACTGGTCGGTAGTTATTTGGGAAGGTCTTCTTGCCTTTTTTAGGTATCGGCTGAACCGTGGCACATTTCCAGCAGGACGGAAATATTCCCTTTCTGTAGGATAGGTTGAAAAGTCTACAGAAAACTGATGTTAGTTCCCTTGCACAGTTTTTGAGAACTATGGCAGGTATTCCGTCAGCGCCTGAAGTCTTTTTGGTGTCTAGCTTCATTAAAATACGCTTTATGATACGCTGGGCATCTTTGACTGCAATATGGGAATAGTAGGTGGTGTTTTTCCTTGGAAATGGACAGTAGAATGTGAAGCAAAGAGTTCAGCCAACAAGTTCGCTCTCTCAACAGATGTCGTTGCAATGGAATTATCTGGCCGTGTGAGTGGTGGTATGGTGAAATTTTGACTAACGGCCTTAGCGACTGCCCAAAAGAACCTGGAATTGTTGGGACAAGCGAGAAGTTTTTTTCTAATTCGTTCATTGTGTGCCTCCTTGGTTTCGTCGATAATTCCTTTGCATATGTTCCGGGCACGAACAAAGGTGTTACGATTTATTGTGCTAGGATTTTCACGCCATTGTCGGTAGGCAATATGTTTTGAAGCAACAGCTTCTTTGCATTTTCGGTCAAACCAAAGCTTGCCGTTGGAGGGGCATTTCTTCGAAAAAGGGATGTAAGCTTCCATACCAGCCAAAATAACATCGGGGAAAGTTCGAAAATATTCCATGAGATCTTCCCATTTAGCAGATTTGTAGTGCCAAATCTTGCGCGGCCTAGGCGCCTCTCTGTCACTGATTGGCAGGATTCTCGATGTCGAAAGCAGTTTATGATCGGAAGAACCTAACGGCGGATTTACGGTGACCGTGTAAATCTCCGGATTGGTGGTTAAAAACAGATCAAGTTAGATTTACAGTTACACTACTAATTAAATATTTTCCAGTAGAATTTCCTGTTTAATAAGAGTAAAATAAATATTAAATTTATCCTTAATACTGAAAGTTCAAATTACCATATATTATTGAAATATATCCAATATCCATTTAACATATTATTATTTATATCAACAAATTAACCAAATTAGCGTAATAGCTGTACTTAGCCGATTACAGATCATTTGATAACCAAATATTAAAAATACCATATTAGGCCAGTTTTCGTTGGGTATTCATTGAATAAATAAAAATGACGACTTTTGTTGATAAAATCTATGAATTGTTTTTTAAATATCTTGAATGGCAACTGCTTATACCTAATGAAGAAAATCCTAGTTACTACAATTTGAGGCAATTTAAAAAATATTTCCTATTAGCATTGCTAGTTTGTTATATCCCTTTGGCCCTTTATTACAACAATACAGGCCGTGTGGTTGAACATGACACCTTTTTAATGAAATATATGATGAACTTGGCAATTGTTTCAGTACCTCTACCAATAATTTTCTTTATTTTGACTATATGGGATACATCCTCCTGGCGAGTGTTTTACGAAAAGATTCTTATTACTACATCTGAAAAAAAAAGTAAGAAGTACATGAGGAGTATCTGTATTATTATAATAACATTTTCTGGGTTTCAAATAGCACCTATATATTATTTATATCTAAACATTAATTCTGAAACGTCTAGTTATGACGCAATAGGTTGGATTTATATTTTAGATGCACACATTATTACCTATTACCTGATTTGTACTGAATATTTTTTATTAATTCTAAACGTGGAATTATTAAACACAATACAAAGAATAAGGCAAGATTTAAACTCCCAGGTCATAGATGTAAGTGTATTGAGATATAAATACTTAGATTTACTAGCTGCCACAGAACTATATAATAACATGTTTGGATACGCTATCTTGTCTATGTTCGCCAAATGGATGATTTATATAGAACGGGCATTTCTGCATTTGCTAGTATCTTATACTCCACAAACACATATGATACGCTGTCCCTTAAGTTGCTGGTATTTTTTTATTATATCTGCATTAATTGATTCGGTAAGTACCTATATTATCCATGTATAATAATATTAATATTAATGATAAAATATTAATAATTACAATAATAATAAATATATAATAAAAGACTGTTTTTAGTCAATGTCCACTGGTTTATTTAAATTGCGATGACGCGTTTCGCTGTCGATGCAGCTTCTTCCGATCTACATTTTACACTGTCAAGTTAGGTTTAATGTTCACAATTTTATATAATTTCTTAATTATAATATTACACCTAATTAAATTACATTGATAGTATTGGAACACCCACACAGATCTGGAATTAGGAGAATAAATTCAATAATGGTGAATTGCTTTTTTTGATTTTAAATCAAAAAAATTTCAACATAGCTTACAAGACTAACAATATTATAGGGAAATATCTTAAAAACTAGTTCATGTCCTAAACCACAAATCAATAAAGACAATAAATCAGGGGTTTATCAATTAACATGTAGTTCATGTCCTAAAACATACATAGGACAAACTGGACGTACATTTATACAAAGAATTACAGAACACGAAAAAAAGTTTCATCCCATAGAAAATCTAATTCAACATATGTTAATCATCTTCTAACAGAAAATCACACATTTAACAAGAATTTCAAAATTTTACACCCCCAACAAAAAGGTTTAAAAAAAAAATAAAAAAAAAAAAAAAAAAAATAAAATAAAAAAACTAAACCTTTTAGAGACAATGCAAATAAATCGATTAAGGACTACAGGTACTTTACGCAACGACCAGGTAGATTTAAGCAATTCACCATTATTGAATTTATTCTCCTAATTCCAAATCTGTGTGGGTTTTCCAATACTATCAATGTAATTTAATTAGATGTAATATTATAATTAAGAAATTATATAAAATTGTGAACATTAAACCTAACTTGACAGTGTAAAAATGTAGATCTGAAGAAGCTGCATCGACAGCGAAATGCGTCATCGCAATTTAAATAAACCAGTGGAAATTGACTAAAAACAGTCTTTTATTATATATTTATAATGAATTTCCATCAAGTAGAAGCTACAACCATCCAAAACAATAATAATAATAATTTTTAATAATAAGAAGACACCCTAAAAACAATAGTTAAGACAGGAACTTGTATGTATACCATTCGTTTCTCGTTTTACTGTCAAAACAGATAAATTAACAAGCTGCTTGCATGTAGTGGCCACAGAACCAAAGCGGAGAAAATAGCACAGAAGCTTTGCCACAATCATAACGCATTTTTTAAAGAGTCAGTGTACACTATCAAGCAGTTGTCTAGACGAAATATCATTTGGCTCATTTGAGGAAGCAACACCTAATGTTGCTATCCATAGAATTTTTTTTTTGTGGATCTAGCACATGTGCTACAGGGAAGTCCTTAAAGCGCTCCAGGAGCAGCATGTGTGCGGATTTCTTTGTCAAGTCTTGTGCTTTTATTATAGCAACGCATTGTGTGTTCGTTGAATCCCGTAGTGCAACTCATTCGTTGTTTTGATTCTCCCGCCTTGGTGGGTATCGGCTTTCTCGCCGGCACAACACTTTTGGCAGGTCCATTTTCGGTTGCCCGGTCTTCATTGTTTTGGTCGAGCTGCCATTTCCCGCGACGTCCTCGACCGTTACGTCGCTTGCCCGATACTTTTTTTATTGGTCTACTGTTGTTTGGAATGTTTTTAGTGTTTTGTGGTGTCAGAAGCTCAAAGTGTCCCGACATTGGCTTGCCTGTTAGTAGAAGGTAAATAGTTTCGGTGTGTTTTCCTGTGCTTATTATTGTTGGTCTGTCCCTAAAAGTTATTTTTGTATCTCTTGTTCTTCGTTGTTTTGAGAAGATATGAAAGTTGCTAATTTGGGTTCTCGAGAGGGCAAGTATCTCTAGGTTCGTTCCATAGGTGTCATTTTTCCTCGTTATAGTGGTTATTGAAGTTTTTCATATCGTCGTCTTCAATTAATGAAAATGTCTGAAGTTCCGGCCAGTTTTGTTGTATATCGTAGAGCAACCTCTCGGAATCTTTCATGATGGTTTTGGTGGCCATATAAGTGTAAGCTAATTGCACGGCAAAGGCAATTTCCATCACCTACAATGTCGGATCTGGTAAAACTATCGGGAGTAGTTTCGGCTGAGGCGGTTGTTTGGATCGTCTGTGGTTGTTGTTGTTGCGGTGGTGCTGAAGCTGTTTGTACGACAGGGGTCCCACAGAAGTAACTAAATTCTGAAGAGACAAAACACATTAAACGCATACATTCATGCTCAAGACTACTTCAAAACGTATTGCTTATAGATGTGACAGCGGAACAAAGTTAATCATGCGATCACAAAAGAAGGGATTTCCAATGCTATTAAAGACACGAAGAATTTTGCTTTTCCAGCACCAAGTACCATCAACAATTTTTATCGGAGAAAATCTCTAACATCCACCAATATCTAGCTAGAATATCTAATAGCTGGTTGAATGAGACGCAGTCAATTTCTGAATGGGTTATCGAGGGCATAACCGTACTTTTAAGAAAAAAGGGCGACATGACCAACCCGAAAACCTGTAGACCGATCACTTAAACTCTTGTTATAAAGTATTTACTCGTATTATCTACAACATATTACTCAGGACGATAGCACCAGTTATTTAAGACATCAAGGAGCAGTGTAAAGGAAAAAAGGATCTTTGATTGATAGTTGTACTACCCAGAACTCCGGGTAATAAAAAAGAAGTTTGTCGATGGCATGGGTTAGGAATCAAAAAGGGTTCGACACAATATCTCATGAACTGATTATTCACTTGTTAGGAAGGCGAAACGTTGAGTCTCCTTTGACTAATTGCATATAACATCTAGTTCCACTCTGGGAAACTTACTTTACCATAATATTAAGTACTCCAAAGGTAGAAATTGTGAGGGTGAAAAGGCTTTCAAGGTGACTTATTATGCCTATTTTTATTATGTATTGCTTCTAAACATCTTGCATACCGACAGTGGCGTGAAGATCCTAACACCATAAATCGTAACATCTTTGTTCGTACCAGGAACAGATGCAAAGAAATTATCGACGAAACCAAGGAGGTACACAATCAACGGATTAGAAACAAACTTCTCGCTTTGTCCCCGGCAATTCCAGGTCTTTTTGGTCGGTCGCTAAGGCAGTTAGTCAAAATTTCACCAAATCCACCATTACCACCACTCACACGGCCAGATAATTCTATTGCAACGACACCTGTTGAGAAAGCGAACTTGTTGACTGAACTCTTTGCTTCACATTCTACTGTCGATTTCCAAGGAAAAAACACCACCTACTATTCCCATAGTGCAGTCAAGAATGCCCGATATTGTCTTCAGACAGCGTATCATAAAACGTATTTTGATGAAGCTAGACACCAAAAAGGCTTCAGGCGCTGACGGAATACCTGCCATAGTTCTCAAGAACTGTGCGAGGGAACTAACAAAACCAGTTTTCTGTAGACTTTTCAACCTATCCTACAGAAAGGGAATATTTCCTTCCTGCTGGAAATGTGCCACAGTTCAGCCGATACCTAAAAAAGGCAAGAAGACCTTGCCAAATAACTACCGACCAATCGCACTACTCTCAATAATATCGAAAGTCATGGAAAAGGCTATCAATCAGCATCTTCTAAAATATCTTGAAGGATTCAATATTATTAGTGATCACCAATATGGCTTTCGTAAAAATAGATCAACAGGAGATCTTCTGACTTATGTAACACATGTTTGGAACAACGCAATTGAACACTTTGGAGAATCTCGAGCGGTTGCTCTTGACATATCCAAGGCATTTGACCGTGTTTGGCACGATGGGCTGTTGGCTAAGCTACGTTCTTATGGTATGTCTGAAAAGTTCTGTTTGTGGCTCTCATGTTTCCTCAGAGAGCGTTCTTTACGAGTGGCGGTTGACGGATTTCTTTCTAACACCTTCACTATCAACGCCGGTGTGCCCCAAGGTTCCATACTGTCTCCTACTCTCTTCCTCATTTATATTAACGATCTGCTGGAAAAGACCGAGAATCCAATCTACAGCTTTGCAGATGACAGTACACTTATCTCTTCATTCACTTTGAACGCTCGGACATCGACTACTCAGACGAATATCCGCAGACAGCAGGAAGTCATTCAACTTAACAAAGACCTGGAAGAAATTCTATCTTGGGGTGACAGTAACCAAGTGGAATTTAACGCTACAAAAACCCAGGCGGGGCAGTTTTTTTCTAAAAAAGTTAACGTTGCAGAACCCGACATAGTTATGTCGGGGCACTCCATCCCTCTAACATCGACACTCAATCTGTTAGGCGTTAATTTGGGAGCAAATATGTCCTGGCATGAACATGTTGCAGGCATAGCAAGAAGAGCTTCTCAAAAGTTGGGAATATTGTTTCGAACCAGAAAGCTCTACACTCCACAACAACTGTTAATTCTTTACAAAGCTCAAATTCGACCAACTATGGAATACTGCTCCCATGTTTGGGGCTCCGCTCCCAAACATACACTGCATTTGTTGGATTCTATCCAGAGAAGAGCTGTTCGTCTGATTGGACACCCGGAACTGACCGACGGCCTTGATTCGCTGGAACATCGAAGAACGGTTGGCGACTTGAGCCTTTTCTACAAGTACTTTCATGGAAAGTGTTCGAAAGATGTGGCCCGTTTAATTCCTCCCAGAGCGGTGAATATTAGAAGTACACGTCGCGCTAATGCTTCACATCCGTATGAGGTTCAGCTTGTTACTCCTCGTACAACGCTTTCCAAGCAGTCTTTTATATGGAGAACATCATGCCTTTGGAATGGTTTACCCAGGACTGTGTTTCCCATCGAGTACAATCTACAGCGATTCAAGAACAACGTGAATCGCTTTTCTCCGCACACGTGTCGCTCCTGTAGCGCTTTAGGGACTTCCCTGTAGCACGTGTGCTAGACCCATAAAAAAAAAAAAAAAAAAAAAATGTATTTCACTGCTTCCTTTTTTAGTAGCCTTACGCCAAAATTGTGGTTACAATTGTGGCCTACCAGGAAATCGCAGGCCTAAGATCAGTAATCTGTTTTATGTAGATAAAGTTAAACTTTATCCTAATTCTGTCCGAGACTGGAATCAATCGCTGTTGTCAAGCTCGACAGTAATCGTAAATATCCAGAGAATATGCAGTTATCAGATAAGAACATTTTACATCATTTAAATGCCAAATAAACGTACAAATGCATTGGTATTGCACAACTAATAAAACCATACTCCGTAGCAAGTATAGGAAACGTAGAGCTCTATATGCAATGCACAAGTACTATAATCTTACTCCACAGCAATTATGGTATAGGAAATGAATAAAAAAGGTCTGATCGTAAGAACTCCCAGTACGTGGATGAAAGAAATACTACGAAATTGGGATTGTCGTACACTAAACATTATGGATATGGAGTCTTCTTCCTCGATTTTCTGTTCCGTGAATAGATACCTTTCACGTCATTAAGGTGAAAGAGGACTTATGAGCTTAGAGTGTGTGCTTAATCGTGTTTTCGAGAGACTAGCATACAACGTTGGGAAGAATTTTGATTTCGTCCTGGAGATGGTCTGCGGTCTTAAACTGAAACGAGGAAGACATTTTCTTGTTAGAGCTGCAAAAGGCTCAGTGGAATAACTTGGTCTGGCGGTGGTGATTAGCGATGTCACCTAAAGACAAAAAGGCGATATTAATATTCTAGATTTAGAATCACCTATGCTCGTTAAAACAGCAAAATAACAGTAATTTTATAAGCAGCATACAGAAAAACTCAAACGTAAGTTATTTTACAGAAATATTGGTTCGCTACAGATCTTAAATTAACATTTATTTCTCTACAGTTGGCAAGTCTTAGGTTAGAGATTATAGGGTTTCTAGTAGATTATCAAGATGGTTTCTCGAACCGTCGGATATAAGCGTAGGGTATGCAGCAAAGAACCACTTAGGTATTTACTTTCAGCACACTCAGTTTACACTATACATATGATCTTACATCTATCGTCACGCGTTGCTTGTACTGTACAATCTTCGATTTTAAAAAACTCCACGCTCCGTGCTTCTGACATTTAGTAACAATGAACATCCTAGAAGTTGAAATTTTAGAAGGAAGATTCCAGGTTGCTATATCTTGGTTGATTCACTTGTAATAAAGATGCAGTGGGCAGTTATCATTGGTTTTCTCAGACTGCTCAGGAAGGTTAATTTGGTAGATAATCACTAATCGAAAGGATGTGAAGCGTTAGCATGACCGTAGCGCTCAGAGGCCTGTATAGTTCGGAGCGGATCGAATTTTTATTTTTTGTTTTAAATAATAATAATAATAATAAAAAGAAAACAAAATCAACAACATCAGGAGAGATCTAGGACATCTTACCCAGTTTATAAGCAGGAACGCGTCTAAACGTGTCACACAGGGGGCAAACAAGATCAAATCTAAGTCTCCCAACAGAACACTGCCAGAAATCCTCGATACCTTGAAACAAAAACTATCTGTATATGCCCCAAGACTCCGTAGATACAAAGAATCAAATGAGAGGAAAGACACCAACAACCTCTTCCGAAGAAGCGAAAAACAGTTCTACCGGAAAACTATGTACAACAAACAGATAGCAGTGACTGAACCACCAAACAAGCAAGAGCTCACAGATTATTGGAAAAGTATCTGGTCAGAACCCAAACTACACAATAATAACACCCCCTGAATCAAAGCCGAAGAAGACAAACATAAACATGTGACAGAACAAGAAAATCCCACATTAAATACACAAGAAATTACAGAAACTATCAAACACACACACAACTGGAAATGTCCTGGAATAGACAATATACAAAACTTCTGGTACAAACAGTTTACCACCACACGAAGCACTTTCACACCAAATCAACAAAGCCATTCTACAACCACACACATTTCCCACTTTCCTTACACAAGGAATAACATACGTTAAACCCAAAAGCTCAGACACCACAAATCCGTCAAACTATCGACCTATCACCTGTCTTCTAACCTTATACAAGATCATCACGGCCACAATTTCGAAGAAAATAGAACAACATCTAACAGACAACAATATTCTCACAGAAGAGCAGAAGGGATGCAGGAAAAATAGTCGAGGATGCAAAGAGCAGCTGATTATAGATAGCGTGATTATGGGACAAACCAGAAAAGAACATAGAAACCTTCACATCGGTTACATAGACTATATGTTAAAAAAGCCTTCGACTCCATACCCCCCGGCTGGTTAATTAGAGCCCTAGAAATCTATAAAATCAACCAACACCTCAGGCAGTTTCTCGCGCAAATTATGAAAACATGGAAAACCAAAATACGCCTAGAAACACAAACCGAATGCATCCAAACAGAAGAGCTGTACATCAGACGGGGTATATTTCAGGGAGACTCGCTCAGCGCTCTATGGTTTTGCCTCTGTCTCAATCCACTTTCAAATATACTAAACAGAACAGAGCATGGCTTCAATATCAGACATCAAAAAGTGAATCAACATAAAATAAACCACCTCCTATATATGGACGACATAAAACTCTACGCTGCTACAAAAAACACACCTGAAAGGACTCCTCAAAATCACAGAAATATTCACCTTAGATGTCAATATGGAATTTGGTATAAGTAAATGCAAAGTGCTCCACATTATCAAAGGCCAATGGAAGTGCCACCATGAGACAGAAACCATCAACAATGAAACACTCGATAACATGTTCGACAAAGAAACATACAAATATCTAGGCTTCCAACAAAGCACCAAACTCAAAACCACACTCACATCAAAACAGACCTCAGAACCGAATTCAAAAACAGACTGACGAAAGTCTTGCAAACAAAACTCAACTCTAAGAATCTCACTAAAGCCATCAACACGTTCGCTATACCTATACTCACATATTCATTTGGTATCATCAAATGGTCACAAACAGACATAGAAAATATTCACATCCTTATACGATCTCAATTCACCAAATACAGGAAATTACACCCCAACGCATGCAAAGACTTACCATCGAGAGAAGGGCAGGAGGAAGATGAATTATAGACATCAGATCATTACACACAAAACAAATACAAGCACTTAGGAAATTCTTTCACAGCAAGCAAACCAGCCTCCACACAGCGACAGTGAAAGCAGACAAAAACTACACACCTCTCGACTTATTCCGGGCAGACCACTCAGCAGACACACACAGTCACACCCAATTACAACAGGAAAAGATTAAAACGTGGTCAGAGAAAACACTCCACGGAAAACACAGATACCACATAGAACAAGACCACATAAATAAAAAACAATCATACACCGGTTACAGGATGGGCAGCTATTCCCTGAAACAGAAGGCTTCTTGCTTGCCATCCAGGATAAAGTCATATTAACCAGAAACTACCAAAAGCATATCATCAAAGACCCGATTATTGCAGATGTAGGAAAAGCCACCAGCAGAAAGAAACGATCGAACACATAACGAGCGGATGTAAAATATTGGCCGGAACAGAGTACACAGCCAGGCATGATTCAGCTGCCAAAGTGGTTCACCAAGCACTAGCCACAACATACAAACTCATAGAAAACACAGATTCATACTACAAATACACACCAACATCCATAATAAAGATTACAAGCTCTACTGGGACATCAGTATCCATACAAATAAAACAGTCTCCGCCAATAGACCCGATATTACTTTTCAGTGCAAAAAAGGAAAAGTCACCTATCTAATTGACATAGCTGTCCCAAACGAAATACACAGAAAAAATTTCCAAATACACAGACTTTGCAACGGAAATAAAAAGGCTATGGAAACAAGAAAAAGTCATCATTGTCCCCCTCATTATATCAGCCACAATAACATTCACATCACACTTAGTACATTAGGACTCAACATTCAGAAGTCAGTGATTTTGAAAACATGTAACATTGTCAGGTCATTCCTTAATACATAATAGTAATAGCGTTTGTGCTGACTTGGCTTTGGCCCTCCAGCCAAACATGGAACCACATTGACCAAATGTGAGAAAGAAGAACTTTTTTGTAACGATAATAATAATAATAATAAGAAGAAATACTTGAGACACTAGCGACCTATTTTTGTTAAATTAATTACATTAGAAGACCACTCAACAACGTGTAGTATTCAATGGTTGATCATAAAATACCAAACCACCACAAATAAGTGCCATAGGTAGATTTTTGATGGCATAAATAATTCAGAGAAATACGGCAAATCACGGGCTATGGTATACAAGATATATGGGAAAAGCTGCAAATACATGCTAATGATAACTGAATTTATAATTTATGATATATTTTTTCCGTAAGTACGAATAACATATAGCAGTTTGAGTATCTATTGTAAAAAAAATAACAATGGTATAACATAACAATAGACAATAGACAATTTATTCATCTTTTCAGCTACAAAAGTTGTAGATAAGACATGTCATCAAAGGGATGTATGATCCCATTTTAGGTAATATCAAAAATAATAAATAGAAAGAGAAAAAAAAGAAATCTTACTATTAAACACATTAGTACACAGTAAATACAAGATATCACAAAAAACATAACATACATTTTTATAACAAACAAATTTATAACGAACAAAATACATACTGAAGATGCTTTAATTAAGTAAGGATGTTATAAAGAATAACATTCACACTCTGCCCAGCAGATAACTTTCAAATTCAGTTACAGAATAAAAAGTTTTACTTAATAGTATAGTTTTTATTTGTTTTTTAAAACGTGCCATAGATTCAATCCTTTTTACATTTTCCGGCAATAAGTTAAATAGTCTGCAACCTAAGTAATGACTAGTTTTTTTAACATATTCTTGATTGTGTTTTTCAATATAAAAATTTTCTCTGTTTCGAGTCGGATAACGATGAAAAGATCTATGCGACATGAAGCTATCTTGATTTTGATAGATATACATTAAGAGTTTATATATATAAATGTATAACTGTTAATATTTTTTCTATTCTTAAAGACTTCCCTACAGGATGCGTTATATGGCATACTAAAAATTAGTCTCATGATTCGATTTTGCATTATCAGCACTCTGTCGTTCTTACGCACTTCCCCAAACCGCCAGACCATAGGATATGGCTGGGTACGCATTAGCGTAATAGGCAGTTATGAGATTGGGCACACTTAATGAGTTTTTTAAAGATTTTATCATAAAAAAACATTTATTTAGTCTTGAGCAAACGTCATCTATGTGCAAACTCCATTCGAGGTTAGAATCTATTAAGATTCCTAAAAACTTTGAACTATGGCTAACAGCAAATTCATATTATTAAATACAATATTTAGGTTTATTAGCTTGCGCATTTTTGTCTTAAATTCCATAGCCACGGTCTTTGATAAATTTATTATAAGGTTATTCTTTTTACACCAGTTTGAGAACTCAGTCAATATTATTTTAATTTTTTTCTCCAAAAGTTTCTCATCTTTGGCTGAGATGACTATGGTCGTATCGTCAGCGAACATAAAAACGATTCCACATGAAATGTATTCAGGTAAGTCGTTTATGAACAACAAGAAAATTAGAAGACCTAAGACACTGCCTTGAGGGGTTCCTAAGTCACAGTTTGTCATTTGCGAAAAAATATTACCAATTTTTATTTTAAAGTTTCTACCCTTCGAAAATTAATTAAACCATTTATTTAGTGGTCCTCTAATACCTAGCCTTTCAAATTTTTTAACAACATAGCCTGGGTCTATTGTGTCAAATGCCCTTGTTAGATCAAATAGTAGAGCTACTACTTTCTTATTTATATCAAGTTTTTTACATATATTCTTTATAAAGTCGATCTCTGCGGTCTCTGTAGAGTGCTTTTCTCTAAATCCGTGCTGGTGTGAGGTTAGAACTTTGTTATTATCAAGAAATGGAGTTATCTTATTGTAAATAACTTTTTCGAAAACCTTTGAAAAAACAGTTAAGTAAAGATATAGGCCTATAATTTTCAATTAAAAGAGGATCGCCCTTTTTAAATACAGGTAAAATGTTAGTCTCTTTCAGTCGCGAAGGGAAAATATCTTTATAAACAGACATATTTATTAAATAAACCAGGCAAGCAACTACTTTAGGCGAACATCTCCTCAACAAAGCAATATGCATCTCATCTGGTCCCGTTGATTTTTTATTGGGTAACTTTTTTATGGCAGACCTAACATACTGTGAAGTTACATTAGTGTATTGAAAGGCATCAAAACATTTTTTTGATACAGTGCATTCCTGTGATAAACCGTTACGGAAGTGAAAATTTATTTTTTTTTACAACAGTAGATAAATAATTATCAAAGCTACTTGCTATGTCTTCTGCATTAGTAAGAGTGACATTATCTGTGCATATTTGGTTAATGTATCTTTTGGAATTATTTTGGTTTTTGCCATTTAAAAAATTAATTATTTTTCAGGTGGTTTTTGTTTTGTTTCTTGAGTTATTTATTTTCCTGTTATAGTAGCTTTCTTTTTCTTTCTTAATTTTACTATTTATGTCTTTTTTTAGGTAGGTTTATATTTATTTTTTAGTTGAAAGTCCTCAGTACGTTTCTGTAACCAATGTAAATTTTTTAAGTTTTTGAGATCCTCCAGGAGTTCATTAGAAAAATTATTTTTTTTATTGTGTAGCTTATTTTCCTTAACCTCTTTATTTGGACAGCTTATTTGAAAGCACCAATTAAACGCATCAAAGAAGTGTTCAAAGTTTTTTTCCATATTGCTCTGAGTGAAGTCTATTTTAAGTGAATCAAAAAGAAAATTAAATTCGTTAATTGAACCATTGTCAACCACCCTAAGGCACCGGACCGTTTCCCGTTAAACTGCCTCTGGTAATATTGCTTGCTCGTCAAGACAATATATAAGTTGGCAAAAATGATCGGAAATTCCAGCATCAAAATTTTTGCAAGAAAAAAGTTCTGGTTTGGACGTGATGACATAATCAAGACCAGAGGTACTGGTAATATTTTTCCTATTAGTAACAATTCTAGTTGCTCCATTAAGCAGAGATGTCAGTCTATTTGAGTCAAATATATCCATAAGCATTTTATAGTATTTACAGTTTCTGCTACTAGGCAGATGGTAACACTACTCCAAAAGAAAATTTGGTTGTTCTAGTTACTAAAGGTTTATTTTCTTTATACATTTTATTACGACTATACAGATCCTCTTGCAAAACGTAAAATTAGTTCGACAAAATATTTCTTAGAACTGGTCCAATTTATTTTTAGAATTTTTAATAACTTTTCTATTTCTGTGTCTACCTGATTTAAGCTTCTGGAATAGATGCTTTAAAAAAATAGATGTTTCTAATACTATTAGAGGAAAGAAGAAGGAACAAACACCTTTTTACATTTAATATACTATAGGTCTATTTTACAATTCTTAGATTTGCTTTAGGTATAGTAAATTTGATTTCAGATTAATTTTTACTTCCATTGCTAAAGGGAAGTACTGCATCAGATCAATACAAAAATAACCCTTCCGATCTTATATTTCTTTACGATTTAAGCTTATGAAAAAGATAGTCCTCCATTTCCGCCAGTCTGTCGGCCTGTCTCTCTGTTGACTCTTAAACCAAGTGAGATAAGGATTTCACGTATACGTAAAATAATTAAAGTGAAAAATGAACCTGTAGTTTTTGGACAATATCGCTTTCGGAGAAGGGGGTAAAACAATTGGATATCCATTAATTTTATATATTTATTTATATATGAGAATTTTTCTCGGCATTTGGGATAATGACTAAATATTAGCAATTAATTAAATATAGTGACACATAGCCGGGGCTAAATGGGTGAGGAACAGTTTAGAGGAGTGTTATACGTCCTTTTTAGGATTTATCGAGTCGGCGTAAATTGTGTTTTTTCTTATTATCTTAGATTATTTCTGTTTTAACTTTTAAGAGGTAATAATGTGAGTATTAGAGTGGTCGCTATATTGTGTTTTGTGCCTTGGTCTCTTGTTTGTTATCTTTCGGTTGTTGCTTTCTAAGCTTTCATTTATATTCATTTTTCAGTTTTACTTCTTTACTCTTTGTTTAATTTTATTTTGTTTTTATTACCTTAGTTAGTTAGTATAAGTTATTTTTTTGTTAATGTGGATTATTTATTGTACTGGTTTACCCGTAAATAAATAAATAAAAATAAAAAAAAAGGTGTACCAAAAAATATTAAACCTACTCACTATCGGAGGAAACTATAGAAGAAGTGAAATTGAAGGAACGAATGAAGCAAAAATGGAGAAGCGGCGATCACTATTCGGACCTGCCGACATAACTCATTATAGTATCATGAATTTAGACCCTAATTTAGTTCAAAGACACTCCAGTGCTATAATAGACCAAATAACGCCTCAGCTGCTTCTGAATGGGAAAACTATGTCCAAGACACCAGATACCCACATTAAAAGAGAACCAGAAGTAAGGTAACTTCTTTTAGTAAAACCGAATTTTTGAACAGCATACAGTGGCTAAAGGAAGCAAAAATTTCATGTGTTGAACACATTCAAGCCGAACAAATAAGACATTACGATCCTAAAACGTTGGACTGACTTTTTCAGCCCTGCAACACCTACCTACAAAAAAACTACTATAATTCCTAGAAAATGTAGAAGAGCCAAATTCACTGCCATCAGAAGCTGATGATCCCAAAAGCTACAGGCTAATTTGACTGCATCGTCATCTATACAAATTTCTAGAAAAAAATTTCTAAATGGTGTCTAGAACTTTGTACCGGGATAGGAGGGTGTCAGGCCAGCAAAGCCGTAGATAGGCCCGCTCGTCAACCTGATCCAACACAAAGACAACAGCCTATAACATGACCAACTACAAACTAATAATAAAAAAAATTATATGTCACCCTTATGGTGACTTTAATGTTGAAGAGCCGCTGGAGGGTACTGCGGGAACGCTGAAGGGAACCACAAGGAAGCATGCTCTTATAATTCCCTTTTAACATATAAACCTGAAAGTTTATATCTACGATGACGATTTAGCTCTGACCTCAAAGGGCACTTCTTCTGAATCAGTAAAACTGAAGCTGTCGGAAGCCTTGGTAACGTTGAGAGATTACTACAAAAGAAGGTGGTTTCATTTTAAAAATCGTCAGACCAACCGCAGATTAAACGTAACCTAGAACCGATTAAAATATACTTAGGAAATACAATGCCCAGGACGTTAACCTTCAAGTCCTCCTGCTACTACATCAAGCAGAAAGAGCTTTCTCTACAAGCTCATCGGAAAAATTGACGGAGAGCTGACCCAGCCAATGCCAGAGCCTCAAATCTCACACATTGCTGTTCCGTCACTGAGTATGCCTGCCTAGTTTTAAAGCAATCGGCCCTCTCTGGATAGGTGGACGTGCCAACACCTACAGGAAAACGTGCCAACACCACCACCGATACAAGAAAACTGAATGAGAGACATCGTCAAGTTATCTACGAGAGGCACGTCATGCATCTCCATAGACCAGTTCTTGAATAATTGAAGTCTAGAAATTAGTTCATTACACTTAAATTGACGCCCAAGCAAAAACGTCGGGATGGACACTAGAATAGGTATAGGCAGGTAGTATCTCCGAAAGCAACATTGGACTTGATGACGCTCAAGAATTACGTTATAGAGTTGGTCAATCTAAAGTTAACGAGGAAACTTGGGCCTATTCCCATTACTAACTTTTTCTGGTTTGCGGACTGCCTCCGACGTGGTGAAAACATTAGCTTCCAAATCCTTACCACTAATCGATATCTCTAATTTATATCTATGTTTATAATCTAAAAAATCAGAGGAGTTAAAAAAGATCACAACAGCCTTGAAACAGAATGGACAGCATAATAAATAAAACCATAAAACAACAGTAAATCCACATAGCCCTCTTAATTCCTCCCAAAGTGGTGCATGCTAGAAATATACGTCGCACTAATACTCCACATCCGTATAAGGTTGAGCTTGTTACTCGTCATACAATCTTTTTCAAGCAGTCTTTTATATGGAGAACCTCATCCTTTTGAAATAATTTTCTCGAAACTGGGTTTTCGATCGAGTACAATTTAAAGCGATTTAAGACAAACGTGAATCGCTTTTTCCGTATACATGTCGCTCCTGTAGTGCTTTAAAGATTTCACTGCAACACGTGTGCTAAGCCCATAAAAAAGGAGATCTAATGAAGAACAGAACGAAAGCCATTCCACCATCCACTAAAGAAACTGCAGGTGGGATTAGATACCTTCTGCGAAGACAAAACATATCAGCAGTACACAAACCTCTACTGATTATCAGATCTATTATAAGAAATCCTAAAAACGAAATTTCAAAACTGGGGTGTTTACAGCGTATTATGTGGAATTTGCAACGCTGCATACCTTGGATAAACTGACAGACAACAGTCAGCTTGACAGCAAAGACATAAGAGTCATTAAAAATCTGTACTGGAACTACATAAAATACATCCACAAAAATAATGTATCCTATCTCCGCTTCTGTTCAACTAATATTCGAATACTATATTCAAAGAAGCTCTCTCCTGCCAAGAAGCAGTTATTAAGATGAAGAACTTAAACAACAACATCCGATACGCCGAGGATACCTTGGTTGTGGCAGAGCGTGTAGAGGACCTCTTTCCGCAAAATCTTCCATAAAGTGGATGGACACATATCCAATTCCTGTGCACGATGGCGGATAGACTGATTCGGGTCTTCCTCTACGCTACGCTCTACAGCAGCAATGACTTCTTCTGTACGCACTGTACGACGTCTCTGTGGATGCGTATTATCATTTAGAGTAAACGTGGTGCGAAAACGTTCCATAGTTAATCGAATTAATTGCTCTGATGGACGATTATGTTGACCGTAAAATGGACGTAGTGCGCGATACGTATTTCGAACAGAACCATGATTTTCAAAATAAATTTGCACAATTGGAAGCGTTGTTCAGGCGTCAGTCTATTCATGTTGAAATGCCAAACCAAACTAAATATAAATCACTTGACAGCTGACAAAATGGCCGCCAGTTAAAAAAGTGTTGCCAACCCTAAAGTTTTATACCTCTATAAAAAACACCCTTTATTAACATCAATTTGGTCCAAACAGGTAGATAAATTCATTTCAAGTAAAATTTTAAAAAAATTTATATAAATTAATAATTAATAAAATTAGAAATAAAACTATATAAATTATAAAATTATATTTTTTTTTTCGAAAGCAACGCACTTTAGAATCCAGATTCATAGAACAAAAAAGTTTTGTTTTGCTATGAGGAATACGTACGAATTTCTTTACATTTTTTCAAGTGATTTTTCGAATTTTGAATTTTTGTACCAACAAAACCTATTGTAACTCGTGATCGGGCCTTCCAAAAAAATCATGGGGGGGTCATTTTTTTGTTTTTCGAAAACAAAAATAATAGTATAATGATGTTATAAAAGAAGCCATTCCACCTGTTTTTTTTTTCACTTTTAATGATTTTTTGGGAAGGGGTCTCTCTATATATACGAGGATGGATTGAAAAGTTCGCGGCCTCACCAAAAATAATTATAATATTTTTATTATAGTACCCTCAATAAGTTAATATTTTCTTTGGTTGTCACAGTGTAAAATTTTGTTGCTGTAGAATTTGTAGTTTTTAGATTAGAACGAGTTTAGTGAGACTA
>CM032454.1:53508139-53524755 GCA_019049505.1 Pachyrhynchus sulphureomaculatus | reverse complement strand
AGAACAAGGTCCTGAGGATGATCACAGGAGCCCCTTGGTTCATGCGAAATAACCAATTACACAGAGACCTCGGCGTGCCAACTATAAAGGCACACATGAGGCAAACTCAAGTGAAGTTCCTGGCCAAGGCGCCCCAGCGTTACAATCTAATCATCAGGGAAGCCTTCCTAACCCTCCTCCATGCTCCCCACAACCAATTCCCAAGACCCTTAGATCCTCCCTCGGACGAAGACGGTCGTCCTCCTAACCCACCATGAATAGAAGAATGTAAAACTAGGTTAATTTAGCTTAGGCCCTAGATTAAGTTAGCCTAGGTCATAATCATGTCAAAAAACACATTTCCTAGGTTAAGTTTAGTTTAGAACACTATTGTAAATACTTAGATTAAGTTAGAATAAGTACACTTTCTCACCATGTTAGAACAACGTCTGCTTAATAGAAGTCAGAGGCTACGCCTTTCTTGTCAGTCAATAAAGAATATGAAAAAAAAAATAGGACGACCAGTGTTACTGAATGTACAAGGGAATAAAGCACAAAGTTCGTAGTTTAAGTCTTTGTACTTAGAACGTTTTTATTATTATTATTATTGTTATCTGAAAGAGGAGAAATAATCCGATGTGACAAATCCTGTGGCTCCGATTCACACAGGTTGTCACGCGGTGTGGTCCGAAAATGATGATCACGCCGCACGTCTATTCGGTTAGTGACAATCGACCAAATTCATTTGCCTGGGTGATCTGAGCGACCCAAGGTTAATTCCCTCTACATCTTCATTGTTAATGAATCAGCCGAGGGACAGCAAGCCGGTGTCTTCTTAAGGTTCTTTTGGAATGTGTCCTTAATTCCTCCTAAAACTCCGATGACTAGAAGGGCCATTGCTACTGAATGTTGAGGGAATGAAGCGCAAAGTTCGTATTTTAAGTCTTGGATTTAGAACGTTTCTCCTCTTGCTTGATTGCTGTATTTGTTTCTGCAGGTGCCGAAAACTCAATTACATAAATTTTCCTTCCTACTTTATCGACAAGTACTATATCGGGTTTGTTGACTTGCATACGCCTTGTGGTCGAAAAGACAAAATTCCAGTACATATGACGCCTGTCATTTTCTACAACCGACTCGATCTCTCCCGGAAGATACGGCAGCGTGAAAACGTCCTCAATACCGTACGATTATCTAAGATGGTAATATGGGATATTCAACATTATGGCGATGGATGTAAGATGATATAGACACACTGAAAGTAAATGCATCAGTGATTCTGATTCTTTGTTGCATGCATTATTCTTAATGTCGGCTAGTTCGGTAAATCAATACAATAGAGTATTAATCACAACATCCTGACAAGCTAGTAGAAATCCCTCGGCCGTGACTTAAGACTTGCTGACTGTAGAAAACTAAATGTTAGTTTTTTCGACATGTTGGGATTTTTCTGTGTACTACCTATAAAATTGTTGTTCTGCTTTTTTAATGACTGTCTTAAGGCTAGGTGGTTCTAAATCTAGAATTTTGTTGTTCGATGACGTCGCTGAAGTTTATCGCCAGGCCAAGTTTTTCCGCTGCATCTTTCGCAACCGCTTCTCCGTTCGTGACCGCAAACAAATTCCATGAGAGAACCTGAACTCTTTGCAACCTTACACGCTAGTCCCACGACGATTCAATTATGTAGACTCTCTAAGCTCAAAAGTCCTCTTCCACCTTGATGGCCTGATGTGGCGATTCGAGGGACAGAGGATCAAGGATGGAGACTTTTATTCATGTCCATGATTTTTTGGTTGCTAACATCCAAATCTCACAGTTCTTTTTTCATCCACTTTACTACTCCAAAGGAATAGAGAAAGTATCGGTTTAGCCAGCATATTGGTAGCAGCAATTTTATTATGTCCTGTGAGTTCTGTCGACCAGATCTTTTTTAGTCGTTTCCTGTGCTTGCTACGCAGTTCTGTTTTCATAGTTGCTGTATCTTGCATGCTAGATAGTTGTATGTTTTCCGGCATCTAAATGGTGTAGAACATTCCAATCAGATAACTGCATGTTCTCTGGATGTTCATGATAACGTCCTTTGTCGAGCTTAACAACGGCACATTTGTCCAATCCAAATTTCATACCAATATTCCGCGTGTATTCTTCAACTACTCTAAGTAATTGTCTTAAGTTTCGTTATGAAGTTTAAGGTCATTCAGATCTCCTGGTGGACCACAGTTATATCCACGGGTTTGGTGTAGAGCAACTGAGAGAGGAAGTAACAAAATACAGAATAAAAGTGGGCTTAATGAGTTTTCTTGAAAGACTCCCTCCCCTTCTAAAAGTCATCGGCTCAGTTTCTACAATTTGATTACCTGATGTTAAAGTAAATTTAGTTTTCCAGAGGGGCATTAGATACTCTTTGCAGTTAATCAAAGGAGGCACTACTTTTAGCCTCTGTAACAGATGAAGGAACAGTTCGTGAGATAAATCTATAATATATATATAAAATGCAACGTCTCTCTGTCTGTCTGTCTGTCTGTCTGTCCATTAGTGCGCTTATCACTGGAGAACCACTTATCCGATTTACGTACTTTTTTTAAAAAAACATACATATGTTCTCTGGCCAGGTTATAGGCTATATTTCATTACGATAGGTGACATAGGGAATGAGCAGTGAAGTAAAATAGTGAATGAAGTCGAAAAAAAGTTTGCCGCTAGCGCGTTCCCTTGCAATACACAGCGTAAACCATTAAATATGGAACAATATTATGTAGCAGAGAATGTCTATAATCTATAATCTATAATATATATAAAATGGAATGTGTCTCTGTACATTAGTGCGTTGATCACGCGAGGACCACTTATCCGGTTTACGTGTCTTTTTTAAATTCATACATATATTCTTTGGCCCGTTTATATAATAATAATAATAATAATAATCTATTTCTATAATATATATAAAATGCAACATCTCTCTGTCTGTCTGTCCGTTAGTGTGCTTATCCCTCGAGAACCACTTATCCGAATTTACGTGATTTTTTAAATTCATACATATGTTCTCTGGCCAGGTTATAGATATATATTTTATTACATCTATAATATATATAAAAGGCAACGTATCTCTGTCTGTCTGTCTGTCCATTAGTGCGCTTATCACTGAAGAACTACTTATTCGATTTACGTGCTTTTTTTAAACATGCTAAACCATTAAATATGGAACAATATCATGTAGCAAAGAATATCTATAATATATATATATATATATATATATATATATATATATATATATATATATATATTGTAACTCTTTTCCTTTTGCTATTCTTTTTTTTTGCTCCATGTAGACTGCGTCTTTTTGTAACATTTTTAAATACTGGACGCCCCAAGCTTGAGCACAATTTTCTTGCAGCCCCGCTTTAATTTCTGATAATGAATTGAGTGAAACCTGATATTAAAAGAACTAAAGAAATTAAAGAAACACTAGCTCAGTTTTCCTTGGTAGAGAAAGATGGGTAAGAGATAGTTTTTTATACGTCTTTTTGGAAATTATTTTCTATTTTTTTTTTAAGAAACCTCAGTTGTACGACTTTTTGTTTTTTTTAAGGGCACCACTCATTTTAAAATAGAAAGGATTTAACTTCAGCTAAGAAAATGAGAAAAAACTGAAGTGTTTTATGGATATTACTAAAAAGGAATTAGTCTAGTACAACTGATCCTGAAAAGGAAAATAAATATTCAGTGATACACTTAGCTTTAATCAAAAAGAAAATTTATTCAGGTTTTTTAAAAATAATAAAAGTTCTAACCTTTGCAGTTTACCAAAAAATTCTAGCCTAAACAGTAGTTGTTACATTAAAATTTTATATTCTTATAAATCCCCGAAGGCGAGGTATCGTGCCTTACACTTCACTTTTTTGTCGGTGTTACATTGTAGTTAATGCACTCTCCGGGATAAGTCTATATAAGGGATTTGGTTGACTTACAGTGTTTCATTCCTGTCTGTGATGGACTTTGACCGATTTCACTTTTTTTTTCTTTAGCACTTAGAAAGCTCACTACAGCTTTTATTGTCGAAACTTAGCGACTCTGGTGAAGATTAGCCTACTTCGGCTAGACGGTACTGCCTGGTTGCGCTAGATGGAAACGACGACCGACATGGTCGGCATCTAGATCAAAACCGCTCTGGTCTGCGGCTCGATGGAACTCCCCTGCCTGGCGACTTCGATGGAAAAAAGTCCTGCCGGCTGGTTCTCGGACGTTTAAATAATCGTGCGACCTTTGCCGGTCATATCACGTCGCTCCAATCTGAACTCCGGGTCAAACATTTGACCAATCGTGGCCTGGCGAAAGATTCGGTCCGAAAGCCCGCACAATAAACTATATAGTATATACCGTATGTCCTAAAACTTCTGTTTAATATACCGGTCGATATTTTAAAATAAAAATAAATACAATTTGAAATGGAAAAATCAGTAACATTACATGGTCTTAAAATCTAGGAAAAAAATGAATGTTACATTACCCCCTTCCAAAAAGAAATAGACTACACTAGTCTATTAAACTTAGGCTACTTATAAAAAGGTATAAAGTGGTACACTATCACTTAATACTAAGGTCAGAACTTAAAACAAAATTACAAACTTCGGTCCTTACTACTAGACTTAATTCAATTAAGCACTAATATTAAGTACAATGAAAACCAAATGAAAATCTATGCAAGTACACAAGAATCTTATAACTAGACCTAACTTAATTAAGCACTAAGGTTAAGTACATCAAAAAGTAAATAAAAATCCTTGCATGAACATAGGAAATACCTTTCCAAAATAACAATCGCGGTCTTCTTATATAAAAGAATCAGCTCTATTATTGTTACCTAAACAAAAAAATATAACTTTGTCTAGACTTTTGTCTAAATCAAAAAAAGGTGAACTGAAATAAAATATGAACACCCCCCTTAAAATCTTTTAAGGATTGTCTGAAAATTTTTTTATTTCAGCAAAAGAAATTTATAAAAATTCTTAAATAAAGAAGAAAAAAATAAAAAAAATGATTCTAGTGCAAACACTTACACTAAAAGGAAAAAGTCTTGTCAGACCATTTAGCACAAGGCCAAAAAAAAATAATATCTGGATAAATATCCAGACAAACGCTCAGGAAAAATCGCTATCCATGCTCTAGCTCATCGCTAAGAAAACATTCTAAATCTAGTATCACTACTAGTCGCACTCGGAAAATAATCGCATTCTATAACGCAATGTCGACGTCCTAAGACATCCAGACATGCTAAAATCGCTAGGGAAAACGCTCTGGTTGATCGCCAGATAATCGCACTCTATAACGCAATGTCGACGTCCTAAGACATCCAGACATGCTAAAATCGCCAGGGAAAACGCTCTGGTTGATCGCCAGAAAACACGTCAGCTCATCGCCAGCAAAACACTCTGGTATATCACCAGAAAAAGCTCGGCTCCTCGCCAAGAAAACACTCTGTAAATAGTCCTCGACTACACAAAGTCTGCGTTCTAAAAGAACAAACTCGCCATGATCATAGTGAGCAGCTATAAAAGCTAACTAAATCACTATAAGCGCAGTGAATAGCTACAAAAGCTAAAATTCACTCTTAACACAGTGAATAGCTATAAAAGCTAAAATTCACTCTAAACACCGTGAATAGCTATAAAAGCTAAAATTCACTAAACTGAATGATCCTGCTTCAAAAAGCAATGTTCACTAAGAACAGAATGATTAGTCCGCGCGCAACTAACATTCTAGGAAACATTCCCAACATAACTATATGAGACGGCAAGTCTCGAAATAGGACCTCCCTAAAGTCATAATCCTATATAGGAATCCATAAGCAAAACGACTCAAAATCTTGCATTTTGAGCACATGCCCTCAGGCAACCAACATACACCGAAATATATACAGAAATATGTACAGTAATATATACAGAAATATATACAGGAGTTCAAGTCCCAAACCTTTGGTTATGACTACTCCATACTGAGCTTGGTGAAAGCTCTTAGCAAAAGCTAATCAAATCTTCGGCACATCGCACCAAAGTGACAAATCTGCCTAGAAACATGAGCCAAAAAAAAACGCTCTCCGTCATTCTTCAGGGTGGCTACACAGAGAAATAAAACTTAACCAGCATTGCGCCTCTTCAAGTTGCATGAAGAACCCTCGTGTACTGGTCTCGCCCTAGAACAACAACGAAAAACATTCAATCCATCCCACATAACAGGAGACAAACACTTCACCACGATATACTGAAAGGTGGAGACAAAAAAAATACAGAATTGGTGACTCTGGAGTCCACCAACAAAAGGGAGTAGATTATAGCATCCACTAAACTAAAACGGTGTCTACCACACCACCATAAGTCAAAAAAATTAATCAATAGGGTGTTCCGAAATACACTACTGCCAACAGCCTGTCACCACTAATAGGCTAATTGGAGCTGAGGTCGACTACAGTAGTTAGGCTCTCCTTTGGTTCAAATAGAAATAACCATTGGGTAACAAAACCTTTAAAGGTCCCAAAGGTCAAACGTTCACCCCCCATAGACTACCCTTCCAATCAGTCTGTTCCTCAGGAAGACTAACTCCCTGCCAAACGTCGTAACGGCATCTGTTAGCACCCGGTGCATCACAGCCTGTAAAAACAGATAACTCATGGGATACAACCTAAAAGGTTTACGAGGTTGACTTAACCAAGCTTCTAACGAAATTTTAAAAAACGAAAATGAGCTTAAAAAGGCTACATGAAGCAAAAATTGCTCAATTTTCCGGTGGCAACGCAACAAAACTTTTGAAGACGACAAGAGCTTTCCCAGCTTAATCAGAAAC
Source organism: Pachyrhynchus sulphureomaculatus (assembly GCA_019049505.1). Taxonomy (NCBI): domain Eukaryota; kingdom Metazoa; phylum Arthropoda; class Insecta; order Coleoptera; family Curculionidae; genus Pachyrhynchus; species Pachyrhynchus sulphureomaculatus. The sequence goes on along the minus strand of CM032454.1, from coordinate 53,517,939 downwards.
AAGAAGAAAACATCGTTGACAGCTAAAATATTCGATCATGGTGTTAATCGTCTCCCTAAACAATAGCCTCTAGAAGAAACTGCTACAGGTATCAGGCATAACCGTTTTCTGTCAGCCCAAACTTCTAGATTACCTCTTGGAAATCTAAAAATTCGGTTAGGAATCTTCCTTCACTGCGCTTAGCCTCTCTTGATAAGGTTCTCATCTCGGTATCAGATTTTGATCATTTCTTTGTGAAACGACTGTCTTACTCTGCTCTCATCTCCTGTAAATGATCAGCCTTTAGTTCTCCTGCAGAACTTCAGTTTTCCATCAATCTGATAGTAAACCGAAAAAACTCATCAGACGCCTATGAGCCTATGCAAAAAAATTTTTAAAAAAAATTAGTGACTCAAAGGTAACGTTTAAACGGCTCTGAAAAAACAGAAAATACCCTTAGTTTGTCAATTCAGAAGAAGATCTAAATCAAAATAATCCAAGTCTTAGACTTACTGGATAAACCAAAATCAATTTACTCTTAATTGCACCCAAAATATACCTCTAAGGTAATAAAAATACACCCACTCGGGTAACAAGCTTTGAAATTGCTCATTAAATTTTTTGACTCAACATCATACTACACGAGCTACATCTTGCGCCTGTCTAAACTCAAGATCACCTTGGATTGCCTCTAATCAAAATTTCGCTTCCAAGTGTCAAGAACTGGATATTATTTGGGGTCATAAGCAAATCAAATCCCGCGACCACCGACATACCAGCCTTATGATATCCTGAGCGTGACTCCCTCGCAAGCTCGCAACAGCTGAGTCGATGCTAAACATCAACTACAATCAACCTAAGTTTGGATGTGATCAGTACCCAAAACCTTAGCAAAAACTATAAAAGTAAGCTATCCTCAGCTCAACTTTTATAACAGTCAAAAAAGACGAGGTCGTTACCTCTACAGAGCAACATCAAAAAAAAATAAACTAAAGCAATTAAGATAGTGTAAATATAAATTATTCTTCTTCTGACAAACTTTCATTAGGGTTAGGTTCATTGAATGGTTTTAAGTCTTTAATATGCCATCGTCCTACTTTAGTCCCATCTAAATTAACTAAACCATAAACTAAATCTGAAATTTTTTCTCTAATCACGCAATGCACATACTTAGGTACCAACTTAGATGTGAATTTATCTGCTGCACTGGAAAGAATTTTATTTTTTCGCCAAACGTGATCACCTATATTAAAGGCAAAATCCCTTTTCCTAAGATTGTAAGACTTACTGTTCCGTTCATAAGCCTTATGTATCCTACTACGCACGTCGGTGAAAATATCTTTTAAACCCTTTAAATTTTCGGCGTACGCACCCCTGTTACCCGGAATTATTTCGCTGTCAGCATTGACATCCAAGTCTAAGTTTTTATAATATGATCCAGATAGAGGTATATGTCTGCCGTAAACTAAGAAAGACGGTGTGAACCCTGTTACTTCGTGTCTCGCGGTATTTATCGCTTGTTGGATTTTTGAAATATTGCTATCCCAAGTGTCATGCGAATCCACGTAACTTCTTAAAGCGGTCCCGACTGTTCGGTTATTACGTTCCACAAAATTACATTGGGGAGAGTACACGGGATTAAAACGGATGTTAAAACCATATGTTTCACTTAAGCTCTTAAAACTCTTAGAGGTAAACTGAGTACCGTTATCGCATATCAAGAGCGATGGAACACCGTGGATTAGAAAGACATTATTTTCCAAAATTCTCTCTATATATCCAGCCTTAGAGCTTTTCAAAGGAAATAGCATGGTATACTTTGTAAACCAGCAAGAAACCACGAGAAGCCATTTATTTCCCTTTTTTGAACGTGGGAATGGGCCTACTAGATCAGCTGCTATGACTTGAAAAGGGTAATTAACCGTTTTTCTCTTTTCCCATCAGTCCCATAGGTAGTGCATTAGGAGATTTCTGCGCTCCACATACTTCACAAGTCCTCACAAACTTTACGATGTCAAAACGCATTTTTGGCCAATAATACTGTTCCTGAACCCTGTGAAGAGTTTTATAAAAGCCAAAATGACCAGAAGTAGGAGGAGTGTGACACATGTCTATAACTTCCTCTCTCTGTGGTTTAGGAACTAGTATTTTCCACTCGGGTACATTAACTTTTAAAGGCAACTGGTTTGGGATAAATTTGTACACGAAATCATTTTCCACCTTCCACTGCGGAAAATTTTGGGGAAATTCTTTAATTTGCTGCCGTAAATTGTCGTACCATGGATCAATGCGATCTACATCAACTGTATCAATTCTTACGCCAAACTGTGCATTAAGACTGTTTTCGTCCGCTGTATTATCTGGGATTCTTGACAAAGCGTCAGGAATAACATTGTGGACTCCTTTTCTATGAATTAAATTAAATGTATGTTGTCTCAGCCTAATCGCCCAACGCGCTAGTTTGCCACTAGGGTTTTTAATAGAATTAAGCCACAATAAGCTATAATGATCTGTTATGACCGTGAAAGGAACACCTTCTATGTAGGGTCGAAACTTTTCGATGTTAAAGAGTACTGCTAAACATTCTTTTTCAACAACCGAATAGTTACGTTCAGCCTTTGATAAAGTTCTACTGGCATACGCTATCACCCTTTCCTCACCATTGATTTTCTGTGTTAGGACGCCCCCTAAACCAGTATTAGAAGCATCACTAGAAATATAAAACTGTTGGGAAAAGTCTGGTTGGGATAAAATGGGAGCTGAAACCAATAGCTCTTTAATCTTTATAAAAGATTCTTCGGCTGCCTTTGTCCAATCTATCGATTGTCCTTTTTTTCGTCCTTTCAAAAGATCATTAATAGGCGACAACAGGGTAGAAAAATTCTCGATAAAACGTCTGTACCATGAACACATTCCTACGAAGCGCTTAACTTCTGTAGTATTAGTAGGTCTTGCATAATTAACCATGCTTGCTACCTTATCCGGATCGGTACGCAAGGAATTTGAGCCTACAATATAGCCTAAAAACTTTAGAGAAGTTTTGAAAAAAATCACATTTGCTCAAATTTATCGTCAGTCCGGCCTCTTTCAATTTATCTTTTACTTCCTTAAGTAAGCGAATATGCGATTCGAAGTCTTCCGATGTTACTAAAATATCATCGAGATAGGTAAAAATATGTGGCTCATATTTCGGACCAAATATGGCGTCCACTAAACGTTGCTGAGTTTGAGCAGCGTTCTTAAGACCAAACGGCATAGTGACGAACTGAAATAGACCTCGGCCTACTACTGCAAAAGCGGTCTTTTCTTTAGAGGATTTGTCTAAAGGGATTTGCCAGAAAGCCTTTCTAAGGTCTATCGAAGATACATACTTAGCATTCCTGAGTGATGTCAAAATTCTGTCGATGTTCGGTAACGGGTAGTTATCAAATTTGCTGACCTCGTTGAGCTTTCTTCCGTCAAAGCATAGACGATACTGTCCATCGGCCTTTTTTACCAATAAGATTGGAGAACACCAAGGACTGTTTGATTCTTCAATCACTCCGAGTTTCAACATTTCGTCTAACTCTTTATTTAATACTTTTGACATATATGGAGACATGGCGAAGGCCTTGTCTTTACAGGACTGGCATCAGCCGTATCTATAGACATCTTGATTTTATTCGTTCGGCCTAACCTATCTTTACTACTTATTTCATTGAAAGAGTTTATTACTTTTTCTGCTTTTAAGCGTTCCGTCCGCGAGAGATCATCTAGGGTGCATAGACGCGAGAAAAGGTGTTCAAAAGAACTTTCTGAATAACAATTTTTAAAGCTTGTTTGAGAATTGTCTTCTAGGGACTGGGGATACCACGAATTATCTTTAAAATTTACTAAAATTCCGAATTTTTGTGCAAAATCACATCCTAAAACCAAAGTATGTGATAGAGAAGGTACTACTAGAGCAGAGATTACTAAACAATGACCATTGCAGACTAGCGGCAACTCAACCGTACCTAAAACTTTTAGACGGCTGCCATCTGCAGTGGTAACACTTCTATTCTTGACATGGCATATTTTTATACTTAAACGACTTAAAATTTTAATACCATTCTGACCTATAACGGAGGCATTTGCACCAGAGTCAAGTAAAGCCGAAAAATGGGCACCTAATAGATTTATCTTGATATGCGGTCTGTTATCTAAATATTTATGCACGAATAGAGGAGACATGTGACCATTTGGAGAAGCAGGAGTTTTAACTTGAGAAGGAGAATTTTTATTAGACTTAAAAAAATCAGAAACTTTTTGTAACCATTTAGTCCAATCTGATCTACTGGAATATTTTTGTTCGTCCGTGTTTCTAGAACGTTTTGGATTAGGGGCTTTACTGCGAACATGAGCTTGTGACTTAGCCGAATGATTAGAGGCTTTTTTGTTGGACTTAGGATATCCGCCTCGGTAATATACCGTCCTTACTCGTTTTTTTGTACATTTGGGGCATGATGTTAGTCTCACACCTGTTGTTCCACATTTGAAACAAAATACCCTCTTTGGTGCTGTACAATTTTGGTAAGTGTGATTCGGGCCTGTGCAATTCCAACACGTGAAAATTGCCTTAGGTGAAACCGGCTTGTCGTTCACTTTGGCTGCAGTGTCGCTAATTTTAGGGTCATTATATTTTCCTTTACCCGTTTTCTGGTTACTCCTAGGGTTCCGATTTACATTCCCAACTTTATTTGTCGAGACTCCACTTCGGCCATTTTGGATTATACCTTACTTGATGTATATTAGTTTCGCCTTTTGGTCTGCTCTTTTCTAACAAATAATCGGACTCTTCAAGTTTTCTACATAACCCGGCGAGTTCGGCTACCGAATTTATATCTAGTAGAGCTAACCGATTGACGAAACTAGGCAGAATATTCCTACGTATAAATTTAACTTTGGTACATTCCAAAGGCTTGATGGACAACCTACAAAATAAAGATTCCATGTGGGCAATAAAAATCACAGTGGACTCATCCTTCTTTTGTCGCCTCTTCTTTATTTCTGACCACAATTCTTCATCATCATCACAGTGCAAGAAGTCCTTCTTTAGCCTATCTACCAAGGAATGCCAGTCGTTGACACTTGATTTTATGCTTCTATACCAAATGAAGGCATCGCCAGTGAAAAATTCAACAGCAGAGCTGAAAAGTTCATCTTCCGATACTTTCCTAGCTTGAGCTATTTCAGTTAGCCTCTCCAAAAAAGGATAGAGTCTCCTTGAGTCTCCATTAAATTTCAATTGCCATTCGCTGACAGGAATATTTCTGGCTGCGCAATTCACGATTGGAGCTGGTACGTTTATGACTGGGGTTGTAATAGGCAGCTGTGGTAACTCATGACCAGGAGCTATCTTTTCGGCAAGATTTGCTTCCATGAGTACACACGTAGCTATTGTTTCTTGAACATATTTGGAAAATTTCGACGCTTCCTCTTCGTCATCCGGCATGGGAATTCTTTGTACGCGACCCGCTACATGCGATAAGCGTGACCTAACCCGGTGTACAAGTGAATCATTTGGATCGCCGTCATAACTATCGATTAAGTTTTGGATAGAATTTAAACTCTTTTCGATACCAGCCGTTTCTTCTTTAAAAGACAGGGTGTCATCCCCTATTTTTATCGTTTTTCCGGGCTCATTAATTTCTTTACTTAAGATCCTCGTTAGAATCTTTCTTTTATCCGCGACCGGACGTTCTGAGAAAGTACGACGGATTTTCAGTTCATAGTCTAATTCATATTCTAGTAGGTGATTGACTTTAAAATTGAAGGCTTCCATGATAAATGAATACTATAAAATTTAAAAGAATTGTTAAAAAATCGTAAAAATATTTCTCCTGTGCTCCCAATAGTCTAAATAAAATCATATAAAGGCACTTAAAATATGTAAACCTCTTTACTAAACATTTAAAAAAAATCTTCGACAATTTCAAAAAAAATTTCTAAGTATCGCCTTGTATTAAAATTCCTTTACTAAGATAACTTAAGAATTTTCAACAAAAAATCTCCAAATATCGTTTCGTATATCCGCTAAGTATTTTTAATATTCATGCAAAACCTCGGTGAGAAAAAAAACAACAGTTTTTTGTTCGGTTATCCGTAAAATAAATCTATCACTAAAAATTAAAGTAAACCAGCACATCTGCTAATCTGAAAGATAAAGTTAGCTTTTAAGAAAAAAACAGGGATCTCTTATCTTAGAGTCAACAACAAAATTCAAATATCTATATCAGATAAATTGAAATAAAAAATTCTACAAATTTCCTGCTTTTGTCTTATTGCTATAGTGTAGCTTCGTTTAATAAATATTGTGTAATAAAAATATCTGCAAAGTTAGAGCTTTTATTTTGTTCGAAAGCTAGTACACTGAACCCTTTTAAAAAATAAAATTCCAAAAGCCCCACGTTGGGCGCCATTTTGTAACTCTTCCTTTTGCTATTCTTTTTTTTGCTCCATGTAGACTGCGTCTTTTTGTAACATTTTTAAATACTGGACGCCCCAAGCTTGAGCACAATTTTCTTGCAGCCCCGCTTTAATTTCTGATAATGAATTGAGTGAAACCTGATATTAAAAGAACTAAAGAAATTAAAGAAACACTAGCTCAGTTTTCCTTGGTAGAGAAAGATGGGTAAGAGATAGTTTTTTATACGTCTTTTTGGAAATTATTTTCTATTTTTTTTTTAAGAAACCTCAGTTGTACGACTTTTTGTTTTTTTAAGGGCACCACTCATTTTAAAATAGAAAGGATTTAACTTCAGCTAAGAAAATGAGAAAAAACTGAAGTGTTTTATGGATATTACTAAAAGGAATTAGTCTAGTACAACTGATCCTGAAAAGGAAAATAAATATTCAGTGATACACTTAGCTTTAATCAAAAAGAAAATTTATTCAGGTTTTTTAAAAATAATAAAAGTTCTAACCTTTGCAGTTTACCAAAAAATTCTAGCCTAAACAGTAGTTGTTACATTAAAATTTTATATTCTTATAAATCCCCGAAGGCGAGGTATCGTGCCTTACACTTCACTTTTTTGTCGGTGTTACATTGTAGTTAATGCACTCTCCGGGATAAGTCTATATAAGGGATTTGGTTGACTTACAGTGTTTCATTCCTGTCTGTGATGGACTTTGACCGATTTCACTTTTTTTTCTTTAGCACTTAGAAAGCTCACTACAGCTTTTATTGTCGAAACTTAGCGACTCTGGTGAAGATTAGCCTACTTCGGCTAGACGGTACTGCCTGGTTGCGCTAGATGGAAACGACGACCGACATGGTCGGCATCTAGATCAAAACCGCTCTCTGGTCTGCGGCTCGATGGAACTCCCCTGCCTGGCGACTTCGATGGAAAAAGTCCTGCCGGCTGGTTCTCGGACGTTTAAATAATCGTGCGACCTTTGCCGGTCATATCACGTCGCTCCAATCTGAACTCCGGGTCAAACATTTGACCAATCGTGGCCTGGCGAAAGATTCGGTCCGAAAGCCCGCACAATAAACTATATAGTATATACCGTATGTCCTAAAACTTCTGTTTAATATACCGGTCGATATTTTAAAATAAAAATAAATACAATTTGAAATGGAAAAATCAGTAACATTACATGGTCTTAAAATCTAGGAAAAAAATGAATGTTACAATATATATATATATATATATATATATATATATATATATATATATATATATATATACATGTATATAAAATGCAACGTCTCTCTGTCTGGCTGTCTGTCTGTCCGTTAGTGCGCTTATCACTGGAGAACCACTTATCCGATTTACGTGCTTTTTTTTAAACATTTCTCTGGCCAGGTTATAGGATATATTTTATTACGTTATGTGACATAAGGAATAAGGAGTGACGATAATAGTGAATCAAGTCGGAGAAAAGTTTGATGCTAGCGCGTTCTCTTGCAATACACTGCCTAAAGCATTAAATATGAAACAATATCATGTAGCAAAGAATATAATATATATAAAGTGCAACGTCTCTCTGTCTATCTGTCTGTCCGTTAGTGCGCTTATCACTCGAGAACCACTTATCCGATTTACGTGTTTTTTTTTAATTCATACATTTGTTCTCTGGCCAGGTTATCTATAATCTTCTATCTAGAATATATATAAAATGCAGCGTCTCTCTGTCTGTCTGTCTGCCTGTCTCTCTGCCTGTCCGTTAGTGCGCTTATCACTTGAGAACCACTTATCCGATTTACGTGTTTTTATAAATTTATACATATGTTCTATATAATTCAACATAAGCCTCGATAATGGAAGATAAGGTGAGATAATGGGAAGTAAGTATAAATAATGGGAGATAAGGAAAAATAGTGGGAGATAAGCAGAGATAAGTCTAGATAATGGGAGTTATGGCGAGATAATAGAAGATAAGGAGAAATAATGGGAGATAAGGAGAAATAATGGGAGATGAACAGAGATAAGTCTAGATAATGGAAATTATGTAGAGAAAATGGGAGATAAGGAGAAATATTGGGAGATATGGGGAAATAATGGGAGATATTTTATTACGTTGGGTAACATAAGGAATAAGCAGTGACGATAGTAGTGAATCAAGTCCACGCGAGCTGAGCCGCGGGCCTGGCTAGTATATAATAAAAGACTGTTTTTAGTCAATTTCCACTGCTTTATTTAAATTGCGATGAAGCTTTACACTGTCAAGTTAGTATTGGAAAACCCACAAAGATTTGGAATTAGGAGAATAAATTCAATAATGGTGAATTGCTTAAATCTACCTGGTCGTTGAGTAAAGTACCTGTAGTCCTTAATCGATTTATTTGCATTGTCTCTAAAAGGTTTAGTTTTTAAACCTTTTTGTTGGGTGTGTAAAATTTTGAAATTCTTGTTAAATGTGTGATTTTCTGTTAAAAGATGATTAGCATATGTTGAATTAGATCTGTGTGCGTTTTCCAATACTATCAATATAATTTAATTAGGTGTAATATTATAATTAAGAAATTATATAAAAGTGTGAACATTAAACCTAAACTTGACAGTGTAAAATGTAGATCTGAAGAAGCTGCATCGACAGCGAAACGCGTCATCGCAATTTAAATAAACCAGTGGAAATTGTCTGAAAACAGTCTTTTATTATATACACTCCTGGACAAAATTAACGCAACAATATATTAAATCATACAAATCTCTATAATGAATTAATTTTAATAATTTTTTATGGACATTGGTTACACTAAAAGTTAGAAAAAACTTATTCGGATACTTTAAAAGTGAATTAGCTACCAAATTTATAAGAATCGAATTAAAATTATTCTTAAGACCTATTAACAAAATCGTTGAAATTATGTAATAATGAAAAAATAAACTGGGGCACTAGTAGCAAAATTAATGGTGTAACTGGGACACTAGTAGCGTGCGTTGCCTCCTCTACTTCGGATGACAGCATTTATGCGCGTAGGCATGCTTCTAATTAAATTTTGGATAAAATCTTGAGGAATTTGCTCCCATTCTGTTATAACTGCATTTTCAAGTTCCCTCAGGTTTCTAGGTGCAGGTATATGACGTTTCACATTTTTCTTAAGGTGATCCCATACATGTTCTATCGGATTCAGATCCGGGCTTTTTGGTGGCCATTGCATAATCGGTATATCAATTTGATTAAGATAATCGAGTACCTCCCTAGTCACGTGAGGTCGAGCGTTGTCTTGCATAAACAGGAAATTGGGCCCCACAAAATGACCGAAAGGCATCACGTGTTCTATTACAATATTTTCAAGATAGTAGTCAGCATTCATGGATCTCGTACGGACAGGAACTAACTCTGTGCGAGCA
>CM032454.1:53289142-53508039 GCA_019049505.1 Pachyrhynchus sulphureomaculatus | reverse complement strand
CTTTCCCTTGGATGGACGTTTGTTTTCGATCCAATAACCCATCTGACCGCGCCAGGGAGGTCTCCGATGTTTATTTTGGCTGGTATGGAAGCTTACATCCTTTTTCGAAGAAATGCTCCTCCAACGGCAAGCCTTGGTTTGACCGAAAATGCAAAGAAGCTGTTGCTTCTAAACATATTGCCTACCGACAATGGCGTGAAAATCCTAGCACAATAAATCGTAACACCTTTCTTCGTGCCCGGAACATATGCAAAGGAATTATCGACGAAACCAAGGAGGCACACAATCAACGAATTAGAAACAAACTTCTCGCTTGTCCCAACAATTCCAGGTCCTTTTGGGCAGTCGCTAAGGCCGTTAGTCAAAATTTCACCATACCACCACTCACACGGCCAGATAATTCCATTGCAACCACACCTGTTGAGAGAGCGAACTTGTTGGCTGAACTCTTTGCTTCACATTCTACTGTCCATTTCCAAGAAAAAACACCACCTACTATTCCCATATTGCAGTCAAAGATGCCAAGCGTATCATAAAGCGTATTTTAATGAAGCTAGACACCAAAAAGACTTCAGGCGCTGACGGAATACCTGCCATAGTTCTCAAAAAACTGTGCAAGGGAACTAACACCAGTTTTCTGTAGACTTTTCAACCTATCCTACAGAAAGGGAATATTTCCGTCCTGCTGGAAATGTGCCACGGTTCAGCCGATACCTAAAAAAGGCAAGAAGACCTTCCAAATAACTACCGACCAGTCGCACTGCTTTCAATAATATCGAAAGTCATGGAAAAGGTTATCAATGAGCATCTACTAAAATATCTTGAACGATTCAATATTATTAGCGATCACCAATATAGATTTCGTAAACATAGATCAACAGATCTTCTGACTTATGTAACATATGTTTGGAACAACGCAACTGAACACTTTGGAGAATCTCGAGCGGCTGCTCTTGAAATATCCAAGACATTCGACCGTGTTTAGCACGATGGACTGTTAGCTAAGTTGCGCTCTTATGGTATGTCTGAAAGGTCCTATTTGTGGCTCTCATGTTTCCTCAGAAAACGTTCTTTCTAACACCTTCACTATCAACGCCGGTGTGCCCCAGGGCTCCATACTGTCTCCTACTCTCTTTCTCATTTACATTAACGATCTGCTGGAAAAGATCGGGAATCCAATCTACAGCTTTGCAGATGATAGTACGCTTGTCTCTTCATTCACCTTGAACGCTCGGACATCGGCTGCTCAGGCGAATCTATCTTGGGGTGACTGTAACCAAGTGGAATTTAAAGCTACAAAAACCCAGGCGGCAGTTTTTTCTAAAAAAGTTAACGTTGCTGAACCCAACATAGTTATGTCGTGGCACTCCATTTCCCTAGTATCGTCGCTCAATTTGTTGGGCGTTAGTTTGGGAGCAAATATGTCCTGGGCATGAACATGTTGCAGGCATAGCAAGGAGAGCTTCTCAAAAGTTGGGAATATTATTTCGAACCAGAAATCTTTACACCCCACAACAACTGTTAATTCTTTACAAAGCTCAAATTCGACCAACTATGAAATACTGCTCCCACGTTTGGGGCTCCGCTCCCAAATACACACTGCATTTGTTGGATTCTGTTCAGAGAAGAGCTGTTCGTCTGATTGGAGACCCGGAACTGACCTGCGGCCTTGATTCGCTGGAACATCGAAGAACGGTTGGCGACTTGAGTCTGTTCTACCAGTATTTTCATGGAAAGTGTTCGAAGGATGTAGCCCGCTTAATTGCTCCCAGAGCAGTGCATGTTAGAAATACACGTCGAGCTAATACTTCACATCCGTATGAGGTTCAGCTTGTAACTCCGCGTACAACACTTTTCAAGCAGTCTTTTATATGGAGACCATCATCCCTTTGGAATAATTTGCCCAGAGCTGTGTTTCCCACCGAGTACAATTTACAGCGATTTAAGAACAACGTGAATTGCTTTTTCCGCACACATGCCGCTCCTGAAGCGTGTGCTACCCCCTCTCTTGCCCGCCTTGCCAACAACACCCATAAAAAAAAAGAAAGTTGTTAATTCTTAACGTGGAAATTTTAAATAAAGCAAGACGATGTTTAGAGTTGCAAGAAATAATAAATCTTACTCCGTTTGAGTATAAATATTTCAGTGCGCTAGCCATCATAAAGGATTTTATTGAAATTGTGCTAACAAATTTATTGCTGACTCCTATATTTTAACAACTACACAATATATTACATTTAGAATTTATTTAGGCTTTAAAACGAGGCATATTACTTGATTCTTCTGTCAATATAACCTGAGGAGAAAGAAATAGTATATTCGATTTTAGAAGAAAACGCTGTATCATAAAGCACTTGTAAATAGTGGTTTCAATAGTTTCCAGAGGAAAATCTCAATCATCAGCATAATAATCACCCAAAAAGAGTAGAAAACGAGAAGTTGGACTAATTTCTGGCATAAAATTCTTGCTAAACCCAACCGGAACATGCAAATGCTCTCAAAGTAACTCAGCTAGCTGTTTTCCATCGTCTATAGAAGCTGATGATTTTACTTTAGCGAAATCTCAAATTTGAAGTACAAAATTCTCCTCAGCCAGATGAATGTATCGCAAAGAAACAATCAAGCTTTCACATATTTACATCGAAATGCGATCACATATTTAAGCTGTCCTGAAAACTGGATGGATCGACTTCTCGTTAAACTTCCAAAATTTAAAAACTTCATTGGTTCGCTGGCTTATTCAGCTTTTTTAACTAACAAAAGAGAAAGTAAATAACAATATATTTAACAAAGGAATATTTCCTAAGTTTGCTCTTTAATAAATGATATATAACCACATATAATCGGTTATGAAAATTAATGAGTATAAGTGGCAACACCGACACAGGAAGGTTTTACTATACAACAGGCGTCCATTCCATATTTACAGCGGTGTTGTACGGAAGCAGACTAAGATACTTTTTGCACAAAACAGGATTCCAATTTTCCCCCTTGTTTTTTACTTGTCCTTATTGCACCCAGTGAAATCTTATATAAGTAGTTAGCTTGGTGGGTAAAAATTTAATTAAATAAAAGTTGCAATATATAATTCTAGTTTGAGGCAACAAACAGATTACCTTTCGCTCACCTTCTATTGCCTTTAATTGCCTACGTAACTAAAAAAAATGTATAATTGTTGTGGAGACATCTCAAAAATAATTTTTTTTTCTAATGGGCATAGAATGCATGCTGCAGGGAAATCCCTAAAGCCCGACAGGTGCTACGCGTGTGCGGAAAAGCCATTCACGTTAGTCTTGAATCATCTTGAATTATACTCGGTGGGAAACACCTGTGCAAATCATTCGAAAAGGATGAGATTCTCCGTATAAAAGACGACTTGAAAACGTTTGAACGAGGAGTGACAAGCTGAATCTCATAGGGAAGTGAAGTAATAGCGCGACTTGTATTCCTAGCAAGCAATGTGAGGAATTAAGCCGGCTACCTCCATTGAACACTTTCCACAAAAATACTTGTAGAATATAATCAAGTCATCATCCGTTTCTCGATGAATCCAACAGATGCAGTGTATGTTTGGAAGCAGAACTCCAAGCATGGAGCAAGTATTTCATCATTAGTCGAATTTGAGCTTTGTACAGAATTAACAATTGTTGTGGAGTGTAAAACTTTCTAGTTCGAAATAATATTTCCAGCTTTTAAGAAGCTCTTGATATAACAATATTAGTTTCACGTTACCTTTTTTAGAAAAAACTGGGCTTTTGTAGCGTTAAATTTCACTTGGATGACTTCCTGTTATATGGGGATATTTGCCTGAGTAGCAAATGTTTAAGCATTCAAACTGAATGAAGAAATAAGCGTCCTACCATCTGCTAACAGTAGGGAGCCTTGGGCCCCATTTGGGTTGATAGTGAAGGTATTAAAAAGAAATCCGTCGACTGTCACTTCTAAGGAATGCTCTCTGAGGAAACACGAGAGCCATAAACAAAACTTTTCAAACATACCATAAGAGCTTAAGTAGCTACTTCTTGAAAAGGTATTTCTTCGAAAAAGGTATGCAAGCTCCTATACCAGTTACAACGACATTGGAAACCTCCCTAGTGCAATCAGATGTGTTGCTGGATCTAAAACGAACGTCTCATCAAGTTAGAGTTCGAAAATATTCCATGAGTTCTTTCCATTTAGCAGATTTATAGTGCTAACTCTTATGCCATTTAGGCGCCTCGTTGTCATTGATCCGTAGGATACTCGATGTTGAAACAAGTCAAGAACACTAGCGAAATCTTTATCTCTATCAGGGATCCGTTGGTCCATTTATTAGTTTAGTAAAGCCATAACTGACTGAGAATGATTCAGCTTACTGACTTTTATGTTCGGTCGTATTTGAATACTTAAAGTCGCCTAGATGGTAATTTCGTCACTTGGATGAAGTGCTTCATGATGACTCTTTTTAACGAATAATATTTTTTAAATTTAAAACTGTGATCATTTAGTAGAAAAATTTGTTAATCGAATTAGACTAAAAGTTTCAGTAAGATGAAGTAAAGAATGTGCATTATTTTATTCTAAATTTCAGTTGATGTCAACTTCGCCCGAGCAAAACACTAAAATAGGTATCTGTTTTAAAAAGTTGTTTAAGTGTTCTCAAAATGGTTAAGAAACTGAACATGGTCTGAGATATGGTGGAGTATATACAGTGACTCACAGCTTAAACGATGCAGTCGCTATAAGAAAAGACTAACTGGTCTCAGTGCCTCTTTATTTATTTGGAAAAAACAACTTATTGAAATTAAATTAGTAAAGAGTCGTCTAAAAAAGTATGTATTACTGAGTAGTATTACTTTTTGTTTTAAATATGCCTTATTTAATTAACAATAAATAATTAATTAAATTATATGTAATTTTAACGTCACAGCTTAAATGATGCGAAATTTAATATACCAAAATTATTAGAGAAAACAAACTGTAGAATTTGAAATAAGCCTGCTAATATTTGGTCGGGCCTCCCTCATTCGGGCTTGTAATCTTCTGGACATTGATTCCACTAACTGTCTAGTATACTCCGGGGAAATAGTGTTCCATGCTTCAGTAATTTTTACTTTTACTTCAGTTTTATTTGATATTGGGGCACTATTTACTTTATTTTTTAATGTCAGCCACAAATTTTCAATTACATTTAAGTCTGGTGACTGGGGTTGGTGTTTTAATAACATTTGGACAGTTATAAAGCAATCAACTGCGGACTCGAAATGACGTGTGCTTTGGATCATTGTCGTGATAGAACCGATAATTGTTTTCAGTATCTAATTTTTAGGCACTAGCGACGAGATGCTGCCTTAGTATATCCAAGTGCACATATTGGTTCATATTCCCTTCGACGAAATGCATGTTACCTACTCCTGCAGATGACATACAGCCCCATAACATCACTCCACCTCCACCGTGCTTTACCATAGCTTTCATATTTTTCAATTTTATTTCTTCGTTAGGCTTCCTCCACAGTGATATTTTTCCATCGGACCTAAATAAGTTTATTTTGGTCTCATCAGCAAATATTACTGAATTCCAGAAGTTCAAGTCTTTATTGATATGCTCTCTGGCAAATTCCAATCTCACGCGTCTATTTCTTTGGCTAATGAAAGGCTTATTTCTAGCAGTTCGACCATGTAAATTATTATTTCGCAAGATCCGTCGAACCGTTTCGGGGTTACACCTTTTTCCAGACTGTCTTTCCACCTCGGCGTACAACTTTGGCGCACTTTTTTTTGGATTATTTGATACCTCTCTTAAAATCCATCTTTCTTCACGTTCATTGAAGATCTTATTTGAAGCCAGCCTTGACTTATTCTCGACTCTATTTTCATTCTGGTAACGTTCAATGATATGCTGAACAGTTGACGGACATTTATTTACCATTTTGGCTATGTCTCTTTGGCTGTATCCATTCCTGTAATGAGTAATAATTAAATTTCTCTCAGAAATTGTAGTTTGACGACCCATTCTTAAACAATTTCGTTTTATTGAATGAAAAAATGTCAAACTAAACAAAAAACAATTGCCATAAGAAATCAAAGCAACGCCGCCTTCGTAAATTTCCAAATGCGATAAGTTTTGACCCCTGTTGTTATTTTGCATCATTTAAGCTATGACGTTAAAATTGCATATGATTTGATTAATTATTTATTGTTAATTAAGTAAGGCATATATATTTTAATTTAACCAACGTTCCAAAAATATTATATTCCTTAAATAAAATATATTCTAACAGTAATTTAAAATTATGAAGAGGGAACCTACATTTAGATGTGACAGTAAAAATTCTATTAGGTGAAAAATGAACTAGAAAATTAAATTAGTCGTTTTTTAGGTTATCTACCTAGCCACGAAGGAAGATTCTCACAGCGTAAAAAATATATTTCTCTACATAATTACCGACTACACAAACACACTTAGTTCAGCGTCTTTCGGGTTATTTCATTCCATCTAAAAAATCTTCTATTTATTCCTTAAAAAATAATGGTCAGCAGCTTTAAACTTATCATTACAGGGCAACTTTCAGTCTCTGAGGTCTTTCTTCAAATGTTTGAAATAAAGAAAGTCGCACAGTACCATATCGGTCCGATTGGGCGCATCTTATAACTCGGTGAATTTGCAGCTTACAAGGACTTTTGAACCCAGTAGTTGTTCTGCAATAATAAAGTTTCAGTTCTACATAAATTTGGTCATTTTTTAGTGTGCTGTACGGAATAATTATGAAATCACTTCGGTGTCCGTCTATCTGTCTGTCACACTCGATTTTCTCCGAAACTATTTGACAAATAAAGTTTAAAATTGGCCCAAATATGGAAATTGATGACCCAATCAGAGTATTGTAGTTTTAAAAGTTAAATTTTGAGTTAAGGGGCTAGTTTTGGGAGGTGAATTAGGAAGTCAAGAAAACAAATTTACCAAGTCATTGACTGGGATGACAAATGGAAGCTTGTAAAATATGAGTTCAAAAATATATATGATGTAATACTTGCGCGCACTTTCCTTATATTGTTTAAAAAATATATATCCAAAAAAAACCCAGTCCTCTACCCTAGCTCGAAAAGTACTCATCAAAAATTTTGAAAAAATTCTGGACTATTCTTCATTATCACGAGTGATAATTTATCTGATACAAAAAATCGATGTGCCTTGACAATATAGTGAAGGTATATGCATATACTTTTCAGTACATTACTGATACAGAGCCGCACGTCGCTCCTGTACCGAGACAAAATGATTTTATTTTATTTGTTTATAATTAAACAAATATGTAGGCAGTAAATAACTGTTTTACACTATTATTACCAGCTTCTAGAATGAGCGAGATTGATTTATTCGCTATTAGGTAGCTAAGATGCTGTAACTATTATACATTACTGACTAAGAAAAAACGTGAAAATACGTATTTATTTTATTTTAAAAGCAGTCATCATTCAGAATACTAATTGCGCAAGTCCGACTCGCATTTAGCCGATTTTTTAATAATGGTCTGCTTCTGATCTTGAATTGTTCTTCGGTAAAAATCTCTATTAATTGAGAACCTTTTTTCCATGTACTTGTAAGTAAAATTCCGTCATTGTCCCAAGAAACGGTAGCAATCATATTTTCAAAAGGTGACTGAGTTTTCACCTTCTTTGTAGGTGAAGAGTTCTTAGGACACCCGAGTTTCGTGGCCTATGACAGTTTCGGCAGATAATTTTAAAAATACTCTTGAATATTAGCATGCAGGAAAAAGAATGTAGAAAGAACAAGTAATTTATGTTGTAGGTATTTACCGATTTAATCAACGCATCTATACTACCAAGGTACCAATAATGTAACACAAGGGGCGCGTCATATTTTTCTGGATTGTAGCTTAGTAACAACTGTAGGAATGCTCCTTCTATATTAATCATTAATTTAGCAAACATAGTTAAAATTGTGTATCCAAACATATTATTAAATAATTCTACTGCAGCCAGTGAATTTAAATATCTGTACTTTAAGGTACCTACGTCTATTACGGAAGAGTTTATACTTTGCCTTATTCTTCGCATTATATTTATTATTTCCATATTTAAAATCAACAAAAATATTTAGGTACAAACATTAAAATAGTTTATAATACTTGACGATAGAATGTGTATGACATCTATTACATTGTAACCTAACTCTCCGGAAGTAATAAAAAAGTATAAGAATACTATTGGACATAGACCGGAAGTTAGTAGAATAAAACACATTCGCCACAAATATTTACTATTTCTTTCCTCAGATTCAGTATTAAAGCACTTTTCATACAACCTTTGCCAGGAGCGTACGAGTATATCTGATGTGGTTAATGTAAATAAAAATATTGGTAAAGGTGACAAAACTACTGACAATTTCAGCATGTATTTTATTGGAAATCTAGAATCTTTTAACTCTGATTTTGTCATGCCGTAATAAAGAACCAAAGGGATATAAAAAATCAGCAGAAATAGCAGAAAAAATTTTTGAAAGCGCCTTATACAAGAACTGTTAGTCGTTTCTTCATTCGGTACTATAAGTTGCCACTGAATATTTTTAAGAAGCTATTCATAGATTTTGCTATTTTTCACAACAAAAAACTTCATTTTGTTAATTCAATACTTGCGCATTGAACCCTAACGAAATATAATATTTTTAACTCTTATTTGTAGATGATATTTAATCGGTTAAGTGTAGCTATTAAGTTAATTTACTCAATTTATCAATACAGCTTAAACCTATTTGATGAATTTAAAAAATATATCGTTATATTTTATTGTATCGGAACTACGGCAATGTTTTGGCATTAACTCGTCATTATATCCATAAATAATGAGGCTATATTTATACAAATACATTTTTGGGAAGAACCGCCATTTCTTTATGGTTCAGTCAACCTGTTCCTTAATAACACCAAATATCACCAAAATTTTATTCTTCTATAACATATTACTCTATTGTCTTTTCATATTAGGAACATTTTTAGTAATTTTATAATTAGTTTCGTCGGTTATCAATAAATTTCCGTTTAATCTTTTTATTGCCAACTACATGAACATGCATTTGTGCCAATATAAGTTCAATCGTATTTAATTAACATTAATATGGCGCTCAACAGAGCAGGTTTATATTACTTCCTTTAGCTGTTTGATTTACTGATTTTTTTAAAATTTGCCTCTGTAATCTATATCTGTATTTAATAGATATATTTGAACATGTCGTCTTCACACCGTATTTGAAAAGCTAACTAAATTGTTAAATGGCTTTGTTTGTAAAAGCATTCCGAAAGTTTTTCTGTTCGTCCTCGGACAAAATACATCTATTCTTAATCTTTCACATTTCTAAACTAACTAATCTACGAGAACTTAATAAAATCTTATTACAAATGCTCTGCATTAAGGATCACTACTGCATCTAAAAATGGGTTAGTCGATTTTGTTTTAAAGTTTTTTCTTATCACATCGGACCTTGCTCAATATACTGGATCTTTACTGTCTATCTAGGCTACTTATTGAGATAGCAGAAAAAGCGTCGCGAAAAAAAATTCTCGGAAATTGGTAGAATAACTGGACGGAGAAATAATAAGTCAAATTTTCCAAAAATACTTAAAAACTATTTATTATAAAACAGATGCCCTATTATTTTACAAATCTACAATTTTTTTTTATGGGTCTAGCACACGTGCTACAAGGAAGTCCCTAAAGCGCTCCAGGAGCGGCATGTGTGCGGAAAAAGCGATTCACGCTGTTCTTAAAACGTGTAAATTGTACTCGGTGGGAAACACAGCCCTGGGCAAATTATTCCAAAGGGATTATGTTCTCCATATAAAAGACTGCTTGAAAAGCGTTGTACGTGGAGTAACAAGCTGAACCTCATACGGATGTGAAGTATTAGCGCGACGTGTATTTCTAACATACACCGCTCTGGGAGGAATTAAGCGGGCTACATCCTTCGAACACCTTCCATGAAAATACTTTTAGAACCGACTCAAGTCACCAAACGTTCTTCGATATTCCAGCGAATCAAGGCCGCCGGTCAGTTCCGGATCTCCAATCAGACAAACAGTTCTTCTCTGAACAGAATCCAACAAATGCAATGTGTGTTTGGGAGTGGAGCCCCAAACATGGGAGCAGTATTCCATAGTTGGTCGAATTTGAGCTTTGTAAAAAATTAACAGTTGTGTTGAGTGTAAAGCTTTCTGGTTCGAAATAATATTCCGAACTTTTGAGAAGTTCTCCTTGTTATGCCTGCAACACGTTCATGCCAGGTCATATTTGCTCCCAAATTAACGCCCAACAAATTGAGTGACGATGTTAGAGGAATGGAGTGCCCCGACATAACTATGTCGGGTTCAGCAAAGTTAACTTTTTTAGAAAAAACTGCCGCCTGGGTTTTTGTACCGTTAAATTCCACTTGGTTACTGCCACCCCAAAAAAAGAATTTCTTCCAGGTCTTTGTTCAGTTAAATGACTTCCTGCTGTCTGCGGACAGTAGATTGGATTCTCAGTCTTTTCCAGCAGATCGTTAATGTAAATGAGAAAGAGAGTAGGAGACAGTATGGAGCCTTGAGGTACACCGGCGTTGATAGTGAAGGTGTTAGAAAGAAATCCGTTGACTGCCACTCGTAAAGAACGCTCTCTGAGGAAACATGAAAGCCACAAACAGAACTTTTTAGACATACCATAAGAGCGTGGCTTAGCCAGCAGCCCATCGTGCCAAATACGGTCGAATGCCTTGGATATGTCAAGAGCAACCGCTCGAGATTTTCCAAAGTGTTCAATTGAGTTGCTCCAAACATGTGGAGATTTCCTGTTGATCTATTTTTACGAAAGCCATATTGGTGATCGCCAATAATGTTGAATCCTTCAAGATATTTTAGAAGATGCTGATTGATAGCCTTTTCCATGACTTTCGATATTATTGAAAGCAGTGCGATTGGTCGGTAGTTATTTGGTAAGGTCTTCTTGCCTTTTTTAAGTATCGGTTGACCTGTGGCACATTTCCAGCAGAAAGAAAATATTCCCTTTCTGTGGGATAGGTTGAAAAGTCTACACAGAACTGGTGTTAGTTCGCTCGCACAGTTTTTGAGAACTATGGCAGGTATTCCGTCAGCGCTAGAAGCTTTTTGGTGTCTAGCTTCATTAAAATACGTTTTATGATACGCTGTCTGAGGATAATATCGGAAATCCTTGACTGCTCTGTGGGAATAGTAGGTGGTGTTTTTCCTTGGAAATCGAATCTACCGTTAACAGCGAGGCGATGACCTAATCTATCATAAACAGCCTGAACAGAGTTTTTTAGAGAATCCGGGTTCATATTGAATTCTTTGTTGTAAATCTTCTACAGTTTCAGGTCAACTTTGATAAACTTTGGTTTTCAAATGATCCCATAAAAAAAAATAGAGTGGCGTAAGGACGGGATTCCTTACATGCCATTCTACAGCACCTCTTCTGCCTATCCATCGATTAGGAAAAATTGCATCCAAATATCTACGAACATTGATTTCATAGTGGGAAAGTGGTCCGTCCCGTTGATACCACAGATTCTTGTTAGGGGTATCCAAATTATTTTCATTGGGAAAAAGACCTACAAGTTGGAACAATTTGCTCTTGGAGTAACTGTAAATACCGCTGTCCTGTAAGATTTCCATCGATAAAAAAGGGACCAATAATATGACGTCCAATATCCCTGCCCACACGTTTATCTTTTGTGGTCTTTGAGAATGACTGTTGATTATCTAGGGAGGATTCTCAGTAGACCAGTACCGGCAGTTACGTCTGTTAACTCTTCCGTTAAGACAAAATGTGGCCTCGTCAGAAACAATATTATGAATTTGGTTAGGATCATTATTGATTCATCATGACCTCGCAAAATTCAACGCGTCTATCGTAGTTATCTTCAGATAATTTTTGCATTAGAATGGGTTTGTATGGATGCAATTTTTCTTCATTCAGTATACGACTTAAGGTACCTTTACTTATATTGTGGTCTAGCCAAAGCTAACGAGTGGCTGTATGTCCAATTTAAACATCTAACTTTTTATCATCGCTTGTTTTAACTTTTGGAGGTCCAGATTTAGGACGATCCTTAATATGATCTGATTGCCTAAATCGTTTTAATGTTTTGCTAACTACGCATTGGGTAAAAGGTTCTCAATTCGGATATTCTGCGTTAAAAAAATCACACACCTCCTCTTGTGTTCTCCTACGGCCTACATAACAAACCACCATTAACAAAGTGATTCTTTCAGTTTCTGTTAAATGTACCATTATGACATTAAGCTGAAATTAAAGTTTCACAAAATGCAGCAATAAACGTTTTCGTCAATAAATCATTTTTTACGCGTTATGTCGTTACTTGACAGTGAATGTTTGACACATGCCAGCTTAATTTTTTTTAAATTTGATCTTAATTTTAAATATCAATAATTTCAAAACAGTTCAATTTAGACATATGGTATATTAGACAAATAATATCTAAAATTTTTAATAGGATTCATATTATAACTTTTATTTAAACATTTTTTTGATACACTGAATAAAAAATGCTCTGGAATCATTATACCATACATAGGGGACACCCTGGATATTTTATCTAGCTAAGTTTTAATCTGAATAAGAAAAAAGGAATATTTTGGGTCTCGAATTATTTATAGTATATATTTTAATTTAACCAACGTTCCAAAAATATATTCCTTAAACAAAATATATTTTAACAGTAATTTAAAATTATTAAGAGGGAACCTACACTTAGATGTGATAGTAAAAATTATATTAGGTGAAAAATGAAATGGAAAATTAAATTAGTTGTTTTTTAGGTTATCTACCTAGCCACGAAGGAAAATTCTCACAGACTAAAAAATGTATTTCTCTACATAACTACCGACTTAGTCCAGCGTTTCCCGCGTTATTTCATTGCAACTAATATTTATGGTATTCTTTAAAAAATAATGGTCAGCAGCTTTAAACTCATCATTACAGGACAACTTTCATTCTCTGAGGTCTTTCTTCAAATGTTTGAAATAAAGAAAGTCTCACAGTACCAAATCGCTGCTATTGGGCTTTTTTTAACTCGGTGAATTTGCAGCTTACGAGGCCTTTTAAACCTGATAGTTGTTCTACAATAATAAAGTTTCAGTTCAACATAAATTCGGTCGTTTTTAGTGTGCCGTACGGAATACTTATGGGATCACTTCGTTGTCCGTCTATCTGTCTGTTACACCCGATTTTCTCCGAAACTATTTGACATATAAAGTTTAAAATTGGCCCAAATATGGAAATGGATGGCCCAATCAAAGTCGTGTAGTTTTAAAACGAAAATTTTGAGTTAAGGAGTTAGTTTTGGAAGTGTGAAATAGGAAGCGAACAAAAAAAATTTACCAAATCATCGACTGGGATGACAAATGAAAGCTCGTGAAAATATGACTTCAAATATATATATGATGTAATACTTCCGCTCACTTTCCCTTCTATTGTTTAAAAAAATATATCCAGAAAAATCCAGTCCCCTACCCTATCTCGAAAACTACTCGTCAAAAACTTTGAATAAATTCTGGAGTATTCTTCATTAAGTGTAGATTGAGCGAAAATTATCACGAGTGATAATTTATCTGGTAAAAAAATCGATGTGCCTTGACAATATAGTGAAGATATATTAATATACTTTTCAGTACATTACTGATACAGAGTCGCGCGTCGCTCCTGTACCGAGACACAATGATTTTATTTTATTTGGTAAGATACAACGAATTGTATCAAATACTCATACCTAGTACTCAATCGGAGGCTGACACAGCAGCCACAAGCCGACAAAGTGGTTAGCACAGCTAACACTAAAGGCAGGCAGCGAGATTTGCGAGGGATCAACCTCAGACCTTATGTGGTTTATTGTAAAACAATTGAAAATAGTCAAAGCCCATATTTCAACAGTCTACCCATTGTTCTCTTATTCGTCTATCCATCCCGAGACGCGTTTCGCGTTTCTTTATCGATCTTAGCCCGACTGATGAGCCGTGATATGGCGAATCGCGTCTCGGGATAGATGGACGAATAAGAAAACAGTGAGTAGACTGCTGAAATATTTGCCTTGCTTTGCCTATTTTCAGTTGTTTTACAATAAACCACATTTATTTTATTTGTTTATAATTAAACAAATATTAAAGTAGTAAATATCTGTTTTACACTTTAATTATCAGATTTTAGATTGAGCGAGATTGATTTATTGGCTATTAGGTATCTAAGATGCTGTAACTATTATACATTACTGACTAAGAAAAAACGTGAAAATACATATTGGATCTTAAGATACATACATATCAGGACCTAATTAACTTAGCCTAGGTAAGGATTTTATTTTATTTTAAAAGTAGTCACCATCCAGAATACTAATTGCGCAAGTCCTACCCGCACGTAGCCGGTTTTTTACTAATGGTCTGCTTTAGATCTTGAATTGTTTTTTTTCCGTAAAAATTTCTATTAATTGATAACCCTTTTTTCCATCTATTTGTAAGTAAAATTCTATCATAGCCCCAAGAAACGGACGCCATCATATTTTCAGTGAGTGACTGAGTTTTTACCTTCTTTGGAGGTGAAGAGTCCTTATAAACCTATTTCATCGACTTTCGCTTCTTAGAACGATTTCAATAGGACACCCGAGTTTCGTGGCCTATGACAGTTTGCGAGAAATAACTAATAACTAAATTGAAAACACTGAGAACCAAATTTTAGCAATTTCGTGGAATGACGTCATATTGCTGGCTCGGCAGATAATTTTAAAAATACTATTAAATATTAGCGTGCAGGAAAAAGAATCCAGAAAGAAAAAGTAATTTATGTTGTAGGTACTTACCGATTTAACCAACGCATCTATACTACCAAGGTACCAATAACGTAACATAGGGGGCGCCTCATATTTTTCTGGATTGTAGCTTAGTAACAACTGTAGGAATGCTCCTTCTATATCAGTCATTAATTTAGCAAACATAGTTAAGATTGTGTATCCAAACATATCATTAAATAATTCTACTGCAGCCAGTGAATTTAAATATCTGTACTTTAAGGTACCTACGTCTATTACGGACGAGTTTATACTTTGCCTTATTCTTCGCATTATATTTATTATTTCCATATTTAAAATCAACAAAAATATTGAGGTACAAACATTAAAATAGTATATAATACTTGACGATAGACTGTGTATGGCATCTATTACATTGTAACCTGACTCTCCGGAAGTAATAAAAAAGTATAAGAAGAATACTATGTGACATAGACAAGAAGTTAGTAGAATAAAACAGATTCGCCACAAATATTTACTATTTCTTTCCTCAAATTCAGTATTAAAGCACTTTTCATACAGCCTTTGCCAGGAGCGTATATCTGATGTGGTTAATGTAAATAAAAATATTGGTAAAGGTGACAAAAGTACTGACAATTTCAGCAGGTATTTTATTGGAAAATTAGAATCCTTCAACTCTGATTTTGTCATGCCGTAATAAATGACCAAAGGGATATAAAAAATCAGCAGAAGTAGCAGAAAAAATTTTTGAATGCGCCTTATACAAGAGTTATTGGTCGTTTCTTCATTCGGTACTATAAGTTGCCACTGAATATATTTAAGAAGCAATTCATAGATTTTACTATTTCTCACAATAAGAAACTTCATTTTGTCGATTCAATACTTGCGCAACACTAACAAACTATGATATTTTTAACTCTTATTTGTAGATGACATTTAATCGACTAAGTGTAGCAATTAAGTTAATTCACTCAATTTATCAATACAGCTTAAAATGTTTTAAATGACCTATCTGATGTATTTAAACGTTATATTTCATTGTATTGAAACTACGGCAATGTTTCAGCATTATATCCATATTTTTTTACGGATTAATACATTTTACAACCTATTCCTTAATAGCACCAAATATCACCAACATTTTATTCTTCTAGATTACTCTATTGTGTTTTCATATTAGCAACATTTTTATTAATTTTATAATTAGTTTCGTCGGTTATCAATAAGCTTCCGTTTAATCTTTTTATTGCTAACTACATGAACATGCCCTTGAGCGAATATAAGTTCAATCGTACTTAATTTTTTTTTTATAGGTCTAGCACACGTGCTGCAGGGACGAAGTCCCTAAAGCGCTACAGGAGCGACACGTGTGCGGAAATAGCGATTCACGTTGTTGTTAAATCGCTGTAAATTGTACTCGGTGGGAAACACAGTCCTGGGCAAATCATTCCAAAGGGATGATGTTCTCCATATAAAAGACTGCTTGAAAAGCATTGTACAAGGAGTAACAAGCTGAACCTCAAACGGATGTGGAGTATTAGCGCGACGTGTACTTCTAACATGCACCGCTCTGGGAAGAATTAATCGGGGCCACATCCTTCGAACACTTTCCATGAAAATACTTGTAGAATAGGCTCAAGTCGCCAACCGTTCTTCGATGTTCCAGCGAATGAAGGCCGCCGGTCAGTTCCGGGTCTCCAATCAGACGAACAGCTCTTCTGTGAATAGAATCCAACAAATGCAGTGTATTTTTGGAAGCGGAGCCCCAAACATGGGAACAGTATTCCATAGTTGGTCGAATTTGAGCTTTGTAAAGAATTAACAGTTGTTGTGGAGTGTAAGGCTTTTTGGTTCGAAATAATATTCCCAACTTTTGAGAAGCTCTCCTTGCTATGACTGCAACATGTTTATGCCAGGACATATTTTCTTCCAAATTAACTCCCAACAAATTGAGTGACGATGTTAGAGGAATGGAGTGCCCCGACATAACTATATCGGGTTCAGCAACGTTAACTTTTTTAGAAAAAACTGCCGCCTGGCTTTTTGTAGCGTTATATTCCACTTGGTTACTGTCACCCCAAGATAAAATTTCTTCCAGGTCTTTGTTAAGTTGAATGACTTCCTGCTGTCTGGGGGTATTCGTCAGAGAAGCCGATGTCCGAGCGTTCAAAATGAATGAAGAGATAAGCGTACTGTCATCTGCAAAGCTGTAAATTGGATTCTCGGTCTTTTCTAGCAGATCGTTAATGTAAATGAGGAAGAGAGTAGAAGACAGTATGGAGCCTTTAGGTACACCGGCGTTG
This sequence comes from Pachyrhynchus sulphureomaculatus, assembly GCA_019049505.1. NCBI lineage: Eukaryota > Metazoa > Arthropoda > Insecta > Coleoptera > Curculionidae > Pachyrhynchus > Pachyrhynchus sulphureomaculatus. Next base: position 53,490,928 of record CM032454.1, on the reverse strand, counting down.
ATAGTGAAGGTGTTAGAAAGAAATCCGTCTACTGCCACTCGTAAAGAACGCTCTCTGAGGAAACATGAGAGCCACAAACAGAACTTTTCAGACATACCATAAGAACGTAGCTTAGCCAACGGCCCATCGGGCCAAACACAGTCGAATGCCTTGGATATGTCAAGAGCAACCGCTCAAGATTCTCCAAAGTGTTCAATTGCGTTGTTCCAAACGTGTGTTACGTAAGTCAGAAGATCTCCTGTTGATCTATTTTTACGAAAGCCATACAGATGATCCCTAATAATGTTGAATCCTTCAAGATATTTTAGAAGATGCTGATTGATAGCCTTTTCCATAACTTTCGATATTATTGAAAGCAGTGCGATTGGTCGGTAGTTATTTGGCATGGTCTTCTTGCCTTTTTAGGTATCGGCTGAACTGTGGCACATTTCCAGCAGGAAGGAAATATTCCCTTTCTGTAGGATAGGTTGAAAAGTCTACAGAAAACTGGTGTTAGTTCCCTCGCACAGTTTTTGAGAACTATGGCAGATATTCCGTCAGCGCCAGAAGCTTTTTTGGTGTCTAGCTTCATTAAAATATGATAATAGGGCGCTCAACAGAGCAGGTTTATACTACATCCTTTAGGTGTTTGAATTACTGATTTTGTTTTAAATTTGCTTCTGTAATAATCTATATCTGTATTTAATAGATATATTTGATCATATCAAGTTGGGTTTTTTCTGTCGTTTTTTTTCCCAGTAAACAACAATTTAAAAATCGCATCAAATATAAACAACTAATAGTATAAACACCTTTTATCATAAAATAAATAAAGAAAACATCATGTAAGACCTTGTCTGAAATGATAATTTCACAAACAGACACACAAGGCTCTAATACCAATGGCAGGACACCATCGGCTGTAATGCATTTCATACGAATGAGGATGCTGTTAAAGCATCCTGTATTCGTAGAATCCATAGAATATAAGAGGAAATGTATTTAGAATCTTGTAAGGACATTTTGAATAATAAAGAAATTGTTGAACTTGAAAATTTGATTTGGGATATATTTGGACATGTCAGCTTCGCACCATATTTGAAAAGCTAACTAAATTGTTAAATAGCTTTGTTTCTAAAAGCATTCAGAAAGTTTTTCTGTTCGTCCTCGGACAAAATACAACTATTCTTAATCTTTCGCATTTCTAAATTAACTAATTCATAAGAACTTAATAGAACCTTATTACAAATGCTTTGCATTAAAGATCACTAATGCATCTGAAAGTGGGTTAGACGATTTTATTTTAAAGTTTTTTCTTATCTCATCGAACCTTGTTCAATGTACTGGATCTTTACTGTCTATTTAGACTACTTATTGAGATAGCAGAAAAAGCGTAGCGAAATAAAATTCTAGGAAATTAGTAGAATGACTGGACAGAGAAGTAACAAGTCAAATTTTTCAAAAAGACTTAAAAACTATTTATTATAAAATTAAAGACAAAAGGTTTAACAAATGGAAAAAGAAGGCAGATGCCCTACTATTTTACAAATCTACAATTTAAAACCATAGGCCAGATTATGTACTGTAATTTTAAAGAATTTGCGAGATAATAAAATAAATTTTAAAGAAAAATAAAATCTCTTAAAATTTTATAAAGTAGAAGTTCCTGAGAAAAGAGAAAAATAAAAAAAATTGAAGTTTTTAGGACCATTCCAATGTCCAAAAATATTATAAATAGAAATAAAATATTAACTCAATAAAAATACTCTAAAAACATTAGGAGAAAAAAGTGATTAAACTGAATCAGATCTAAAATAAAACTACTGTCACAGAATTTTAAAATAGTTGGAGTTCCCTATCCCTCCAGCCAGTAACGATACAGGTTTCCTTATTGAATCAACCCCTATTGAGAGATTATTCCCGTAAAATTTTAAAGTTTATTAAAATAGGTGGAGCCATAGTTGTCAACTTAGAGATTTCTTATTTGTTACTGAATGTAACGAGCACGTGAATACGCTGGAAGTAAATTCATAAGTGATTCTTTGGTGCTTACTCTATACTTAATGTCTGCCAGTTTAGGGAACCGGCTAAGAGCCACCATCTTAACAAACTACTAGACATCGTATGATCTCTAATTTATGCCTTGCCAACTGTAGCGAACCAATGTTTCTATAAAATACTTTACGTTGAAGCTTTTCTGTATGTTGCTTATATAGTTACAGTTATTCTGCTGTTTTAATGACTGTCTTAAGTATAGATGATTCTACATCTAGAATATTAATATCGCCTTTTGGTCTTTGAGTGACATCGCTAAAGATCACCGCCAGACCAAGTTGTTCCATGCGTCTTCCCTAGCCCTCTTCCACCTTGATGACCTGAAAGGTATATTCAAGGACCAGAGGACCGAGGAAGGAGATTTCGATTCATGTCCATAATTTCTGTGTAGTGTACGACAATCCCAATCTCGTAGTACTTCCTTCGTCCATGTCACGAATCCAAAGGAATAGGGTACCAGTACAGCTTCAAAAAAGGGTTGCAGCTACTTTAATACGTACCCTGAGTTCAGACGATCAGATCTTTTTTATTCATCTATAATATATATAAAATGCAACGTCGTCTCTCTGTCTATCTGTCTGTCTGTCCGTTAGTGCGCTTATCACTGGAGAACCACTTATTCGATTTACCTACTTTTTTTTTTAAAACATACATATGTTCTCTGGCCAGGTTATAGGCTATATTTTATTACGATAGGTAGCATAAGGAATGAGCGTAAAATAGTGAATGAAGTCGGAAAAAAGTCTACCGCTAGCGCGTTCCTTTGCAATACACAGCCTAAACCATTAAATATGGAACAATATTATGTAGCAGAGAATATCTATAATCTATAATATATATAAAATGCAATGTCTCTCTGCCTGTCTGTCTGTCCATTAGTGTGTTTCTCACGCGAAAACCACTTATCCGATTTACCTGTCTTTTTCAATTCATACATATATTCTTTGGCCAGGTTATATAATAATAATAATAATAATAATAATAATGACACCTCAGGGGCTAGGGGAATCCCAGGATTCTCCTAGTACGGGCATTGACGATCCCGAGGTACCTGAGTCATGTTGTGCTGTCTTGTGTTGTCCAGATTATGTGTAACAAAAACGCAATCTTAAGGTGTTTACCGTGCCGAGAAGATGAATGGCTCAGCGTTTATGAGTCGCGAACGGTTCCCCCGGATACCGGGCGCCCTCCGGGAGTAAGTAGCCTTGCTGTGGCATCCAGGCTCTGCCGCAGTCGACCCCCTCTTTCCTAGGATACTCGTGGGAATTGTATGTCAAAGAATAATAATTATAGTAATGATAATGGAAGGGTGTTGCGGAGGCGGACCCCGGTCGTACAAACAGCTATAGCAACACCACAACAACAACAACCACAGACGACCCAAACAACCGTCTCAGCCGAAACTACTCCCGATAGTTTTACCAGATCCGACATTGTAGGTGATGGAAATTGCCTTTTTCGTGCAGTTAGCTTACACTTGTATGGCCACCAAAACCATCATGAGAAACTCCGAGAGGTTGCTCTAAGATATTTACAACAAAACTGGTCGGAACTTCACACATTTTCATTAAGTGAAGTCGACGATATAAAAGACTTCAATAACTACTATAATTATATGAGGAAAAATGGCACCTATGGAACGAGCCTAGAGATACTTGCACTCTCGGAAACACAAAATAGCAACTTTCATATCTTCTCAAAACAACGAAGAACAAGACATACAAAAATAACTTTTACGGACAGGCCAACAAAACTATTTACCTTCTACTAACAGGCAACCCAATGTCGGGACACTTTGAGCTTCTGACACCACAAAACGTTGAGAACATTCCAGACAACAGCAGACCAATAAAAGAAGCATCGGGCGAGCGACGTAACGGTCGAGGACGTCGCGGGAAATGGCAGCTCGACCAAAACGATGAAGACCAGGCAACCGAAAATGGACCTGCCCAAAGTGTTGTGCCGGCGAGTAAGCCGACACCCACCAAGGCGGGAAAGTCACAGCAACGCATGAGTTGCACCACAGGAATCAATGAACACGCCATGCGTTGCTGTAATAAAATCACACCTGACAAAGAAATCACAGACAAGAGAATCACTCGCCGCTTGGACCTACCACCACCAATCCCAAGCGCAACCGACGTAAATGCGGGACAAATACAACCACCAAAGCCAGGCCAAACCGCGTATGTTTTGCAAGGACAACATGCAACTACCAAGGCTGGCAAACCAAGACAGCGGTTAAAGTGGACAGATGAAATGAATAAAACAGTGATGCGCTGTTACTACACCGCCACCAAACTAGAAACAGTGACATCAGGCTACAGACTGGAACTACACAGACTTTTCTTGACCGAATATCCACATCTGCAATTACTTGTTACAGAACAGAGAGTAATAGACCAAAAAAGAGTTATTACCAAGAACAATCGCCTCACACCTTTCGAATTGCAAACCATCAAAGATACAGTAGCTGCTGAACTTAACGCAGACCAAGTAGCTGCTGAACTGAACACAGACCAACTAAACAATAGAAACGATAGAGCAGATACCGAACCAATCTCACACACACAACCACCCAGTCGAAAACAACAAGACCCACCACCCAGCAGGAGCATAACTCAAAATAATATTTCAGAGCAAATACCAAGCACCACACGACACTCAACAACATCTATACAACATCACCCCGAATCACCTCTCATACAAACACTCAAAGCACAAATGCAGTCACATCTAGCTCGATGGTCAGGCACCGACCCTACAACAAGGAATCCCATCCCTCGTTTAATTTTCAAACAGAGCACTCAAATGATCCTCAACACAATAAACAAGCACATAATACCACAGTACATAACAGACTTAAGCACGATCGAAGACATCCACACAATAATATATGCAGCAGCAATCACCACTATAACACAAAATAATCAAAAACTCCCGCAACGACAAAGAGACCCCAACAATAGAAAACCCAAATTTAAATGGCAAATAAGAATAGAAAACAAGATCAACAACATCAGAAGAGATCTGGGACACCTTACCCAGTTTATGAACGGGAACGCATCCAAACGTATCACACAGGGTGTAGACAAGATCAAATCTAAATCTCTCAACCGAACACTGCCAGAAATCGTTGATACTTTGAAACAAAAACTATCCGTATATGCTGCAAGACTCCGTAGATACAAAGAATCAAACGAGAGGAAAGACACCAACAACCTCTTCCGAAGAAGCGAAAAACAGTTCTACCGAACCGAAAAACTATGTACAACGAGCAGACAGTAGTAACTGAACCACCAAATAAACAAGAACTCGCAGATTATTGGAAAACTGTCTGGTCAGAACCCAAACTACATAATAATAACACCTCCTGGATCAAAGCCGAAGAAGATAAACACAAACGTGTGACAGAACAAGAAAATTCCACACTAACTACAGAAGAAATTACAGAAACAATCAAACACACACACAACTGGAAATGTCCTGGAATAGACAATATACAAAACTTCTGGTACAAACAGTTTACCAATACACACGAAGCACTCACATACCAAATCAACAAAGCCATTCTACAACCACACACATTTCCCACTTTCCTTACACAAGGAATAACATACGTTAAACCCAAAAGCTCAGACACCACAAACCCGTCAAACTACCGACCTATCACCTGTCTTCCAACCCTATACAAGATCATCACAGCCGCAATTTCCAAGAAAATAGAACAACACCTAACAGACAACAATATTATCACAGAAGAGCAGAAGGGATGCAGGAAAGATAGTCGAGGATGCAAAGAGCAGCTGATCATAGATAGCGTGATTATGGGACAAACCAGAAAAGAACACAGAAACCTTCACATCGGTTACATAGACTATAAAAAAGCCTTCGACTCCATACCCCACAGCTGGTTAATCAGAGCCCTAGAAATCTATAAAATCAACCAACACCTCAGGCAATTTCTAGCGCAAATTATGAAAACATGGAAAACCAAAATACGCCTAGAAACACAAACCGAACGCATCCAAACAGAAGAGCTGTACATCAGACGGGGTATATTTCAGGGAGACTCGCTCAGCGCTCTATGGTTTTGCCTCTGTCTTAATCCACTCTCAAATATACTAAACAGAACAGAGCATGGCTTCAATATCAGACACCAAAAAGGGAATCAACATAAAATAAACCACCTCCTATATATGGATGACATAAAACTCTACGCTGCCACAAAAACACAGCTGAAAGAACTCCTCAAAATCGCAGAAATATTCACCTTAGATGTCAATATGGAATTTGGTATAAGTAAATGCAAAGTGCTCCACATCAACAAAGGCCAATGGAAGTACCACCATGAGACAGAAACCATCAACGATGAAACACTCGATAACATGTTTGACAAAGAAACATACAAATATCTAGGCTTTCAACAAAGCACCAAACTCAACCATACTCACATCAAAACAGAGCTCAGAACCGAATTCAAGAACAGACTGACGAAACTTTTACAAACAAAACTCAACTCCAAATATCTCACTAAAGCCATCAACACGTTCGCTATACCTATACTCACATATTCATTTGGTATCATCAAATGGTCACAAACAGACTTAGAAAATATTCACATCCTTATACGGTCTCAATTCACCAAATACAGGAAATTACACCCCAACGCATGCAAAGAAAGACTTACCATCGAGAGGAAGGCAGGAGGAAGAGGAATTATAGACATCAGATCATTACACACAAAACAAATACAAGCACTTAGGAAATTCTTTCACACCAAGCAAACCAGCCTCCACACAGCAACAGTCAAAGCAGACAAAAACTATACCCCACTCGACTTATCCCGGGTAGACCACCCAGCAGATACACACAGTCACATCCAATTACAACAGGAAAAGATGAAAAACGTGGTCAGAAAAAACACTTCACGGAAAACACAGATACCACATAGAGCAAGACCACGTAAATAAAAAACAATCATACACGTGGTTACGGGATGGGCAGCTATTCCCAGAAACAGAAGGCTTCTTACTTGCCATCCAGGATAAAGTCATATTAACCAGAAACTACCAAAAGCATATTATCAAAGACCCAACTATTACAGAAGACAGATGCAGAAAATGTCACCAACAGAAAGAAACGATCGAACACATAACAAGCGGATGTAAAATATTAGCCGGAACGGAATACACAGCCAGACATGACTCAGCGGCAAAAGTAGTTCACCAAGCACTAGCCACCACATACAAGCTCATAGAAAACACAGATCCCTACTACAAATATACACCAACATCCGTACTTGAAAATAAAGATTACAAACTCTACTGGGACATCAGTATCCATACAGATAAAACAGTCTCCGCCAATAGACCCGATATTACTTTTCAGTGCAAAAAAGAAAAAGTCACCTATCTAATTGACATAGCTGTCCCCAACGACACAAACATCCAAACGAAATACACAGAAAAAATTTCCAAATACACAGACCTTGCAACGGAAATAAAAAGGCTATGGAAACAAGAAAAAGTCATCATTGTCCCCCTCATTATATCAGCCACAGGCCTTACACCAACAACATTCACACCACACTTAGTACAATTAGGACTCAACACAAACATACACAAAAACATTCAGAAGTCAGTGATTTTGAAAACATGTAACATTGTCAGGTCATTCCTTAATACACAATGATAATGCGTTTGTGCTGACTTGGTTTCCGCCCGTCAGCCAAACACGGAACCACATTGACCAAATGTGAGAAAGAAAAACGAGAACAATAATAATAATGAAAATGGAAAGAGTGTTGCGGAGGCGGACCCCTGTCGTACAAACAGCTATAGCAACACCACAACAACAACAACTACAGACGAACCAAACAACCGCCTCAGTCGAAACTACTCCCGATAGTTTTACCAGATCCGACATTGTAGGTGATGGAAATTGCCTTTTCCGTGCAGTTAGCTTACACTTATATGGCCACCAGAACCATCATGAGAAACTCCGAGAGGTTGCTCTAAGATATTTACAACAAAACTGGTCGGAACTTCATACATTTTCATTAATTGAAGTCGACGATATAAAAGACTTCAATAACTATTATAATTATATGCGGAAAAATGGCACCTATGGAACGAGCCTAGAGATACTTGCCCTCTCGGAAACACAAAATAGCAACTTTCATATCTTCTCAAAACAACGAAGAACAAGACATACAAAAATAACTTTTACGGACAGACCAACAATAATAAGCACGGGAAAATACAACAAAACCATTTACCTTCTACTAACAGGCGACCCAATGTCGGAACACTTTGAGCTTCTGACACCACAAAACATTGAAAACATTCCAGAGAACAACAGACCAATAAAAGAAGCATCGGGCGAGCGACATAACGGTCGAGGACGTCGCGGGAAATGGCAGCTCGACCAAAACGATGAAGACCAGGCAACCGAAAATGGACCTGCCAAAAGTGTTGTGTCGGCGACTAAGCCGACACCCACCAAGGCGGGAAAATCACAGCAGCGCATGAGTTGCACCACAGGAATCAACGAACACGCCATGCGTTGCTGTAATGAAAACACAAAACCTGACAAAGAAATCACTGAGAAGAGAATCACTCGCCGCTTGGACCCACCAACATCAATCCCAAGCACAACCGACGTAGATACGGGACAAACACAACCACCAAAGCCAGGCCAGGGCCCGTATGTTTTGCAAGGACAACATGCAACTACCAAGGCTGGAAAACCAAGACAGCGGTTAAAGTGGACGGATGAGATGAATAGGACGGTGATGCGCTGTTACTACACCGCCACTAAACTCGAAACAATAACATCGGGCTACAGACAGCAACTGCACAGACTTTTCTTGACCGAATATCCACATCTGCAATTACTTGTTTCAGAACAGAGAGTAATAGACCAAAAAAAGAGTTATTACCAAGAACAATCGTCTCACACCTCTCGAATTGCAAACCATCAAGGACACAGTGGCTGTTGAACTGAACACAGACCAACCAAACAATAGAAACAATAAAGCAGATTCCGAACCAACCTCACACACACAACCACCCAGTCGAACACAACAATACCCACCACCCAGGAGGAGCATAACGCAAAATTATATTGCGAGTACCGCGCAACACCATATCACAGACAACAACATGAATCACTCGCCACCCTCAACGACATCCACACAACATCACCCCGAATCACCTCTCATACAAACACTTAAAGCAAAAATGGAGTCACATCTAGCCCGATGGTCAGGCACCGACCCCACAACAAGAAATCCCATCCCTCGTTTAATCTTCAGACAGAGCACGCAACCAATCCTCAACACACTAAACAAGCACATAATACCTCAGTATATAACAGACTTAAGCACAATCGAAGACATTCACACAATAATATACGCAGCAGCAATCACCACTCTAACACAAAATAATCAAAAAAACTCCCTCAACGACAAGGAAACCCCAACAGGACAAAACCAAAATTCAAATGGCAAATAAGAATAGAAAACAAAATCAACAACATCAGGAGAGATCTAGGACATCTTACCCAGTTTATAAGCGGGAACGCGTCCAAACGTGTCACACAGGGGGCAAACAAGATCAAATCTAAGTCTCCCAACAGAACACTGCCAGAAATCCTCGATACTTTGAAACAAAAACTATCTGTATATGCCGCAAGACTCCGTAGATACAAAGAATCAAATGAGAGGAAAGACACCAACAACCTCTTCCGAAGAAGCGAAAAAAAAACAGTTCTACCGGAAAACTATGTACAACAAACAGATAGCAGTGACTGAACCACCAAACAAACAAGAACTCATAGATTATTGGAAAAGTATCTGGTCAGAACCCAAACTACACAATAATAACACCCCCTGGATCAAAGCCGAAGAAGACAAACATAAACATGTGACAGAACAAGAAGATACCACATTTAATACACAAGAAATTACAGAAACTATCAAACACACACACAACTGGAAATGTCCTGGAATAGACAATATACAAAACTTCTGGTACAAACAGTTTACCACCACACACGAAGCACTCACACACCAAATCAACAAAGCCATTCTACAACCACACACATTTCCCACTTTCCTCACACAAGGAATAACATACGTTAAACCCAAAAGCTCAGACACCACAAACCCGTCAAACTACCGACCTATTACCTGTCTTCCAACCCTATACAAGATCATCACAGCCACAATTTCGAAGAAAATAGAACAACACCTAACAGACAACAATATCCTCACAGAAGAGCAGAAGGGATGCAGGAAAAATAGTCGAGGATGCAAAGAGCAGCTGATTATAGATAGCGTGATTATGGGACAAACCAGAAAAGAACACAGAAACCTTCACATCGGTTACATAGACTATAAAAAAGCCTTCGACTCCATACCCCACAGCTGGTTAATTAGGGCCCTAGAAATCTATAAAATCAACCAACACCTCAGGCAGTTTCTCGCGCAAATTATGAAAACATGGAAAACCAAAATACGCCTAGAAACACAAACCGAACGGATCCAAACAGAAGAGCTGTACATCAGACGGGGTATATTTCAGGGAGACTCGCTCAGTGCTCTATGGTTTTGCCTCTGTCTCAATCCACTCTCAAATATACTAAGCAGAACAGAGCATGGCTTCAATATCAGACACCAAAAAGTGAATCAACATAAAATAAACCACCTCCTATATATGGACGACATAAAACTCTACGCTGCCACACAAACACAGCTGAAAGAACTCCTCAAAATCACAGAAATATTCACCTTAGATGTCAATATGGAATTTGGTATAAGTAAATGCAAAGTGCTCCACATCAACAAAGGCCAATGGAAGGGCCACCATGAGACAGAAACCATCAACAATGAAACGCTCGATAACATGTTCGATAAAGAAACATACAAATATCTAGGCTTCCAACAAAGCACCAAACTCAACCAAACTCACATCAAAACAGAGCTCAGAACCGAATTCAAAAACAGACTGACGAAACTTTTGCAAACAAAACTCAACTCTAAGAATCTCACTAAAGCCATCAACACGTTCGCTATACCTATACTCACATATTCATTTGGTATCATCAAATGGTCACAAACAGACATAGAAAATATTCACATCCTTATACGATCTCAATTCACCAAATACAGGAAATTACACCCCAACGCATGCAAAGAAAGACTTACCATCGAGAGGAAGGCAGGAGGAAGAGGAATTATAGATATCAGATCATTACACACAAAACAAATACAAACACTTAGGAAATTCTTTCACAGCAAGCAAACCAGCCTCCACACAGCGACAGTGAAAGCAGACAAAAACTACACACCTCTCGACTTAGCCCGGGCAGACCACTCAGCAGATACCCACAGTCACACCCAATTACAACAGGAAAAGATGAAAACGTGGTCAGAGAAAACACTCCACGGAAAACACAGATACCACATAGAACAAGACCACGTAAATAAAAAACAATCATACACCTGGTTACGGGATGGGCAGCTATTCCCTGAGACTGAAGGCTTCTTACTTGCCATCCAGGATAAAGTCATATTAACCAGAAACTACCAAAAGTATATCATCAAAGACCCGACTATTGCAGAGGACAGATGTAGGAAATGCCACCAGCAGAAAGAAACGATCGAACACATAACGAGCGGATGTAAAATATTGGCCGGAACGGAGTACACAGCCAGGCATGATTCAGCTGCCAAAGTGGTTCACCAAGCACTAGCCACAACATACAGACTCATAGAAAACACAGATCCCTACTACAAATACACCCCAACATCCATACTTGAAAATGAAGATTACAAGCTCTACTGGGATATCGGTATCCATACAGATAAAACAGTCTCCGCCAATAGACCCGATATTACTTTTCAGTGCAAAAAAGGAAAAGTCACCTATCTGATTGACATAGCTGTCCCCAACGACACAAACATCCAAGCGAAATACACAGAAAAAATTTCCAAATACACAGACCTTGCAACGGAAATAAAAAGGCTATGGAGACAGGAAAAAGTCATCATTGCCCCCCTCATTATATCAGCCACAGGCCTTACACCAATAACATTCACACCACATTTAGTGCAATTGGGACTCAACACAGACATACACAGAAACATTCAGAAGTCAGTGATTTTGAAAACATGTAACATTGTCAGGTCATTCCTTAATACGGAATAGTAATAGCGTTTGTGCTGACTTGGTTTTGGCCCGTCAGCCAAACATGGAACCACATTGATCAAATGTGAGAAAGAAGAACTTTTTGTAATAATAATAATCTATATTTATAATATATATAAAATGCAATGTCTCTCTGTCTGTCTGTCCGTTAGTGCGCTTATCCCTCGAGAACCAGTTATCCGATTTACGTGATTTTTTAAATTCATACGTATGTTCTCTGACCAGGTTATAGAGATATATTTTATCACATCTATAATATATATAAAATGCAACGTATCTCCGTCTGTCTGTCTGTCCGTTAGTGCGCTTATCACTGGAGAACCACTTATCCGATTTTCGTACTTTTTTTTTTTTAAACATACATATGTTCTCCGGACAGGTTATAGGTTATATTTTATTACGATAGGTAGCATAAGGAATGAGCAGTGACGATAATAGTGAATGAAATCGATAAAAAGTTTGCCGCTAGCGCGTTCTCTTGCAATACACAGTCTAAACCATTAAATATGGAACAATGTTATGTAGCAGAGAATATCTATAATCTAAAATATATAAAATGCAATGTCTCTCTGTCTGTCAGTCTGTCCATTAGTGCGTTTATCACGCGAGAACCACTTATTCGATTTACATGCCTTTTTTTAAATTCATATATATATTCTTTGGCCAGGTTATATAATAATAATAATCTATATCTATGATATATATAAAATGTCTGTCTGTCTCTCTGTCTGTCTGTCTGTCCGTTAGTGCGCTTATCACTGGAGAACCATTTATCCGATTTACGTGCTTTTTTTAAACATACGTATGTTCTCTGGCCAGGTTATAGGATATATTTTATTACGTTAGGTGACATAAGGAATAAGCAGTGACGATAATAATGAATCAAGTCGGAGTTTGCCGCTAGCGCGTTCTCTTGCAATACACTGCCTAAAGCATTAAATATGGAACAATATCATGTAGCAAAAAATATAATATATATAAAATGTAACGTCTCTCTGTCTGTCTGTCTGTCCATTAGTGCGCTTATCACTGGGGAACCACTTATCCGATTTACGTGTTTTTATAAATTTTTACATATGTTCTATATAATTCGATATAAGCCTAGATAATGGGAGATAAGGTGAGATAATGGGAAATAAGGAGAAATAATAGGAGATAAGTCGAGATAAGCCTTGATGATGGGAGATAAGGTGAGATAATGGAAAATAAATATAAATAATGGGAGATAAGGAGAAATAATGGGAGATAAGCAGAGATATGTCTAGATAATGGGAGTTATTGTGAGATAATGGGAGATAAGGAGAAATAATGGGAGATAAGGAGAAATATTGCGAGATAAGTCGAGATAAGCCTAGATAATGGGAAATAAGGTGAGATAATAGGAGATAAGGAGAAATAATGGGAGATAAGGAGAAATAATGGGAGATGAGCAGAGACAAGCCTAGATAATGGAAATTATGTAGAGATAATGGGAGATAAGGAAAAATATTGGGAGATAAGAGGAAATAATGGGAGATATTTTATTACGTTGGGTAACATAAGGAATAAGCAGTGACGATAGTAGTGAATCAAGTCCACGCGAGCGGAGCCGCGGGCCCGGCTAGTTTCCTATAATTGCTGGGAAGCAAAATTTTAGTAGTTGTGCAATACATAGAGCGTTATGAGTTTCCTATACTTGATATGGAAGTATGGTTTTATTAGTTGTGCAAATACCAATGTAGTTGTAAGTTTCTTTGGTATTTAAATAATGTAAGATGTTCTTATATGATAACTGCATAGTCTCTGGATATTTACGATTACCGTCCCGTCCTCTGTCGACTTGACAGCAGCAGATTTATCCGATCCAAAATTCATACCAATATACAGCGCGTGTATCGTTCAACTACTCTAAGCGGTTGATTTAAGTCTTGTTCAGAAGTAGTATACAGTTTAAGTTCATCTACATAAAACAGGTTAGGGATCTTAGGTCTGAGATTTCCTGGAGGACCACATTCGTACCCACGATTTTGGCGTTTGGTAACTGAAAAAGGAAGCAGCGAAATACATAATCAAAATAGGCATAATAAGTCACCTTGAAAGACTTCTTATTTGAAGAGTCACTGGCATAATTTCTACCTTTAGAGTAATTAATGTTATGGTAGATTTAGAGTCCAGAGGGGTACTAGATGTTATTTGCAATTAGTCAAAGGACGCTACTTTTAGTCTTCCTAACAAGTAAATGATCAGTTTATGAGATATTGTATCGAACGCTTTTCGATAGCCAACCCATGCCATGGACAAACTTCTTTTGTATTACACGGAGTCTTGGATGGCACAGCTATCAATCAAAGATCCTTTTTCCTCGACACTGCTTCCTGATGTCTAAAAAACCGATTCTATCGTACTGCGTAATATGTTGTAGATAATACTAGTGAATGCTTTATAAAAAGAGTTTAAACACGTGATCGGTCTATAGTTTTCGGGTTGGTCAAGTCGCCCTCTTTTGGAAAAAGTACCGTTTCCCAAAAAACCATTCAGAAATCGGTTATCCCTTATTCAACCAGCTATTAAATATTCTAGACCGATATTCGTATATGCTAGGGATTTGTTTCTACCAAAAATATCTTCGTGTAGCATTGGAAACCCCTTATTTTGTGATTATATGATTAACTTTGTTCTGCTGTTGGAACTGTAAGCAGTAAGTTTTGAAGTAGTCTAGAGCATAACTGTCAAAAAAATGTTATTATAATAATACAGATACTCCCCATGTACTTCTTACTTCGTTCCTCAAATTTAGTAATAAGAATCTTTTCGTAAAACTCTCGCCAGAAGGATGTATCCCATATAGCCAAAATAAAAAAATTACTGGTAGATGTATCGAGACAATTGCCAATTCCATCATATATTTCATTAAAAAGAATTTTTATTGTGGTAATAAAGGACCAAAGGTATATAACAAACTAGCAAGGCTAATAGCAAATATAAGAAGTTGCCACTCAAGATATTTAAAAATAACGGTTCTGAAATAAAAATTTTTGTTACGGAGGTATAAAATGATCAGTGACTTCACAAAACACAACACAAATGAGTTTCCAACAAAATTTGTTTCCGATCTTTACTGAAAACTGATGACCTTGAAATGTTTGTTTTATTTTTACCAGGTGTACAAGTATGAAATGGGGATTTTTTTCTAAAAAAACATGTTAAATTCGGAAGAATGATAAAAATTGCTTTATTCGAAGTATTTTTTCCCATCTTTAGGGCAATTTGTGAATACCACGCCAGTAAAAATCTTCCCCTTTTGCTGCAAACCATTCATCGAGCTATTTTTTTCACATCTTCGTACGAACCAAAGCGCTGCTCCACAAGTCGTAACCCATCGATGCAATTGGTAATCGGAAGGAGCCAAGTCTGGTGAGTAAGCCGCATGGGGTAGAACTTCCCAGCTGAGTGCTTCCAACGTGTCGCGAACTGGTTTTGCCGTATGTGATGGAGCACTGTCATGAAGAAAAAATGACTTTGTGTTGCCTCTGTCGGTATTCTGGCCTTTTTTTCAAGCAGCGAACGGTCCAAATCGATCAATTGTTGTTGGTAACGTTTAGTGTTAACCGTTTCCCCAGGTTTTAACAGCTCATAATAGACCACGCCCCTCTAGTCCCACCAAACACAGAGTATCGTCTTTCTGCCAAAGCCATTCGGTCTTGCGGTCGATAAGGATGGTGCGCCTGGGTCTACCCATGATTTTTTGAACTTGAGATTCTCAAAATAAATCCACTTTTCATCCTCTGTAACTATACGATGCAAAAATAACTTCTTTTTGTACCGAGCGAGCAAAATGTCACACGTGTTTTTGCGCTTTTCCATTTGCCTGTCGTTCAACTCATGTGGTACCAATCTACCGGTGTCCTGAATCTTTGCCATCTCTCGTAGCCGATTGGAAACAGCTTGTTGACTAACGCCCAATTGCTCGGCGAGTTGTTTTTGTGTTTGCGAATCATCTTCGTCCAACAATGCTTGCAATTCCACATCTTCGTATTTTTTTTGGCGGTTTTCCACATTCCTTGTCTGCAACATCGAAGTCACCACTTTTGAAACGCCGAAACCATCGTTCTTGCGATGGAGCATGTTCACCATAAGCTTCTCGAAGTAATCGGTATTATTTAACAGAGCAGTTTTCTTCAAATGAAAACAAAAAATTAATGCTGTCCGCGAATGCTCTTTGTTCGGTATAAATTTCGACATATTGAACACAACAACACAACACTATGCACACACTTTTCCAGTTCATCAATCGTGCGCGTCTAACATTTGTTGATGACACAAAATGGCGCATGCCAAATCTTTATAGCACAAACTGCACTGGTGCACCATCTGTTGTCTAAAATCCGCATTTCATACTTCTACACCTGGTATATACCAGATAAATTATTAAAGTTAATGCACTCGTGACAATTTTCGTTCAATTTACACCCGGGGAGGATATTCCAGAATTTTTTCAAAACTTTTGAATCAGTAATTTTCAAGATAAAGGGGGGAACAGCGATTTTTCGCGATTTTTTCAAAATAATACAAAGAAAATTGTGCGCATGTAAGACATTATATATATATATATATATATATATATATATATATATATATATATATATATATATATATATATTTGAACTCGTGTTTTACAAGCTATCATTTGACATCCCACCAATGACCTAGTAAAAAAAAGTTTTTTTCGCTTTTAATTTCACCCCCAAAAACTAACCCCTTAAGTCAAATTTTAACTTACAAAACTACACGGCTCTGATGAGGCCATTAATTTCTATATTAGTACTAAATTTCAACGTTCTACGTCAAATAGTTTCGGAGAAAATCGGATGTGACAGATGGAAGGACAGACAGACAGGCAGACGGACAGACAGACAGGCAGACGGACAGACAGACAGACACCGAATTGATCTTATAACTGTTCCGTACGGAACACTAAAAAACAATTCATAAATTTTATCAACAAAGGTCATCATTTTTAATAATTCATTGAATATCCAACGAAAACTGAGCTAATATAGTATTTTTAATATTCAGTTTTTATATGTTCTGTAATAGGTTAAGTACAACTATTACTCTAATTTGTTTAATTTGTTAGTATAAATGATAATATGTTAAATTGGATGTGTTTCATTAATATATGGTAATTTGAACAATGAATATTAAGGATAAATTTAATATTCATTTTACTTTTATTAAACAGGAAATTCAACTGGAAAATATTTAATTAGTAGTTTAACTGTAAATCTACCTAGTTAGGGTTTAACACTAAACTTAAACTATCAGGGTATCTGAAGATGGTTTGCTTCTCTTCTTTAGTGCAATTATTTCCCCTTTTCTGTAGTCCGATCACTGAGAATTTCTTATGCCCCATCAAAACCGCTGGTTTGCCGCATTTAAAGAGAAACCCGATTAATGTTTAAATTACTTGAACCTATTAACTAGTTTAAAAGAAAATAATAACTAAACAAATTTAAAAGTAATGTTTAGAAAAATATATTATTCATAGTCATGTAGTTGAGATTCCCAAAATTTTGAAAATATAAAAACAACATAAATAGTTTTTGAAATAAATAAACTTACACCTTCATTAAACGATGTTCGAACAATAATGCAACATGACACTATTAGTTAAAGTAACTAGTTCTCGAACCTTTTTTAGTATTCCATACGGCACACTTACGGAATCACTTCGGTATCTGTCTGTATGTCTGCCCGTCTGTCACACCCGATATTCCACGAAACTATTTGACGTAGAAAGTTGAAATTTGGTCCAAAATCTAGGAATTTATGATCCGATCAGAGCGATTTAGTTTTGAAAGTTAAAATTTGGTATAATTGAGGTGTCCGTTATTTTGTGACAGTACATTTTAATTTTCTGAATGCAATGAAACGAATTACTTTTGTTATTTGTCACTTATTTTTTTATTTATCTGCTACTGCAGTTTCGTAGGTTTTCTACATTATCAAGCATATACTAGTAGTATTACGCTTGACAATGTAGAAAACCTACGAAACTGCAGTAGCAGATAAATAAAAAAATAAGTGACAAATAACAAAGTAATTCGTTTCATTGCATTCAGAAAATTAAAATTTGGCTTAAGAGATTAGTTTTGTGCGGTGAAAAATTTACCAGGTCATCGAGTGGTGTGACAAATGAAAGCTTGTAAAAACACGAGTTCAAAATGTGATGTAACACTCGCGCATACTTTTCTTTGTATTAGTTTTAAAAAAATTGCCAAAAATCGCTGTTCCCTCACCCTGTCTCTAAAAGTACTTCATAAAATATATATTGAACGATAACTATCACGAGTGCATTACATTTAATAATCGATCTGGTGTAAAAAAAAAACTATGAAAGCTATATTCCTTGACATCTGGTGAAGGTTTTTATAATATATTTTTAAGTAAATTACTGTTATCGAGTGGCGAGTGGCTCTGGTAACTATATATAATTTTACTTTTATTTTAAAGATAATCACCGTACGGAACACTAATTGCGGAAGTCCAACTTGTACTGGACCGGTTTTACTTTATCTTGACTACATCTAATAAAAGTTCCTGACAAAGGTTGAATGAAAAGACGTTTTACACTAAAAATAAAGAGGGAAATAGAAAATACTCGTGGAGTAGTTTAAACGAACAAAGCATGTAAATAAATGAGATTAAAGCAAACCGAGTTTGTAAACCACAATTTTTCCCACAAAACAAAACAGAAGTACAACACGAACATAAACTAAAGAACAACCAAATATTTTTAACAAACTCATAAATCCGTAATACCATGAATGGCAAGATATACCTCAAGTACACAAGTTGCCACTAAGTAGTACACCGACCAGCAGGAAGGAACATTTTATAAATAAGTGTACTACCTAAGTGCACTGTATTTATAGGTCAAAACCTGTAATATAGACCTTGTTCAGTTTCATGATGAATTCAAATAATAAAGAGCTTATTCAGTTTCAGTTTCAGAACAAAAATTCCTGGCAAAAGTTGAATGAAAAGATTTTTTACACTAAAAATATAGAGAGAAATGGAAAATACTTGTGGAGTAGCTGTATCATTATAACCACTTTTTGTTAACTAATATATATTTTTATATGTGCATATTGCTTCTGAAATGGCTAAACAGGATGTAAGAGGTTGAATTTATATTATAGCTTCCATCATTCTAGTGCATGATTTGTTTTGAGTCATTTTTATTGTTTTAAATTTGGAAATATTAAACAAAATACGAAAAATAAGACAAACTATGAACTCTCACGTAACAGACATAACATTATTAAAGTATAAATACAGGCTACTATCGAACCACTTAATAGTATGTATGAATATAAAGTATTAGCTGTATTTGCTAAATTGATAATTCATATGTATATAGAGAATATTTCTACAGTTGTTATTAACTTATAATATAGAAAGATATAATATAAAAATATTACAATAAAACTATGTTCTTTGACATCTGGTGAAGGTTTTTGTAATATACTTTTAAGTACATTATTGCTACCGAGTGGCGAGTCGCTCTTGTACCGATATATAATTTTATTTTTATTTTAAACATAATCACCGTACGCAACACTAATTGCGCAAGCCCAACTTGCACTTGATTGTTTTTTTTTATCTCTGCAATATTATAAAGTATTCAGAAAAAAAAAAAATATCTTCGTTTACAAGAATATAGCAAAGATTAGTACTGTTAGTGTCTTTTTGCAGAGAGATAAAAATCACACATAGCAGTAGCGCATACTCTCAAACTAGTATGAAAATAATACGTTGTTAGATGGAATTAAATACGCCCAACTTATCACGTAAAAAAGTTTCGTTACTGTCCGAAGATCTTTACTGAATTATACAGAACTGGATTTCTCCAAAAAAAACAAAAGTATTGTCGAAGACAATAAGATATCTTTATGAATAATCTTAGATTTGGCAAATAAAAGATTCCCCTTGAAAATTCAGGAGATTACACTATCCCACGTAGCTGAGGTAAAATCCAAACAAGTAGAAAAATATGTAATAAAATTAAAGAACATCAGAGTGTAAGTACGTCTTAGCAACATTTCTACTTTAGAACATGCAGAATGCCAGCACGAAATAGAACATAAGATTCTCTTTGAACAATCAAATATTCTTGCAACAAATTTCGTTTTTCATTCTAAGAAAATTCCGGAGATCATGAGAATATCTAAACATATAGACAACCTCAATCGTGACATTGTACGTTCTACTAATTTAGGAACAGACTGGGCATGAAGCTCTATCCCCCATCTCGGTGCATCGTTATAGATGCGAAATTAAATTAGTTTCATGCTAGATTCAAGGAAGGCACTTTTCGGAACAAGCTCTGAAGATGCCGGTAGGATAATTGGCAAAAAGTTAGCATCAGTTTTTTAATCGACACGGGAAAAATCCAGAAGAATTGTACTTACAAGCATAGTATTGACCAAAATTAACAAGTGTATTTAGGACAAAGATGGGCTAGATGCAACACGTAATTTCAAATCAAAATTGAATTATATTCAAACGGTTGTGCCTAGAAATTTTGTTAAAAAATTAATTTTGCTTTAAGATATGGTAAGTAAGTAAACGAATTTCTAGAAATTTTCATTTAACAATTAAATACAACAATATAACGCAATATCACAGCAATTCATTATATTTTCGATTATATGCAAAGTTAGTACGAGAATAATATATATTCATGAAATTGGTAGAAAAAAAGAATTGTAAGACCGCTGACGTTGATTTATAAAAACAACATACGAAATGATCAATTAGATTTACTTTTTTTTTAAGTAATTTCTGAACTCATCTGACATTTTGGACAGTCTAAATAAATTTGTGCTATATGTTAAGATAACCTGTTATAATAAAATAAATTACTAACGTTAAATAACAAGATTGCACATGTACTGCAAGGAACGGCGCTGGCACCAAAAAAGCAATTCACGTTGGTATTGAATCGCAGCAAGTTTTACAAGGTGGAGAACATAATTACCAAAGCGGTAAAAGTTCTTTATATAAAAGAATTCTTAGAAAGGATCGTACGAGAAATGACAAACTGAATATCAGCTTCACGCGATGTATTAGCGCAACGTGTATTCTTAGCAAGCATCGCTCTGGAAGGCATTAAACGAGGTATAACCATCTCTTACTTTCCGTCAAAGTATTTTTATAATAAATAAATAAAGTCATCAAAGTTTCATCGATGTTCTAAAAAAATCAAGATTTTTGGTGAGTTCTATCCAATCAGGCGAATAACTCCAAACTTGAGAGCAATATTCAATTGTTAGTTGAATTTTAGCATTGTACAATATCAGAAGTTGTAAAATGTCAAGCTTTCTAGTATAAAATAGTAGTTTTTGAGAAATTTTCCTTGCTATGCATGCAACATGAAGGTGCCAAGACATATTTTCTCCGAAGTTAACTTCCAGCAGCACTACAGGAATAGAACGTCCCGACATAACTATAACGAATTGTCTAACGTCAACTTGTTCAAAAAAACTGAGTTCTTCCACCATTAAATTCTACTTAGTTACTCTTACTTGAAATAAGAATTTTATCCAGGTCTTTGTTAGGCTGAACACCTGCTTACTATCTGTGGATATTTTAAAGGATAGCTGAAGTTTAAACGTTCAAGCTAAATTAAATAACTGGTCAAGTGCAAATTGAACTTGCGCAATTAGTGCTCCGTGCGTTGACTGCTTTTAAAATAAAAGATTTGTTACAGAGGTATAAAATGATCAGTGACTTCACAAACCACAACTCAAATGAGTTTTCAACAAAGTTTGTTTCCAATCTTTACTGAAATCTGATGACCTTGAAATTTTTGTTTTTTTTTATATACCAAATAAATTGTTAAAGGTAATGCACTCGTGATAATTTTCGTTCAATCTACACCCCGTGGAGAATATTCCAGAAGTTTTTCAAAATTTTTTGATAAGTACTTTTCGAGATAAGACGGACAGCGATTTTTCGTGATTTTTTAAAAATAATACAAAGAAAAGTGCGCGCAAGTTTTTCCTTTAATATGTGTTTTTTACTCGTGTTTCCACAAGCATTCATTTGACACCACACCGATGACCTAGCAAAAATTTTTTTTTTCACTTCCGATTTCATCCCCCAAAACTGACCCCTTGAGTCAAAATTTAACTTTCAAAACTACATGGCTCTGATGAGGCCATCAATTCCTATATTATTACCAAATTTCAACTTTCTATGTCAAATCATTTCGGAGAAAATCGGGTGTGACAGACAGACACCGAAGTCATCTTATAAGTGTTCCGTAAGGAACACTAAAAATATGCGTACTGCCGTAAGCAGAGCTGTAGATTGAATTCTTGCTTGCTTTCTAGCAGATTATTCATATAAACGGGATGAAAAGTAAAAGGCAGTATGGAGACTGTGGCACACCGGTCTGAGGAATCCTGAGAGCCATAAACAAGATCTCTCAGAGATACCACAGAAACGTAACCAATGCCGTAACTATTTCAAGTACACGTTGTAATATAATAGGTGGTAACTTGTGTGATATAAGTTATAAAATCTTCTGTTAATATATCTGGAGATACATGGGAATATCTAGTTACAGGAGGTGAGGCATCTTATAGGTTTTATAACTTTACGGACGGCCAAAGGTATTTGTAGATATCGGTCAGGTTTTTTCCACCAAAAATTGTTAATTCTATATAGACCAAGAGCTGCAAAGTTTTTACATATCTTGACAGCATTTCCAACCTGCTATCTATTACTAAAATACATGCATTGCTTTTATGTTGGGATTCAAAGAGTGATATTAAGAAATACTATTTAAGGTAGCATAAGCTGTCTTTATGTTGGACGTAGAATAATTTTTTAAATTTAAGTTTAGTGTCGTGTATGAGTTCTAAATTTCTCGCCTCACTCCTAAATGGAATTTTAATACTGAAAATGTGAACAAGACTACTAGCAATGCTTTTTCTAAAACTATCACTACGAAACAAAAGTACTATTGCTTTATTAGGACTGAGTATTGCCAAATGTTTTCTAAAGATACTTTGTAGGTTTTCAAATCAATATTAATTTTTTATCAGCTGATATGGTCTCAAGGAAAGGAATCAAGAATAAAGTTTCGTGTAGTTTCCATATAAATAAAAGTTGCAACACATAATTCTAGCTTGAGGAAACACACAGATTACGTTTCGTTCACCCTCTAAAGCCTCTAATAACAAAATGCTAAAACTACCTAACAAAACAATTTTATAATTGTTGTGAAGACATCTCAAATATTTTTCTATTATGCATAGCATGCGTGCTGCAGCCAAATCCTTAAAGCCCGATAGGTGCTACGCGTGTGCGGAAAAGCGATTCACGTTAGTCTTGAATCATTGAAAATTATACTTGGTGGGAAACACAGTCCTGGGCAAATCATTCGAAAAAGATGATATTCTCTATATAAAAGACGGCTTGAAAACGGTTGAACGAGAAGTGACAGGTTGAACCTCATACGGAAGTGAAGGAATAGCGCGACTTGTATTCCTAGCAAGGAATGTAAGGAATTAAGCGGGCTACCTCCATTGAATACTTTCCACGAAAATACTTGTAGATATACTCAAGTCATCAACCGTTTTGGATGTTTCAAGAAATCAAGATTGCTGGTGAGTAATGGATCTCCAGTTAGGCGAACGCCTCTCTTCTGTGTAGAATCCAACAAATGCAGTGTATGTTTGGGAGCAGAACGCCAAACATCGGGCCAGTATTTCATCGTTGGTCGAATTTGAGCTTCGTACAAAATTAACAGTTGTTGTGGGGTGTAAAGCTTTCTAGTTCGAAATAATATTTCCAGCTTTTGAGAGGCTCTTGTTATAACAATGTCAGGTTCACAAAGTTAACTTTTTTAAAAAGAACTGCTACCTGGGCTTTTGTAGTGGTAAAATGCCACTTAGACCACTTCCTGATATCTGCGAATATTTCTAAGAGTAGCAGATCTTTGAGAGTTCAAACTGTATGAAGAAATAAGCGTACTACCATCTGCTAACAGTAGGGAGCCTTGGGTCCCATCTGGGTTGTTAGTGAAGGTATTAAAAAGAAATTCGTCGACTCCCAGGAATGCTTTTCGAGGAAACACGAGAGCCATAAATAAAACTTTTCAGACATACCATAAGAGCCTATGTATCCGTCATGCCGAACACGGTCGAATATCTTCGATATATCAAGTGTATCCGCTTGAGATACTCGAGTGATCAATTGCGTTCTTCCAAACATGTGTTACATAAGTTAACGTATCTCCTGTTGGTCTTTGGTTCTGATGGCCATATTAACGGTAGCTAATAATATTCAAACCTTCTAGATAGTGTAGACGATGCTGATTGCCTTTTCTATAATATTTGATATTGTCGAAAGCAGTGCGACTGTTGTTTGGAAAGGTCTTTTTACCTTTTTTGAGTATCGGCTTAACAGTAGCGCATTTCAAGCAGAAAGAAAATATTCTCTGCCTGTAGGATAAGTTGAAAAGTTTATAGAAAACTGATGTTAGTTTGCTCACGCGTTTTAGATATACTAGGGTAGGTATTCCACCATCCCTAGAAACTTTTTTATGTCTAGCTTCATTAATGGTAAGCAGTGTAAAGATAATGTCGACGTCCTTGACTGCACATCACTGCACAATGGGAATAGTTGGTGGTGTTTTTGCTTGTAAATTGATAGTAGAATGCAAAACAAACAGTTCATCTGACATGTTGGCTTTCTCAACTGGTGTTGCAATGAAATTATCTTATTATTAACTATTATAATATAACTTTGAAATGACCCTAGAGGCTGTCCAACAGGGCTTGGAATTATTGGAGCAAGCACGAAGGTTGTTTTTAATTCTTTAATTGTGTATCTTCTTGGTTTCGTCGATAAGTTCTGCATCTGTTCCGGAAACGAACAGCACTGTTAAGATTTATGACGTTAGGATTTTCACCATGGTTTATAAGCAGCAACTTCTTGGAAGGGTATTTCTTCGGCAAAGGTATGCAAGCTTCTATTTCAGCCAAAACGGCATCAGAGACCTCCCTAGCATAGCGAGATGTGTCGGTGTATCAAAAACGAACGTTTCACCAAGGTGAGGTTCGAAAATATTCCATGAGTATTTTCCATTTAGCAGATTTATAGTGCTACCTCTTATGCGATTTGGGCACCTCTCTGTCACTAATCGGTAGGATAATAATAATAATAATAATAATAATATTATATCCGGGGCGCCCGGATACCGGGCGCCCTCCGGGAGTAAGTAGCCTTGCTGTGGCATCCAGGCTCTGCCGCAGTCGACCCCTCTTTCCTAGAATACTCGTGGGAATTGTATGTCAAAGAATAATAATTATAGTAATGATAATGGAAGGGTGTTGCGGAGGCGGACCCCGGTCGTACAAACAGCTATAGCAACACCACAAACAACAACAACCACAGACGACCCAAAACAACCGCCTCAGCCGAAACTACTCCCGATAGTTTTGCCAGATCCGACATTGTAGGTGATGGAAATTGCCTTTTTTCATGCAGTTAGCTTACACTTGTATGGCCACCAAAACCATCATGAGAAACTCCGAGAGGTTGCTCTAAGATATTTACAACAAAACTGGTCGGAACTTCACACATTTTCATTAATTGAAGTCGACGATATAAAAGACTTCAATAACTACTATAATTATATGAGGAAAAAATGGCACCTATGGAACGAGCCTAGAGATACTTGCCCTCTCGGAAACACAAAATAGCAACTTTCATATCTTCTCAAAACAACGAAGAACAAGACATACAAAAATAACTTTTACGGACAGGCCAACAATAATAAGCACGGGAAAATACAACAAAACTATTTACCTTCTACTAACAGGCAACCCAATGTCGGGACACTTTGAGCTTCTGACACCACAAAACATTGAGAACATTCCAGACAACAGCAGACCAATAAAAGAAGCATCGGGCGAGCGACGTAACGGTCGAGGACGTCGCGGGGAAATGGCAGCTCGACCAAAACGATGAAGACCAGGCAACCGAAAATGGACCTGCCCAAAGTGTTGTGCCGGCGAGTAAACCGACACCCACCAAGGCGGGAAAGTCACAGCAACGCATGAGTTGCACCACAGGAATCAATGAACACGCCATGCGTTGCTGTAATGAAATCACACACCTGACAAAGAAATCACTGCCAAAAGAATCACTCGCCGCTTGGACCCACCACCACCAATCCCAAGCGCAACCGACGTAAATGCGGGACAAATACAACCACCAAAGCCAGGCCAAACCGCGTATGTTTTGCAAGGACAACATGCAACTACCAAGGCTGGCAAACCAAGACAGCGGTTAAAGTGGACAGATGAAATGAATAAAACAGTGATGCGCTGTTTACTACACCGCCACCAAACTAGAAACAGTGACATCAGGCTACAGACTGGAACTACACAGACTTTTCTTGACCGAATATCCACATCTGCAATTACTTGTTACAGAACAGAGAGTAATAGACCAAAAAAGAGTTATTACCAAGAACAATCGCCTCACACCTTTCGAATTGCAAACCATCAAAGATACAGTAGCTGCTGAACTTAACGCAGACCAAGTAGCTGCTGAACTGAACACAGACCAACTAAACAATAGAAAACGATAGAGCAGAGACCGAACCAATCTCACACACACAACCACCCAGTCGAAAACAACAAGACCCACCACCCAGCAGGAGCATAACTCAAAATAATATTTCAGAGCAAATAGCAAGCACCACACGACACTCAACAACATCTATACAACATCACCCCGAATCACCTCTCATACAAACACTCAAAGCACAAATGCAGTCACATCTAGCTCGATGGTCAGGCACCGACCCTACAACAAGAAATCCCATCCCTTGTTTAATTTTCAAACAGAGCACTCAAATGATCCTCAACACAATAAACAAGCACATAATACCACAGTACATAACAGACTTAAGCACAATCGAAGACATCCACACAATAATATATGCAGCAGCAATCACCACTATAACACAAAATAATCAAAAACTCCCGCAACGACAAAGATACCCCAACAGCAGAAAACCCAAATTTAAATGGCAAATAAGAATAGAAAACAAGATCAACAACATCAGAAGAGATCTGGGACACCTTACCCAGTTTATGAACGGGAACGCATTCCAAACGTGTCACACAGGGTGTAGACAAGATCAAATCTAAATCTCTCAACCGAACATTGCCAGAAATCGTTGATACTTTGAAACAAAAACTATCCGTATATGCTGCAAGACTCCGTAGATACAAAGAATCAAACGAGAGGAAAGACACCAACAACCTCTTCCGAAGCACAACTGGAAATGTCCTGGAATAGACAATATACAAAACTTCTGGTACAAACAGTTTACCACCACACACGAAGCACTCACACACCAAATCAACAAAGCCATTCTACAACCACACACATTTCCCACTTTCCTTACACAAGGAATAACATACGTTAAACCCAAAAGCTCAGACACCACAAACCCGTCAAACTACCGACCTATCACCTGTCTTCCAACCCTATACAAGATCATCACAGCCGCAATTTCCAAGAAAATAGAACAACACCTAACAGACAACAATATTATCACAGAAGAGCAGAAGGGATGCAGGAAAAATAGTCGAGGATGCAAAGAGCAGCTGATCATAGATAGCGTGATTATGGGACAAACCAGAAAAGAACACAGAAACCTTCACATCGGTTACATAGACTATAAAAAAAGCCTTCGACTCCATACCCCACAGCTGGTTAATCAGAGCCCTAGAAATCTATAAAATCAACCAACACCTCAGGCAATTTCTAGCGCAAATTATGAAAACATGGAAAACCAAAATACGCCTAGAAACACAAACCGAACGCATCCAAACAGAAGAGCTGTACATCAGACGGGGTATATTTCAGGGAGACTCGCTCAGCGCTCTATGGTTTTGCCTCTGTCTCAATCCACTCTCAAATATACTAAACAGAACAGAGCATGGCTTCAATATCAGACACCAAAAAGGGAATCAACATAAAATAAACCACCTCCTATATATGGATGACATAAAACTCTACGCTGCCACAAAAGCACAGCTAAAAGAGCTCCTCAAAATCACAGAAATATTCACCTTGGATGTCAATATGGAATTTGGTATAAGTAAATGCAAAGTGCTCCATATCAACAAAGGCCAATGGAAGTACCACCATGAGACAGAAACCATCAACAATGAAACACTCGATAACATGTTTGACAAAGAAACATACAAATATCTAGGCTTTCAACAAAGCACCAAACTCAACCATACTCACATCAAAACAGAGCTCAGAACCGAATTCAAGAACAGACTGACGAAACTTTTACAAACAAAACTCAACTCCAAATATCTCACTAAAGCCATCAACACGTTCGCTATACCTATACTCACATATTCATTTGGTATCATCAAATGGTCACAAACAGACTTAGAAAATATTCACATCCTTATACGGTCTCAATTCACCAAATACAGGAAATTACATCCCAACGCATGCAAAGAAAGACTTACCATCGAGAGGAAGGCAGGAGGAAGAGGAATTATAGAC
Source organism: Pachyrhynchus sulphureomaculatus (assembly GCA_019049505.1). Taxonomy (NCBI): domain Eukaryota; kingdom Metazoa; phylum Arthropoda; class Insecta; order Coleoptera; family Curculionidae; genus Pachyrhynchus; species Pachyrhynchus sulphureomaculatus. The sequence goes on along the minus strand of CM032454.1, from coordinate 53,462,078 downwards.
ATCAGATCATTACACACAAAACAAATACAAGCACTTAGGAAATTCTTTCACACCAAGCAAACCAGCCTCCACACAGCAACAGTCAAAGCAGACAAAAACTATACCCCACTCGACTTATCCCGGGTAGACCACCCAGCAGATACACACAGTCACATCCAATTACAACAGGAAAAGATGAAAACGTGGTCAGAAAAAACACTTCACGGAAAACACAGATACCACATAGAGCAAGACCACGTAAATAAAAAACAATCATACACCTGGTTACGGGATGGGCAGCTATTCCCAGAAACAGAAGGCTTCTTACTTGCCATCCAGGATAAAGTCATATTAACCAGAAACTACCAAAAGCATATTATCAAAGACCCAACTATTACAGAAGACAGATGCAGAAAATGCCACCAACAGAAAGAAACGATCGAACACATAACAAGCGGATGTAAAATATTAGCCGGAACGGAATACACAGCCAGACATGACTCAGCGGCAAAAGTAGTTCACCAAGCACTAGCCACCACATACAAGCTCATAGAAAACACAGATCCCTACTACAAATATACACCAACATCCGTACTTGAAAATAAAGATTACAAACTCTACTGGGACATCAGTATCCATACAGATAAAACAGTCTCCGCCAATAGACCCGATATTACTTTTCAGTGCAAAAAAGAAAAAGTCACCTATCTAATTGACATAGCTGTCCCCAACGACACAAACATCCAAACGAAATACACAGAAAAAATTTCCAAATACACAGACCTTGCAACGGAAATAAAAAGGCTATGGAAACAAGAAAAAGTCATCATTGTCCCCCTCATTATATCAGCCACAGGCCTTACACCAACAACATTCACACCACACTTAGTACAATTAGGACTCAACACAAACATACACAAAAGCATTCAGAAGTCAGTGATTTTGAAAACATGTAACATTGTCAGGTCATTCCTTAATACACAATGATAATGCGTTTGTGCTGACTTGGTTTCCGCCCGTCAGCCAAACATGGAACCACATTGACCAAATGTGAGAAAGAAAAACGAGAACAGTCATAATAATAATATTATATCCGGGGCGCCCCGGATACCGGGCGCCCTCCGGGAGTAAGTAGCCTTGCTGTGGCATCCAGGCTCTGCCGCAGTCGACCCCTCTTTCCTAGAATACTCGTGGGAATTGTATGTCAAAGAATAATAATTATAGTAATGATAATGGAAGGGTGTTGCGGAGGCGGACCCCGGTCGTACAAACAGCTATAGCAACACCACAACAACAACAACCACAGACGACCCAAACAACCGCCTCAGCCGAAACTACTCCCGATAGTTTTGCCAGATCCGACATTGTAGGTGATGGAAATTGCCTTTTTCATGCAGTTAGCTTACACTTGTATGGCCACCAAAACCATCATGAGAAACTCCGAGAGGTTGCTCTAAGATATTTACAACAAAACTGGTCGGAACTTCACACATTTTCATTAATTGAAGTCGACGATATAAAAGACTTCAATAACTACTATAATTATATGAGGAAAAATGGCACCTATGGAACGAGCCTAGAGATACTTGCCCTCTCGGAAACACAAAATAGCAACTTTCATATCTTCTCAAAACAACGAAGAACAAGACATACAAAAATAACTTTTACGGACAGGCCAACAATAATAAGCACGGGAAAATACAACAAAACTATTTACCTTCTACTAACAGGCAACCCAATGTCGGGACACTTTGAGCTTCTGACACCACAAAACATTGAGAACATTCCAGACAACAGCAGACCAATAAAAGAAGCATCGGGCGAGCGACGTAACGGTCGAGGACGTCGCGGGAAATGGCAGCTCGACCAAAACGATGAAGACCAGGCAACCGAAAATGGACCTGCCCAAAGTGTTGTGCCGGCGAGTAAACCGACACCCACCAAGGCGGGAAAGTCACAGCAACGCATGAGTTGCACCACAGGAATCAATGAACACGCCATGCGTTGCTGTAATGAAATCACACCTGACAAAGAAATCACTGCCAAAAGAATCACTCGCCGCTTGGACCCACCACCACCAATCCCAAGCGCAACCGACGTAAATGCGGGACAAATACAACCACCAAAGCCAGGCCAAACCGCGTATGTTTTGCAAGGACAACATGCAACTACCAAGGCTGGCAAACCAAGACAGCGGTTAAAGTGGACAGATGAAATGAATAAAACAGTGATGCGCTGTTACTACACCGCCACCAAACTAGAAACAGTGACATCAGGCTACAGACTGGAACTACACAGACTTTTCTTGACCGAATATCCACATCTGCAATTACTTGTTACAGAACAGAGAGTAATAGACCAAAAAAGAGTTATTACCAAGAACAATCGCCTCACACCTTTCGAATTGCAAACCATCAAAGATACAGTAGCTGCTGAACTTAACGCAGACCAAGTAGCTGCTGAACTGAACACAGACCAACTAAACAATAGAAACGATAGAGCAGAGACCGAACCAATCTCACACACACAACCACCCAGTCGAAAACAACAAGACCCACCACCCAGCAGGAGCATAACTCAAAATAATATTTCAGAGCAAACAGCAAGCACCACACGACACTCAACAACATCTATACAACATCACCCCGAATCACCTCTCATACAAACACTCAAAGCACAAATGCAGTCACATCTAGCTCGATGGTCAGGCACCGACCCTACAACAAGAAATCCCATCCCTTGTTTAATTTTCAAACAGAGCACTCAACTGATCCTCAACACAATAAACAAGCACATAATACCACAGTACATAACAGACTTAAGCACAATCGAAGACATCCACACAATAATATATGCAGCAGCAATCACCACTATAACACAAAATAATCAAAAACTCCCGCAACGACAAAGATACCCCAACAGCAGAAAACCCAAATTTAAATGGCAAATAAGAATAGAAAACAAGATCAACAACATCAGAAGAGATCTGGGACACCTTACCCAGTTTATGAACGGGAACGCATCCAAACGTGTCACACAGGGTGTAGACAAGATCAAATCTAAATCTCTCAACCGAACATTGCCAGAAATCGTTGATACTTTGAAACAAAAACTATCCGTATATGCTGCAAGACTCCGTAGATACAAAGAATCAAACGAGAGGAAAGACACCAACAACCTCTTCCGAAGAAGCGAAAAACAGTTCTACCGAAAAACTATGTACAACGAGCAGACAGTAGTAACTGAACCACCAAATAAACAAGAACTCGCAGATTATTGGAAAACTGTCTGGTCAGAACCCAAACTACATAATAATAACACCTCCTGGATCAAAGCCGAAGAAGATAAACACAAACGTGTGACAGAACAAGAAAATTCCACACTAACTACAGAAGAAATTACAGAAACAATCAAAACACACACACAACTGGAAATGTCCTGGAATAGACAATATACAAAACTTCTGGTACAAACAGTTTACCACCGCACACGAAGCACTCACATACCAAATCAACAAAGCCATTCTACAACCACACACATTTTCCACTTTCCTTACACAAGGAATAACATACGTTAAACCCAAAAGCTCAGACACCACAAACCCGTCAAACTACCGACCTATCACCTGTCTTCCAACCCTATATAAGATCATCACAGCCGCAATTTCCAAGAAAATAGAACAACACCTAACAGACAACAATATTATCACAGAAGAGCAGAAGGGATGCAGGAAAAATAGTCGAGGATGCAAAGAGCAGCTGATCATAGATAGCGTGATTATGGGACAAACCAGAAAAGAACACAGAAACCTTCACATCGGTTACATAGACTATAAGAAAGCCTTCGACTCCATACCCCACAGCTGGTTAATCAGAGCCCTAGAAATCTATAAAATCAACCAACACCTCAGGCAATTTCTAGCGCAAATTATGAAAACATGGAAAACCAAAATACGCCTAGAAACACAAACCGAACGCATCCAAACAGAAGAGCTGTACATCAGACGGGGTATATTTCAGGGAGACTCGCTCAGCGCTCTATGGTTTTGCCTCTGTCTCAATCCACTCTCAAATATACTAAACAGAACAGAGCATGGCTTCAATATCAGACACCAAAAAGTGAATCAACATAAAATAAACCACCTCCTATATATGGACGACATAAAACTCTACGCTGCCACACAAACACAGCTGAAAGAACTCCTCAAAATCACAGAAATATTCACCTCAGATGTCAATATGGAAATAAGTATAAGTGCTCCATATCAACAAAGGCCAATGGAAGTGCCACCATGAGACAGAAACCATCAACAATGAAATACTCGATAACATGTTCGACAAAGAAACATACAAATATCTAGGCTTCCAACAAAGCACCAAACTCAACCACACTCACATCAAAACAGAGCTCAGAACCGAATTTAAAAACAGACTGACGAAACTTTTGCAAACAACACTCAACTCTAAGAATCTCACTAAAGCCATCAACACGTTTGCTATACCTATACTCACATATTCATTTGGTATTATCAAATGGTCACAAACAGACATAGAAAATATTCACATCCTTATACGATCTCAATTCACCAAATACAGGAAATTACACCCCAACGCATGCAAAGAAAGACTTACCATCGAGAGGAAGGCAGGAGGAAGAGGAATTATAGACATCATATCATTACACACGAAACAAATACAAGCACTTAGGAAATTCTTTCACAGCAAACAAACAAGCCTCCACACAGCAACAGTGAAAGCAGACAAAAACTACACACCTCTCGACTTAGCCCGGGCAGACCACTCAGCAGACATACACAGTCACACCCAACTACAACAGAAAAAGATGAAAACGTGGTCAGAGAAAACACTCCACGGAAAACACAAATACCACATAGAACACGACCACGTAAATAAAAAACAATCATACACCTGGTTACTGGATGGTCAGCTATTCCCTGAAACAGAAGGCTTCTTACTTGCCATCCAGGATAAAGTCATATTAACCAGAAACTACCAAAAGCATATCATCAAAGACCCGACTATTGCAGAGGACAGATGTAGGAAATGCCACCAGCAGAAAGAAACGATCGAACACATAACGAGCGGACGTAAAATATTGGCCGGAACAGAGTACACAGCCAGGCATGTTCACCAAGCACTAGCCACAACATACAAACTCATAGAAAACACAGATCCCTTCTACAAATACACGCCAACATCCATACTTGAAAATGAAGATTACAAGCTCTACTGGGACATCGGTATCCATACAGATAAAACAGTCTCCGCCAATAGACCCGATATTACTTTTCAGTGCAAAAAAGGAAAAGTCACCTATCTAATTGACATAGCTGTCCACCACGACACAAACATCCAAACGAAATACACAGAAAAAATTTCCAAATACACAGACCTTGCAACGGAAATAAAAAGGCATGGAGACAAGAAAAAAGTCATCATTGTCCCCCTGATTATATCAGCCACAGGCCTTACACCAATAACATTTACACCACATTTAGTACAATTAGGACTCAACACAAACATACACAAAAACATTCAGAAGTCAGTGATTTTGAAAACATGTAACATTGTCAGGTCATTCCTTAATACGGAATGGTAATAGCGTTTGTGCTGACTTGGTTTAGGCCCCTCAGCCAAACATGGAACCACATTGACCAAATGTGAGAAAGAAAAACAAAAACGATAATAATAATAATAATAAGACCCGACTATTGCAGAGGACAGATGTAGGAAATGCCACCAGCAGAAAGAAACGATCGAACACATAACGAGCAGATGTAAAATATTGGCCGGAACAGAGTACAAAGCCAGGCATGATTCAGCTGCCAAAGTAGTTCACCAAGCACTAGCCACAACATACAAACTCATAGAAAACACAGATCCCTACTACAAATACACGCCAACATCCATACTTGAAAATGAAGATTACAAGCTCTACTGGGACATCGGTATCCATACAGATAAAACAGTCTCCGCCAATAGATCCGATATTACTTTTCAGTGCAAAAAAGGAAAAAGTCACCTATCTAATTGACATAGCTGTCCCCAACGACATAAACATCCAAACGAAATTCACAGAAAAAAATTTCCAAATACACAGAGCTTGCAACGGAAATAAAAAGGCTATGGAGACAAGAAAAAGTCATAATTGTCCCCCTCATTATATCAGCCACAGGCCTTACACCAATAACATTCACACCACATTTAGTGCAATTAGGACTCAACACAGACATACACAGAAACATTCAGAAGTCAGTGATTTTGAAAACATGTAACATTGTCAGGCCATTCCTTAATACGGAATGGTAATAGCGTTTGTGCTGACTTGGTTTTGGCCCGTCAGCCAAACATGGAACCACATTGATCAAATGTGAGAAAGAAGAACTTTTTGTAATAATAATAATAATAAATGGCCTCCATGTGTGCCCTAGCCAATTAAATATCTTTTGTTTTATTTTTTGACTATGTATTCCTCTACTTCTTCTAAGACTTCTTGATTAGTCCTCCTTCTGTAGACTCCTTCGCGTATTCTTATTGACTCTAGGATCGCTCTCAATACCTTTCGTTCAATTCTTCTCACGTCTTCCTCTTGTTTCTTTGTCATGCTTTTCACTTCGGTAGCATACATTAGTTTTGGGAGTATTATTGTCTTGTATATCCTCATGTTACATGTGTCTTCCTATTATCTTACTACTTAACAATTTCTTATTGCTATGGAACAACTTGTTTGTTATTATTAATATTTCCTTTTCTTCCATTTCGTTGTTCCCGTCCCAATACAGCGTCACTTCCACATATTCAATCTTCTCTACTCTTTCAAAGGTATATTCGTTTATTCTAATCCTATCCATTCCCTGATCATTTTGTTTTCCATTTTTCATTATTTTGGTTTTCTCCTCATTTATTTTCAACCCCATTTTTGCTCCTTCTACGCTTATTTCTCTCACCAGTTCCTTCATTATTTTCTGGTTCCTTGCAATAATTACTACATCGTCCGCATACGCCACTATCTAGCTGCCTCTTGTTCGTATTGTACATATCGTAGGGTTAGGTAGGATACTCGATGTTAAAACAAGTCAAGAAGACTGGCGCACTCTCTGTCTCGGTCAGAGATCCATGTTGGTTCATTTATAAGTTCCGTAAAGCCACAACTGACTGAGAATAATTCAGCATCACTACTCTGATGGTCTGTCATATTTGAATACTTAAGTCAATTGATATTATGGACATTAAAGTCGCTCAGGATGGCTGTAATATAGGGCATTACAAGTATTTCATGATTACCCTTTTTCACGAATAATATTGTTTTCATTTAAAAAAAGTCGAAATTATGATCAGTAGAGAAAGTTATTGGTAGAATTAGATTAAAAGTTACAGTAAGATGAAGTAAAGAATTTTAATTACGTGATTCTAAGTTTCAGATGTTGATGTTAATGTCGCCCAGGCAATCTGTTTTAAAAAGTTGAAATTATTAAGAAGGGAAAGTACATTTAGATATGATAGTAAAATTCTATTAGGTGAAAAATAAACTAGAAAGTTAAGTTAGTTAATTTAGATGTTTTTTTGGGTTATCTATGAAGAAAAATTCTCACAGGTTAAAAAAATAGATTTCTCTACATAACTACACAAACACACTTAGCCCAGCGTTTCTTCAGTTGTTTCATTCTATCTAAGAAAATGTATTATTCATTCCTTATAAAATGATGTTCAGCAGTTTTAAACTCATTATTACAGGACAATTTTCAGTCTCTGAGGTCTTTCTTCAGATGTTTAAACAAAAGAAAGTCACGGAGTGCCAAATCGGTGCTATTGGGTGCATCTTGTAACTTGCAGCTTAAGACCTCGTAATTGTTCTGCAATAATAAAGTTTAGATTCTACATAAATTCGGTAATTTTTAGTGTGCCGTACGGAATACTTATGGGATTACTTCGGTACCCGATTTTCCCCGAAACTATGTGACATATAAAGTTACCAATATAGAAATTGATGGCCTAATCGTGTAGTTCTAAAAGATAAATTATACCTTAAAGGAACTTAATCGAAAGTGAAAAAAGATTCTCGCCATCGAGGGGGGTGAAACTATGAGTTCAAAAATATATATGGTGTAATACTTGCGTACATTTTTCTTTACATTATTTAAAAAAAAAATGTCCAAAAATCACGGCTCCCCACCCTATCTCAAAAAGTACTGATCAAAAATTTTGAAAAAATTCTGGACTATTCTTCATTAAGTGTAGACTGAGCGAAAATTATCACGAGTGGATTACGTTTGGTAATTTATCTGGTATAAAAAAAATCGATATGCCTTGACAATATAGTGAAGATTTCTTAATATATTTTTCAGTAGCTGATATAGAGTCGCGCGGCGCTCCTGCACCATTTGTTTATAATTAAATAGGGATCTAATTATCTTAGCTTAGGTAACGATTTTAGTTTATTTTAAAAGCAACCACCGAACGAAACGCTAATTGCGCAAGTCCAACTTGCATTTTGCCAGTTTTTTACTAATGGCCTGCTTCTGATCTTAGATCGCTCTTCTCTAAAAATCTCTATTAATTGATAACCCTTTTTCCATGTATTTATAAGTAAAATTCCATCATAGTCCCAAGACACGGTCGCCATTATATTTTTAGAAAGACTTTTCACCTTCTTTGGAGGTGAAGAGTCCTTATAAACCTATTTTATCTACTTCTGCTTCACGGAAAGATTCCAATAGAACACTCGAGTTTCGTGGCCTATGACAGTTTGCGAAAAATAACTAATAAATAAATTGAAAACACTTAAAACAAAATTTTAGTAATATCGCGGACTTACGTCATTTTCCTAACACGACAGAAAATTTTAAAAATACCATTGAATATTAGCGTACAGTAAAAAGAATGCAGAAAATAGAGAATAGAATTAGTATTAATTTTTATTGTACGTACTTACCGATTTAACCAATACATTTATACTACCAAGGTACAAATTTCGTAACATAGAGGGAACATTTTATATTTTTCTGGATTGTAACTTAGTAACAACTCTAGAAATGCTTCTTCTATATCAATCATTAATTTAGCAAACATAGTTAAGATTGTGTATCCAAACATATTATTAAATAATTCTACTGCAGCCAGTGAATTTATGTATCTGTACTTTAAGGTACCCACGTCTATTACCGAAGAGTTTATACTTTGCCTTAATCTTCGCATTATATTTATTATTCCCATATGTAAAATCAACAAGAATGTTGAGGTACAAATATTATAATAGTATAATACTTAACGCTAGAAGGTAAATGACATATATTACATTGTAACCGAATGCTCCGGAAGTAATCGAAATGTATAAGAAACATCCTATGTGACACAGACAAGAAGTTAATAGAACAAAACAGATTCGCCACAAATATTTCTTACTTCTTTCCTCAAATTCATTATTAAAGCACTTTTCACTCAGTATTTGTCAGGAACGTATATCTGATGTGGTTAAGGTAAACAAAAATACTGGTAAAACTGACAAAACCATTGACAATTTCAACATGTATTGTGCTGGAAAACTAAAATCTTTCAAGTCTGAATTAGTCGTGCCGTAAAAAAGAACAAAAGGGACATAAAAAATCAGCAGGACTAGCAGAAAAAATTTTTGAATGTGCCTTATCCAAGAGTTATTAGTCGCTTCTTCATTCGGTACTATAAGTTGCCACTGAATATATTTAAAAAGCAATTCGTAGATCTTACTCTCTTTCACAATAAACTTCATTTTGATAATTCAATACATGCGCAAGAAACAATAAGAAACTATTATATTTTTAACACTTATTTGTAAATAAAATTTAATCAGTTAAGTGCAGCTGTTTTAATTATTATTTATTAATATTTACTCAATGTATCAGTACAACATTAAATGTTTTAAATGACTTATCTGATGCACTTAAAAAATATATCGTTATATTTTATTGTATCGGAACTACGGGCTATTTATCAATGTTTCAGCATCAAATCGTTTATATGAATCAATAGTGAGGCTATTATTTTTACGAATAAATAAATATTAGGGAAAAACCCCGCCATTTTTTTAAATTCTTCAGTCAACCTATCCCTTAATAACATTAACTATCACCAAAATTTTATTCTTCTACAGGGTATCCCAAAAGGTATGGTCAAAAGTGAAGGATCTGAACCAAAATAACGTCAGAAGATCGTATAAAAATGTCTCCTATCTTCCCCCGTCAGGGAGCTACAACCACCTAAATTACGTACCGTATAAAGAGTGCGTCATGAAAAAACTAAAATTGCCATCGTTAATGTCTTTAAAACGTGTTATTTCAGATTTTATGATTAAAAGAATTGCATCCGAATGCCTAACTTTGACGGATCTAAAGAGTTCTTAGGAGAAATTGGGTTCGGTAGGAACACTGCAATTATTATCTAATCGAAAAGACAATGGCAGTAATGAATTACTTTGCAAATAGTTTATAATACTTTACTTATTTATCATTAGTATCATTAATTATTTATTTAGTTTTATGGAGAAAATTTATAAAACCTTTTTTTAAAATATATTTAATATATTATGAATTGATATGTAACAATGTTGATAAACATAATATTCATTTAAAATATTATTGCAAAATTATTGAACCTACAAACATACACCGAAGTGATCTTATGAGTATTCCGTACGGAATACTAAAAATAACCACTTTCAATGTTGTTTGAATGTTGGCGCGTGAAGTATGATAACATACAGCGTTGTCAAATTGTGATATCTGTCCCTCACTACTATTTTACATATAAATTTATCAATATAGAAATTGATGGCCTCAGCGACGTGTAGTTTTAAAAGGAAAACCTAAGGAAGTGAATCGCAAGTGAAAAAAAATTCTAGCCATCGAGTGGGGTGTCAAATAAAAGCTTGTGAAAATACGAGTTCAAAAATATATATGATGTAATACCTGTGTACACTTTTCTTTGTATTATTAAAAAAGAAATGTCCGAAAATCGCTGCTCCCCATCCTATCTCAAAAAATACTGATCAAAACTTTTGAAAAGATTCTGGATTATTCTTCATTAAGTGTAGATTGAGCGAAAATTATCACGTCCGATAATTTATCTGGTATAAAAAAATCGATTTGCCTTGACAATTTAGGGGAAGTTTTTTAATATATTTTTCAGCACATGATATAGAGTCGCGCGGCGCTCCTGCACCGAGACAAAATAATTTTATTTTATTTGTTTTTAATTAAACAAATATGTAGGTAGTAAACATTTGTTTTACACTTTTATTACTAGATTCTAGATTGAGCTAGATTGATTTATTGGCTATTACGTAGCTAAGATGCAATAACTGTTATACATTATTAACTAAGAAAAAAAAACGAAAAAAATACGTATTGGGTCGTAAAATATATACATATCAGTGACCTAATTAACTTAGCCTAGGTAACGATTTTATTTTATTTTAAAAGCAATCACCGAACGAAACGTTAATTGCGCAAGTTCGACTTGCATTTTGCCGGTTTTTTACTAATGGCCTGCTTTTGATCTTAGATCGCTCTTCTGTAAAAATCCCTTTTAATTGATAACCGTTTTTCTATGTATTTATAAGTAAAATTCCGTCATAGCCCTAAGAAACGGTCGCCATTATATTTTTAGAATAAGTTTTCACCTTCTTTGGAGGTGAAGAGTTGTTATAAACCTATTTTATCGACTCCTGCTTCATGGAAAGATTCCAATAGAACACTCGAGTTTTGTGGCCTATGACTAATAAGTAAGTAGAAGTTTTGCAAGAAGTAAAACACTACTTAAAATTCCACTAAATTTTTTATTTTTAACACCATGACATGTTTCAAGACGATTTTCAAAAAGAACTTAATATCATAAAACAATTAGCAGTAAATAATGATTATTCACCATCCATAATAGATATATTCTCAAGAAAAAAACTTTACAAAAAAGCCATTAGTACAGTTTTTCGTAGTAGTAGTAAAGAACCTTATAAAAACGTCAATAATGTACTATGGTAGATGCAGCACTAAATTAAATAAATTCTTGAGAAAATTAAATATTAACACAGCATTTAAAACAACTAACATACTTGGCAAATTCATAAAAAAATAACAAAACTAAAACAGATAGAGAGAATAGATCCGGAGTACAGAAATTAAATTGTGGAAATTGCTCAAAAACATATATAGGTCAAACAGGAAGAAGTTTTTCAAAAAGAATAAAAGAACATGCTTCATCATACATCAATAGAAAAAATAACTCAAATTACGCAAATCATTTAATTGAAAATAACCACCAGTTCAACCCAAACTTTGAAATATTACATACTTGCACAAAGTGCCTGAAACCTTATTACAACAAACAAATTGAAAAATTCAGATTCCTTAATAAATGACTTAAATAATTCACCATTACTAAATTTGTTTTAATTAAATTATTTTGTTACCTGCCATAAATTGTAAACCAGACATTTATTATAGTAATTTTACCCTCATTTTTTAACAAACCATCTGAAAAAGCTGTCGTACAGCGAAACATGTCATGGTGTTAAAAATAAAATATTTAGTGAAAATTTAAGTAGTGTTTTACTTCTTGCAGCACTTCTAGATATGGATCTCCACCAAGTATCGGCTGAATCAATCCAAGTAATAAATAAATTGACAACACTTAAAACAAAATTTTAGCAATATCGTGAAGTAACGTCATTTTCCTAACTCCACAGAAAATTTAAAAAATAGAAATTAGCGTACAGTAAAAAGAATGCAGAAAATAGAGAATAGAAATAGTATTAATTTTTATTGTAGGTACTTACCGACTTAACCAATACATTTATACTAGGAAGGTAGAAATTTCGTAACATAGAGGGAATATTATATTTTTCTGGATTGTAACTTAGTAACAATTCTAGAAATACTTCTTCTATATCAATCATCAATTTAGCAAACATAGTTAAGATTGTGTATCCAAACATATTATTAAATAATTCTACTACAGCCAGTGAATTTATATATCTGCACTTTAAAGTACCCACGTCTATTACCGAAGAGTTTATACTTTGTCTTAATCTTCGCATTATATTTATTATTCCCATATTTAAAATCAACAAGAATGTTGAGGTACAAATATTATAATAGTATATAATACTTAATGATAGAAAGTGAATGGCATCTATTACATTGTAACCGAATGCTCCGGAAGTAATCGAAATGTATAAGAAACATCCTATGTGACACAAACAAGAAGTTAATAGAATAAAACAGATTCGCCACAAATATTTCTTACTTCTTTCCTCAAATTCAGTATTAAAGCACCTTTCATACAGTATTTGCCAGGAACGAATATCTGATGTGGTTAAGGTAAACAAAAATATTGGTAAAGGTAACAAAACCAGTGACAATTTCACCATGTAATGTGCTGGAAAACTAAAATCTTTTAACTCTGAATTTGTCGTGCCGTAATAAAGAACAAAAGGAACATAAGAAATCAGCAGGACTAGCAGAAAAAATTTTTGAATGTGCCTTATCCAAGAGTTATTAGTCGTTTCTTCATTCGGTACTATAAGTTGCCACTGAATATATTTAAAAAGCAATTCGTAGATTTTACTCTCTTTCACAATAAACTTCATTTTGTTAATTCAATACAGGCGCAAGGAACACTAACAAACTATGATATTTTTAACTCTTATTTGTAGATGACATTTAATCAGTTAAGTGCAGCTGTTAAATTAATTTACTCAATGTATCAGTACAACATTAAATGTTTTAAATGACTTATCTGATGCACTTAAAAAATACATCGTTATATTTTATTGTCTCGGAACTACGGGCTATTTATCAATGTTTCAGCATCAAATCGTTTATATGAATCAATAGTGAGGCTATTATTTTTACCAATAAATAAATATTAGGAAAAAACCCCGCCATTTTTTTTAATCCTTGAGTCAACCTATTCCTTAATAACATTAAATATCAGCAAAATTTTATTCTTCTACAGGGTGTCCCAAAAGGTATGGTCAAAAATGAAGGATCTAGTAGACTTAACCAAAATAAAGTCAGCAGTTCCTATAAAAATGTCTCCTATCTTCCCCCGTTAGGGAGCTACAGCCACTTAAATTACGGAGCGTATAAAGAGTGCGTCATGAAAAAACTAATATTGCCATCGTTAATGTCCTTAAAACGTGTTATTTCAGATCTTATGAATAAAAGAATTGCATCTGAATACCTAACTTTGGAAGATCTAAAAAAGTTCTTATGAGAAATTCGGTTCGGCAAGAACACTGCAATTATTATCTAATCGAAAAGACAATGGCAGTAATTAATTACTTTACAAATAGTTTATAATACTTTACTTATTTATCATTAGTATCATTAATTATTTATTTAGTTTTATGGAGAAAATCTATGAAACCTTTTTAGTGTTTCGTACGGAATACTTATAAGATTACTTCGGTGTCTGTCCGTCTGTCCGTCTGTCCGTCTGTCACACCAGATTTTCTTCGAAACTATTTGTCATAGAAAGTTGAAATTTGGCACTAAAATAGAAATTGATGGCCTCATCAGAGCCATGTAGTTTTGAAAGTTAAATTTTGACTTAAGGGGTTAATTTTGGGGAGTGAAATCGGAAGTGAAAAAAAATTTTTTTTACTAGGTAATCGAGTGTGGTGTCAAATGAAAGCTTGTGAAAACACGAGTAAAAAATATATATATATATATATAATGTAATACTTGCGCGCACTTTTCTTGTTATTATTTTAAAAATATCGCGAAAAATCGCTGTCCACCCGCCTTATCTCGAAAAGGACTTACCAAAAAATTTTGAAAAAATTCTGGAATATTCTCCACGGGCTGTAGATTGAACGAAAATTATCACCTTTAATAATTTATCTGGTATATAAAAAAAAACAAAAATTTCAAGGTCATCAGATTTCAGTAAAGATTGGAAACAAACTTTGTTGAAAACTCATTTGGGGTGTGTTTTGTTAAGTCACTGATCATTTTATACCTTTGTAACAATTTTTTTTATTTGAAAAGCAATCAACGTACGGAACACTAATTGCACAAGTTCAACTTGCACTTGACCGGTTATTTTAAAATATATTTAATATTATTATCAATTGATATGTAACAATATTAATTTAAAATATTATTGAAAAATTATTGAACCTACAAACATATTTTTTTTAAATATACATTTTTTAAATAGTAAAAAAATAAACATCAAGATACAAATTCAAAGTTTTAATTAATACAGTTAATCTTTTTATTTGATGATTAAAGATAAAGCTGATAAATACATTGTGTTTATTCAATTAGTTATTTAATATACAAATGAATTTCTGTTTAAATAACCGGTAAAGTACAAACTGAACTTGCACAATTAGTGTTCCGTAAGTTGATTGCTTTCAAAATAAAAAAATTTTGTTACAGTGGTATAAAATGATCAGTGACTGCACAAAACACAGCCCAAATGAGTTTTCAACAAAGTTTGTTATCAATCTTTACTGAAAACTGATGACCTTGAAATTTTTGTTTTTTTATATACCAGATAAATTATTAAAGGTAATGCGCTCGTGATAATTTTCGTTCAATCTACACCCCGTGGAGAATATTCCAGAATTTTTCCAAAATTTTTTGATCAGTACTTTTCGAGATAAGGTAGGGGGACGGCGATTTTTTAAAAATAATACAAAGAAAGTGTGTGCAAGTATTACATTATACGTATATTTTTTACTCGTGTTTTCACAACCTTTCATGTGACATCACACTCGATGACCTAGTAAAAAAATTTTTTTTTCACTTCCGATTTCACCCCCCCCAAAACTAACCCCTTAAGTCAAAATTTAACTTTCAAAACTACATGGCTCTGATGAGGCCATCAATTCCTATATTAGTACCAAATTTCAACTTTCTATGTCAAATAGTTTCGGAGACAATCGAGTGTGACAGACAGACGGACAGACAGACAGATAGACACCGAAGTGATCTTACAAGTGTTCCGTACGGAACACTAAAAATAATCACTTTAAATGTTGTTTGAATGTTGGCGCGTGAAGCATGATAACATACAGCGTTGTCAAATTGTGATATCTGTCCCTAACTACGCGGTCATTCTTTTAAAGAAATATCAACTTTAAACATTTATATCTTTTTAACAAATCGATAAAAAAAAAAATTTATGTCGAAATTTTTCTAATTTTTTTTTTTAATAAATATTAGTTTTTTAAAAAATTCGTAAGACAAGTTAAGATATACTCGAAACAATGCCTTTTTTTATACTTCATTAGCCTAATGCATGTAAATTATGTGCACTTTAATTGTGAATATCTCGCTTCACAATGGGTCAAAAATATTTTCTTTTTTAATTAAATGAAAAACATTTAAATTAACATCATATTTCAATTTCATCAAATTCTTAACAAAAATGGATTTACGAGTGACCTACAAGACAATTTTCAGTCTTTGAGGTCTTTTTTCAGATGAAAATAAAAGAAAGTCACAGAGCGCGAAATCGGCTCTATTGGGCGCATCTTATAACTTGGTGAATTTGCAGCTTACGATGCCTTTTGAACTCCGTAGTTGTGCTGCAATAATAAAGTTTAAGTTCTACATAAATTCGGTCGTTTTTAGTCTGCCGTACGGAATACTTATGGGATTACTTTGGTATCCGTCTGTCACATCCGATTTTCCACAAAACTATTTTACATATAAAGTTATCAATATAGAAATTGATGACCTCAGAGTCGTGTAGTTTTAAAAGGTAAAATTATAACTTAAGGAAGTGAATCGGAAGTGAAAAAAATTCTCGCCATCCAGTGGGGTGTCAAACAAAAACTTGTGAAAATACGAGTTCAAAAATATATATGATGTAATACCTGTGTACACTTTTCTTTGTATTATTAAAAAAATATATCCAAAAATCGCTGCTCCCCACCCTAGCTCAAAAAGTACTGATCAAAACTTTTGAAAAGATTCTGTAGGTTGAGCGAAAATTATCACGTCCGATAGTTTATCTGGTATAAAAAAATCTATATACCTTGACAATTTATGGGAAGCTTTTTAATATATTTTTCAGCACATGATATAGAGTCGCGCCGCGCTCCTGCACCGAGACAAAATAATTTTATTTTATTTGTTTATAATTAAACAAATATGTAGGTAGTAAATATTTGTTTTACACTATTATTACTAGTTTCTAGGTAGATTCATTTATTGGCTATTAGGTAGCTAAGATGCTATAACTATTATACATTATTAACTAAGAAAAAAACGAGAAAATACCTATTGGGTCTTAAAATATATACGTATCAGTGACCTAATTATCTTAACCTAGGCAACGATTTTATTTTATTTGAAAAGCAATCACCGAACGGAAAGCTAATTGCGCAAGTCCGACTTGCATTTTGCCGGTAGTCTCAAGAAACGCTCGCTATTATATTTTTAGAATAAGTTTTAGCCTTCTTTGGAGGCAAAGAGCCGTTATAAACTTATTTTATCGACTTCTGCTTCATGGAAAGATTCCAATAGAACACTCGAGTTTCGTGGCCTATGACAGTTTGCGAAAAAATAACTTATAAATAAATAGAAGTTTTGCAAGAAGTAAAACACTACTTAAATTTCCACTAAATTTTTTATTTTTAACACCACGACATGTTTCAAGACGATTTTCAAAAAGAACTTAATATTATAAAACAATTTACAGTAAATAATGATTATTCACCATCCATAATAGATATATTCTCAAGAAAAAACTTTACAAAAAAGCCGTTAGTACAGTTTTTCCAAGTAATAAAGAACTTTATAAAAACGTAAAGTCAATAACGTACTATGGTAGATTCAGCACTAAATTAAATATATTCTGGAGAAAATTAAAATATTAACACAGCATTTAAAACATCCAACATACTTGGCAAATTTATAAATAATAACAAAACTAAAACAGATAGAGACAATAGATCGGGAGTATACAAATTAAATTGTGGAAATTGCTCAAAAACATACATAGGCCAAACAGGAAAGAGTTTTTCAAAAAGAATAAAAGAACATGCTTCATCATACATCAATAGAAAAAATAACTCAAATTACGCAAATCATTTAATTCAATCTAATCTTTGAAATATTACATACTTGCACAAAGAGCCTGAAACTTAATTACCTAGAATCTTTAGAAATAAACAAATTGAAAAATTCAGATTCCTTAATAAACGAACAATTAAACTTAAATAATTCACCATTACTAAATCTGTTTTAATTAAATTATTTTATTACCTTCCATAAATTGTGAACCAACCATTTATTATAGTAATTTTACCCTCATTTTCTAACAAACCATCTGAAGATGCTGTCGTACAGCGAAACATGTCATGGTGTTAAAAATAAAAAATTTAGTAGAAATTTAAGTAATGTTTTATTTCTTGTAAAACTTCTAGTTATGTCTCTCCACCAAGTATCGGCTGAATCAATCCAAGTAAAAACAAAATTTTAGCAATATCGTGAACTGACGTCATTTTCCTAACTCCACCGAAAATTTTAAAAATATCATTGAATCATAACGTACAGAAAAAATAATGCAGAAAATAGAGAATAGAAATAGTATTAATTTTTATTGTAGGTACTTACCGATTTAACCAATACATTTATACTAGCAAGGTACAAATTTCGTAACATAGGGGGAACATTATATTTTTCTGGATTGTAACTTAGTAACAACTCTAGAAATGCTTCTTCTATATCAATCATCAATTTGGCAAATATAGTTAAGATTATGTATCCAAACATATTATTAAATAATTCTACTGCAGCCAGTGAATTTATATATCTGTACTTTAAGGTACCCACGTCTATTACTGAAGAGTTTATACTTTGTCTTAATCTTCGCATTATATTTATTATTCCCATATTTAAAATCAACAAGAATGTTAAAATACAAATATTATAATAGCATATAATACTTAACGATAGAAAGTGAATGACATCTATTACACTGTAACCGAATTCTTCGAAAGTAATAGACATGTATAAGAAATATCCTATGTGACACAGACAAGAAGTTAATAGAATAAAACAGATTCGCCACAAATATTTCTTACTTCTTTCCTCAAATTCAGTATTAAAGCACCTTTCATATAGTATTTGCCAAGAGCGTATATCTAATGTGGTTATGGTAAACAAAAATATTGGTAAAGGTGACAAAATCAGTGACAATTTCACCATGTAATGTGCTGGTAAACTAAAATCTTTCAACTCTGATTTTGTCGAGCCGTAATAAAAAACAAAAGGGACATAAAAAATCAGCAGGAGTAGCAGAACAAATTTTTGAATGTGCCTTATCCAAGAGTTATAAGTCGTTTCTTCATTCGGTACTATAAGTTGCCACTGAATATATTTAAAAATTAATTCGTAGATTTTACTCTCTTTCACAAAAAACTTCATTTTGTTAATTCAATACTTGCGCAAGGAACACTGACGAACTATGATATTTTTAACTTTCATTTCTAGATGACATTTAATCATTAAGTGCAGCTGTTAAATTAATTTACTCAATGTATCAGTATAACTTAAAATGTTTTAAATGACCTATCTGATGCATTTAAAAAATATATCGTTATATTTTATCGTATTGGAACTAAGGGCTATTTATCAATGTTTTGGCATCGAATCGTCATTATATGAATCAATAGTGAGGCTATTATTTTTACGAATAAATAAATTTTCAGGAAAAAAACCGTCATTTCTTTATTCTTTAGTCAACCTATTACTTAATAACATTAAATATCAGCAAAATTTTATTCTTCTACAGGGTGTCCCAAAAGGTATGGTCAAAAATGAAGGATCTAGTAGACTGAACTAAAATAACATCAGAAGTTCCTATAAAAATGTCTCTTATCTTCCCCCGTTAAGGAGCTACAGCCACCTAAATTACGTACCGTATAAAGAATGCGTCATGAAAAAACTAATATTGCCATCTTTAATGTCTTTAAAACGTGTTATTTCAGATCTTATGATTAAAAGAATTTCCTCTGAATGCCTAACTTTGGAAGATCTAAAAAGTTCTTATGAGAAATTGGGTTCCTCAGGAACACTGCAGTTAATATCTAATCGAAAAGACAATTGATTACTTTACAAATAGTTTATAATACTTTACTTATTTATCATTAATATTATTAATTATTTATTTAGTTTTATGGAGAAAATTTATAAAACCTTTTTAGTGTTCCGTACGGAATACTTATAAGATCACTTCGGTGTCTGTCTGTCTGTCTGTCACACCCGATTTTCTCCGAAACTATTTGACATAGAAAGGTGAAATTTGGTAATAATATAGGAATTGATGGCCTCATCAGAGCCATGTAGTTTTGAGAATTAAATCTTGACTTAAGGGGTTAGTTTTGGGTGGTGAAGTCGGAAGTGAAAAAAAATTTTTTTACTAGGTCATCGAGTGTGGTGTCAAATGAAAGCTTGTGAAAACACGAGTAAAAAAATGTATATATATTATTATACTTGCGTGCAGTTTTCTTTGTATTATTTTTAAAAATTCGCGAAAAATCGCTGTCCCGGGCCTTATCTCGAAAAGTACTTATCAAAAAATTTCGAAAAAATTCTGGAATATTCTCCACGGGGTGTAGATTGAACGAAAATTATCATGAGTGCATTACCTTTAATAATTTATATGGTATATAAAAAAAACAAAAATTTCAAGGTCATCAGATTTCAGTAAAGATTGGAAACAAACTTTGTTGAAAACTCATTTGGGGTGTATTTTGTGACGTCACTGATCATTTTATACCTCTGTAACAATTTTTTTTTATTTTAAAAGCAATCAACGTACGGAACACTAATTGCGCAAGTTCAACTTGCACTTGACCGGTTTTTTTTTTAAAATATATCTAATATTATTATCAACTGATATGTAACAATGTTGATAAACATAATATTAATTTAAATATTATTGAAAAATTATTGAACCTACAAACATATTTTTTTTAAATATACGTTTTTTAAATAGTAAAAAAATAAACATCAAGATACAAATTCAAATGTTTAATTAATACACTTAATCATTTTATTTGATGATTAAAGATAAAGCTGATAAATACATTGTGTTTATTCAATTAGTGGTATAAAATGATCAGTGACTTTACAAAATACACTAAAAATGAGTTTTCAACAAAGTTTGTTTCCAATCTTTACTGAAAACTGATGACCTTGAAATTTTATTTTTTTATATACCAGATAAATTATTAAAGCTAATGCACTCGTGATAATTTTCGTTCAATATACATCCCGTGGAGAATATTCTATAATTTTTTCAAAAATCTTTGATCAGTACTTTTCGAGATAAGGTGGGGGGACAGCGATATTTCGCAATTTTTTTAAAAATATTACAAAGAAAAGTGTGCGCAAGTATTACATTAAATATATATTTTTTACTCGTGTTTTCACAAGCTTTCATTTGACATCACACTCGATGACCTAGTAAAAAAATTTTTTTTTCACTTCTGATTTCACCCCCCAAAACTAACCACTTAATTAAGTCAAAATTTAACTTTTAAAACTACATGGCTCTGATAAGGCCATCAATTCCTATATTAGTACCAAATTTCAACTTTCTATGTCAAATAGTTTCGGACACAATCGGGTGTGACAGACAGACGGACAGACAGACAGATTAGACACCGAAGTGATCTTATAAGTGTTCCGTA
This sequence comes from Pachyrhynchus sulphureomaculatus, assembly GCA_019049505.1. Taxonomy (NCBI): domain Eukaryota; kingdom Metazoa; phylum Arthropoda; class Insecta; order Coleoptera; family Curculionidae; genus Pachyrhynchus; species Pachyrhynchus sulphureomaculatus. Next base: position 53,440,388 of record CM032454.1, on the reverse strand, counting down.
CGGAACACTAAAAATAACCACTTTAAATATTGTTTGAATGTTGGCGCGTGAAGTATGATAACATACAGCATTGTCAAATTGTGATATCTTTCCGTCACTACGCGGTTATTCTTTTAAAGAAATATCAACTTTAAATATTTATATCTTTTTAACAAATCGATAAAAAAATATATTTTTATGTCGAAATTTTTCTAAATTTTTTTTTTAATAAAAGATATACTCGAAACAATGCCTTTTTTACACTTCATTAGCCTATTGCATATAAATTAAGTGCACCTTAATTGTGAATATCTCGCTTCACAATTGGTCAAAAAAATTTTCTTTTTAATTAAATGAAAAACATTTAAATTAACATCATATTTCAATTTCATCAAATTCTTAAGGAAAATGGATTTACGAGTGAACTACCATAAAAAAATATGCTCAGCAATTTTAAATTCATTATTACAGGACAATTTTCGGTCCCTGAGGTCTTTCTTTAGATGAAATCAAAAGAAAGCCACAGAGCGCCAAATCCGCTCTACCAGGCGCATCTTCTAACTTGGTGAATTTGCAGCTTACGATGCCTTTTGAACTCCGTAGTTGTGCTGTAATAATGAAGTTTAAGTTCTACATGAATTCGGTCGTTTTTAGTCTGCCGTGCGGAATACTTATGGGATTACTTTGGTATCCGTCTATCTGTCACATCCGATTTTCCCCAAAACTATTTTACATATAAAGTTATCAATATAGAAATGGATGGCCTCAGAGTCGTGTAGTTTTAAAAGGTAAATTATAACTTAAGGAAGTGAATCGGAAGTGAAAAAAATTCTCGCCATCGAGTGGGGTGTCAAATAAAAACTTGTGAAAATACGAGTTCAAAAATATATATGATGTAAAACCTGTGTACACTTTTCTTTGTATTATTAAAAAAAAAGTTCAAAAATCGCTGCTCCCCACCCTATCTCAAAAAGCACTGATCAAAACTTTTGAAAAGATTCTGGTTTATTCTTCATTAAGTGTAGATTGAGCGAAAATTATCACGTCCGATAGTTTTTCTGGTATAAAAAATTCGATATGCCTTGACAATTTAGGGGAAGTTTTTTAATATATTTTTCAGCACATGATATAGAGTCGCGCGGCGCTCCTGCACCGAGACATTTTATTTGTTTATAATTTAACAAATATGTAGGTAGTAAACATTTGTTTTACACTTTTATTACTAGATTCTAGATTGAGCTAGATTGATTTATTGGCTATTACGTTGCTAAGATGCTATAACTATTATACATTATTAACTAAGAAAAAACGAGAAAATACCTATTTGGTCTTAAAATATATACATATCAGCGACCTAATTATCTTAACCTAGGTAACGATTTTATTTTATTTTAAAAGCAATCACCGAACGGAACGCTAATTGCGCAAGTCCGACTTGCATTTTCCCGGTTTTTTACTAATGGCCTGCTTCTAATCTTAGATCGCTCTTCTGTAAAAATCCCTAATAATTGATAACCCTTTTTCCATGTATTTATAAGTAAAATTCCGTCCTAGTCCCAAGAAACGGTCGCCATTATATTTTTAGAAAGAGTTTTCACCTTCTTTGGAGGCCAAGAGTCCTATTTTATCGACTTCTGCTTAATGAAAAGATTCCAATAGAACACTCGAGTTTCATGTCCTATGACAGTTTGCGAAAAATAATTAAGAAATAAATTGAAAACACAACTTTAGCAATATCGTGGACATTTTCCTAACTCGACAGAAAATTTTAAAAAATACCATTGAATATTAACGTACAGAATGCAGAAAATAGAGAATAGAAATAGTATTAATTTTTATTGTAGGTACTTACCGATTTAACCAATACATTTATACTAGCAAGGTACAAATTTTGTAACATAGAGGGAAACTTATATTTTTCTGGATTGTAACTTAGTAACAACTCTAGAAATGCTTCTTCTATATCAATCATCAATTTAGCAAATATAGTTAAGATTGTATATCCAAACATATTATTAATTAATTCTACTGCAGCCAGTGAATTTATATATCTGTACTTGAAGGCACCCACGTCTATTACCGAAGAGTTTATACTTTGTCTTAATCTTCGCATCATATTTATTATTCCCATATTTAAAATCAACAAGAATGTTGAAGTACAAATATTATAATAATATATAATACTTAACGATAGAAAGTGAATGACATCTATTACATTGTAACCGAATGCTTCGAAAGTAATCAAAATGTATAAGAAACATCCTATATGACACAGACAAGAAGTTAATAGAATAAAACAGATTCGCCATAAATATTTCTTACTTCTTTCCTCAAACTCAGTATTAAAGCACCTTTCGTATAGTATTTTCCAAGAGCGTATATCTGATGTGGTTAAGGTAAACAAAAATATTGGTAAAGGTGACAAAACCAGTGACAATTTCACTATGTAATGTGCTGGAAAACTAAAATCTTTCAACTCTGAATCTGTCGTGCCGTAATAAAGAGCAAAAGAGACATAAAAAAATCAGCAGGACTAGCAGAAAAAATTTCTGAATGTGCCTTATCCAAGAGTTATTAGTCGTTTCTTCATTCGGTATTATAAGTTGCCACTGAATATATTTAAAAAGCAATTCGTAGATTTTACTCTCTTTCACAAGAAACTTCATTTTGTTAATTCAATACTTGCGCAAGGAACACTGACGAACTATGATAATTTTAACTCTCATTTCTAGATGACATTTAATCGGTTAAGTGCAGCTGTAAAATTAATTTACTCAATGTATCAGTACAACATAAAATGTTTTAAATGCATCTGCATTTATAAAATATATCGTTATATTGTATTGTATCGGAACTACGGGCTATTTATCAATGTTTCAGCATCAAATCGTTTATATGAACCAATAGTGAGGCTATTATTTTTACGAAAAATTAAATTTTCAGGCCCCGCCATTTTTTTATTCTTCAGTCAACCTATTCCTTCATACCATTAAATATATCAGCAGAATTTTATTCTTCTACAGGGTATCCCAAAAGGTATGGTCAAAAATGAAGGATCTGGTAGATTGAACCAAAAATAAGGTCAGAAGTTCCTATAAAAATGTCTCCTATCTCCCCCTGTTAGGGAGCTACAGCCACCCAAATGGGGAGCCTGAAGATGGGTTTTCGTTAAATATTTAAGAAACCGTTAAAGATAAAAACATGAATTTCAGGTTCTAATGTAAAGTTTATGTGCTGAATCGGAATTTTACCTTATAATCGTCGATAATTCAACCGGTGCGTCAAAAGAAAGAAAAGGCGTGGCAAACAATAACTACAATAACTTTTATTGCATTTTCGCGTCGGATCAGGAAAGCTTGAGATTTTTGGCGAAAAAAGGGACTCTTAGTTTAACACGATTAGCCACACCAATTCCGAGTTAAAATCGATAAAGAATTTCTATGTCGGAAAAAAGAGCCTATTATAGCCTGTCCCAAAATATAAGATCCTGATTTTTGCCGTTTTAAGTGGGCAATATAAAAATTCTGTATGTATATGTGTATATGTGTGTGTATGTGTATATGTGTGTGTGTATATATATGTGTATATATATATGTGTATATGTGTATATATATATATATATATATATATATATATATATATATATATATATATATATATATATATATATATATATATATATATATATATGTACATACCCTCAGGGGCTAGGGGAATCCCAGGATTCTCCTAGTACGGGCATTGACGATCCCGAGGTACCTGAGTCATGTTGTGCTGTCTTGTGTTGTCCAGATTATATGTAACAAAAACGCAATCTTAAGGTGTTTACCGTGCCGAGAAGATGAATGGCTCAGCGTTTATGAGTCGCAAACGGTTCCCCCGGATACCGGGCGCCCTCCGGGTGTAAGTAGCCTTGCTGTGGCATCCAGGCTCTGCCGCAGTCGACCATTCTTTCCTAGGATACTCGTGGGAACACTATGTCACAAAATAATAATTATACTAGTGATAATGGCAGGGTGCTGAGGAGGCGGACCCCTGTCGTACAAACAGCTACAGCACCCCCACAACAACAACAACGACAAACGATCCAACCAACCGCCTCAGCTGAAACTACTCCCGATAGTTTTACCAGATCCGACATTGTAGGTGATGGAAATTGCCTTTTCCGTGCAGTTAGCTTACACTTATATGGCCACCAAAACCATCATGAAAGACTCCGAGAGGCTGCTCTAAGATATATACAACAAAACTGGTCGGAACTTCACACATTTTCATTAATTGAAGTCGACGATATAAAAGACTTCAATAACTACTATAATTATATGAGGAAAAATGGCACCTATGGAACGAGCCTAGAGATACTTGCCCTCTCGGAAACCCAGAATAGCAACTTTCATATCTTCTCAAAACAGCGAAGAACAAGAGATACAAAAATAACTTTTAGGGACAAGCCAACAATAATAAGCACAAGAAAACACACCGAAACTATTTACCTTCTACTAACAGGCAACCCAATGTCGGGACACTTTGAGCTTCTGACACCACAAAACACTAAAAACATCCCAAACAACGGTAGACCAATAAAAGAAGCATCGGGCGAGCGACGTAACGGTCGAGGACGTCGCGGGAAATGGCAGCTCGACCAAAACGATGAAGACCGGGCAACTGACAATGGACCTGCCAAAAGTGTTGTGCCGGCGAGTAAACCGACACCCACCAAGGCGGGAAAGTCAAGGCAACGCATGAGTTATACTACAGGAACAAACGAACACACCGTGCGTTGCTTTGATAAAAGCACAAGTCCTGACAAAGAAACCACTGAGAAGGGAATCACTCGCTGCCTAGACCCACCACCATCAATCCCAAACGCAACCGACGAAGTATTTAATCAAAAACTCCCGCAACGACAAAGAAATCCCAACAGCACAAAACCAAAATTCAAACGGCAAATAAGAATAGAAAACCAAATCAACAACATCAGGAGATATCTAGGACACCTTACCCAGTTTATCAACGGGAACGTGTCCAAGCGAGTCACGCAGAGTATAAACAAGATCAGGTCCGGGTCTCCCAACAGAACACTGCCAGAAATCCTGGATACTCTGAAACAAAAATTATCCGTATATGCCGCAAGACTTCGTAGATACAAAGAACCAAATGAGAGGAAAGATACCAACAACCTCTTCCGAAGAAGCCAAACACAGTTCTACCGGAAAACTATGCACAGCAAACAGACAGCAGTAACCGAACCATCAAACAACAATCATTGGAAAAGTATCTGGTCAGAACCCAAACTACCCAATAATAACACCCCCTGGATCAAAGCCAAAGAAGGCAAAGATAAACATGTGACAGAACAGGAAAATTCCACATTAACTAGTGTGGGACCAAAGAGGCGCCTGGATGCAAGAAGTTCCGGAGGTAGAATGGCCCCCCGTTCGGATATTCGGGTAGGAGCTGGTTCGGAGGCGTCGACTTGCAGACATCATAATTTCAAGATAGATTTTTGTAACATACGAGGTATAAACTCGAACATAAATTCAGTGCATCAACACCTGCAATCAGATAAACCTCATGTACTCACTCTATGTGAAACCAAGGTCAGTCCATCGACCAGCACGGTCAACTATCTTTATCCTGGGTACGACTTCTATTCCCGATTTAGGCGTAACTTTGGAATCTGTCTTTTTGTCAGAAGCGACCTCTCTTGTCAACGAGAAGAAGCTCTGGAGCCCCCAAACTTTGATGTTATGTGGTTAAAAATAACGACTCAACAAACCACAAGGTTCATCTGTATCCTGTATCGACCACCAAGTGATACCAATTTTCGAACACTTTTCGCTTCTCTTGCAGACACCATCGATCATTTACAAAGTAACTATCCAAGTGCCGAAATTGCCATCCTGGGCGACTTTAATGTCCACAATATCAACTGGCTCAAATATTCAAATACTACCGACGAACAAGGTCGTGAAGCTGAATCATTCTCAATCAGTTATGGCTTAACTCAGCTTATTGATGAACCAACACGGATCCCTGATCGAGACGGGGATTTCGCCAGTCTTCTTGATCTGTTTTTAACCACCAATCCGGAGATTTACACGGTCACCGTAAATCCGCCGTTAGGTTCTTCCGACCATAAACTGCTTTCGACATCGAGTATCCTGCCAATCAGTGACAGAGAGGCGCCTAGGCCGCGCAAGATTTGGCACTACAAATCTGCTAAATGGGAAGATCTCATGGAATACTTTCGAACTTTCCCTTGGATGGACGTTTGTTTTCGATCCGATAACCCATCTGACTGCGCCAGGGAGGTCTCCGATGTTATTTTGGCTGGTATGGAAGCTTACATCCCTTTTTCGAAGAAATGCTCCTCCGACGGCAAGCCTTGGTTCGACCGAAAATGCAAAGAAGCTGTTGCTTCTAAACATATTGCCTACCGACAATGGCGTGAAAATCCTAACACCTTAAATCGAAACATCTTTGTTCATGCCCGGAACAGATGCAAGGGAATTATCGACGAAACCAAGGAGGCACACAATCAACGAATTAGAAACAAACTTCTCGCTTGTCCCAACAATTCCAGGTCCTTTTGGGCAGTCGCTAAGGCAGTTAGTCAAAACTTTACCAAATCCACCATACCACCACTCACACGGCCAGACAATTCCATTGCAACCACACCTGTTGAGAGAGCGAACTTGTTGGCTGAACTCTTTGCTTCACATTCTACTGTCGATTCCAAGGAAAAAACACCACCTACTATTCCCATATTGCAGTCAAGGATGCCCGATGTTGTCTTCAGACAGCGCATCATAAAGCGTATTTTAATGAAGCTAGACACCAAGAAGGCTTCTGGCGCTGACGGAATACCTGCCATAGTTCTCAAGAACTGTGCAAGCGAACTAACACCAGTTTTCTGTAGACTTTTTAACCTATCCTACAGAAAGGGAATATTTCCGTCCTGCTGGAAATGTGCCACGGTTCAGCCGATACCTAAAAAAGGTAAGAAGACCTTGCCAAATAACTACCGACCAGTTGCACTGCTTTCAATAATATCGAAAGTCATGAAAAAGGTTACCAATGAGCATCTTCTAAAATATCTTGAACGATTCAATATTATTAGCGATCACCAATATGGTTTTCGTAAACATAGATCAACAGGAGATCTTCTGACTTATGTAACACATGTTTGGAACAACGCAATTGAACACTTTGGAGAATTTCGAGCGGTTGCTCTTGACATATCCAAGGCATTCGACCGTGTTTGGCACGATGGACTGTTGGCTAAGTTGCGCTCTTATGGTATGTCTGAAAGGTTCTGTTTGTGGCTCTCATGTTTCCTCAGAGAGCGTTCTTTACGAGTGGCGGTCGACGGATTTCTTTCTAACACCCTCACTATCAACGCCGGTGTGCCCCAGGGCTCCATACTGTCTCCTACTCTCTTTCTCATTTACATTAACGATCTGCTGGAAAAGACCGGGAATCCAATCTATAGCTTTGCAGATGACAGTACGCTTGTCTCTTCATTCACCTTGAACGCTCGGACATCGGCTGCTCAGGCGAATATCCGCAGACAGCAGGAGGTCGTTCAACTTAACAAAGACCTGGAAGAGGTTCTATCTTGGGGTGACAGTAACCAAGTGGAATTTAACGCTACAAAAACCCAAGCGGCAGTTTTTTCTAAAAAAGTTAACGTTGCTGAACCCGACATAGTTATGTCGGGGCACTCCATTCCCCTAGCATCGTCGCTCAATTTGTTGGGCGTTGGTTTGGGAGCAAATATGTCTTGGCATGAACATGTTGCAGGCATAGCAAGGAGAGCTTCTCAAAAATTGGGAATATTATTTAGAACCAGAAAGCTTTACACCCCAATAGGGGGGGGGGGGAAACAGCAACTGTTAATTCTTTACAAAGCCCAAATTCGACCAACTATGGAATACTGCTCCCACGTTTGGGGCTCCGCTCCCAAACATACACTGCATTTGTTGGATTCTGTTCAGAGAAGAGCGGTCCGTCTGATTGGGGACCCGGAATTGACCGGCGGCCTTGATTCGCTGGAACATCGAAGAACCGCTGGCGACTTGAGTCTGTTCTACAAGTATTTTCATGGAAAGTGTTCGAAGGATGTAGCCCGCTTAATTCCTCCCAAAGCGGTACATGTTAGAAATACACGTCGCGCTGGTGCTTCGCATCCGTATGAGGTTCAGCTTGTTACTCCGCGTACGACGCTTTTCAAGCAATCTTTTATATGGGGAACGTCATCCCTTTGGAATAATTTACCCAGCGCTGTGTTTCCCACCGAGTACAATTTACAGCGATTCAAGAACAACGTGAATCGCTTTTTCCGCACTCGTGCCGCTCCTGGAGCGCTTTAGGGACTTCCCTGCAGCACGTGTGCTAGACCAATAAAAAAAAAAAAAAAAAATTCTGACCTATTGTTTATGATAGGTTGCAGAGATGGACTTAAGAATTCTATTCATTAATGCAAATAAATAAAATTATAAGTGTTTTTGGAGATGTTTATTTATAGATGCACGTAAAAACAAATGGATAAGAAGTACAAATATACAGTTTGATTGAATGGGGTTTACAAGAGGGGACATATTGTATAAATAAAAATATATTTTAACTTAAGCCTAATTTTTTCACTATCACTGTCGTCAGCTGAGCTCAGTGGTTTTATATTATTTACATAAATATATGAATCTTCAACTTTAACAACAGTGGAATTCTTCCAGCTTTCACAAGGTATATCATTTATAACTTTTTTACTAATTCAACCACTGACACGCTTAAAGTAGGAGAAACATTTTGTGCCCTTATTTTTGATTTAACTTGATGCCAAATATCTTCAATTAGATTAAACACACAATAATACGGAGGAAGCTGCAAAACAGTGTGTCCTATTTTCTCAGCCACACTATCACAAACATATTTCTTTTTTCAATTTATAGTCTTTCAAAACTTCCAAAAGATCACTTTTTTATAACTAAAGTCAAAATAAATGTCATTTTCTAACATATATTCCTGTATTTCCGATTTGGTGTTAGCTGCATTAGGAACCTTATTTATTAGGCGACTATGGTAACTTGCATTGTTCATAACTATAACACTCTGTTCGGGAATAGTTGGCAAAAGGGAATTTTGAAACCAATTTTCAAAAAGTTCTGCGGTCGTGTCTTCGTGATAGTCCAAACTAGAATCTTTTATGTTTTTTGATGATAATAGTAGACAATTTGAAACCCAGCCCTTTTCAGATCCAGCATGCAAAATGGTTATTCGTTTACCTTTATTTGAAGGTGCATTGGTCTGACGTTTTGTACTGCTGTCAACTCACCCTTCTTGCACAGTGTCATGGGTATTGAACCATGTTTCGTCAAGGTAAATTACTTGCCAATTCTCTGATCGATACTTTTTAATTTCTTATAAGATTAGTAATCTTTGTGACTCCATTACTGCTTGCATTTTGTTGATTTGTCGGAACGTAAATCCCATTCTTAAGAGAATTCTGTGAAGGGTTGATCGGCCACGATATATATTGATCCCGTCTTGCATCAATCTTAATTTTATTTTGTCTAGGGTCGGCACCAACTGGACATAACGCATTTGAAAATCTTTCCGTTTTTTCCTGTTCCTGAGTGATGATTTTCCTACAATACCCTTAATCGTAGAAATTGGAGTTTTTGTTAGTTCACTGGTTTCTTACAAAGCACTTTGTTTATTCAAATTTCTTTTTACCAAACTGTCGTAAACATTCACTATTTGTTTAGCGTCAAGTGTCAAATGTTTTCTCTTGTGATAGCTACTATTGCAATTTTCCCACGGACGTCATAAAATTAAAATAGAACCGTTACGTTGTAAGTTGTAAATAAAACTAAAAATAAAAATAAAAATAAAAAAAAGTATCTTTCGAATCTTAATGGGGACCTGTGGTCATTAGGCCTATATTATCAAATACTTAAAGAGCTCCAAACCGGGTTTCCAGGTAGTAAATATGTAGGTAAAAATAAATCCAATATGATTGCAGGTTCAAGTGAGGGCGGTATACAAAGTAGATAAAATAAAAATACGTTTATCGTAATACCGGCAACTGTGCACAAAACCGGAATAGGGTCGTTTATTGCCCCATCCAGATATTTTTAAATGACCATACAACTAAATATTAATTAAAGAAAACATAATCATCAAATGAAGCAAAAAACTTATTTTTATTGATGAAATCAAGAAAACGATCACAAAACACCGCTAAAAAATCGGAAACATTAATTTAAAGGAAAAATAAAATCCAGGCGTAATTTCAACTAGAGAATATAATTGATGTGGGCAGCTTATACAGTTATGCATTTCCTTAAGTTAGTGAGAAAAGCCCTTTGAACTCTAAATAACATCTAAATAACATGCCGGAACTATTCCTTATTTCAGCACAGTGAAAGAAAATTTTTTCTAACAGCTCTTCTCTAGTTTGTACAGGAGTCGAATAAACAAGATATTTAAGGTAGCCCCAATAGAAATAAGTCTAAGGGCTTTAGATCTGGTGATCGGGATGGCCACTGGAATGGCCCACCCCGACCTATCCAACGATTGGGAAACTGGTTATCTAAATATCTCCTAGCAATGGTGCTAAAATGTGGTAGTGCACTGTCGTGCATTAGCCATATATTGTTGTGAATATGTACTGGAACTTCTTCTAATAAATCAATTAAATCATCTCGAAGAAATTGCAAATATTTCTCACCATTTAGCCGCCCGTCAATGACATATGGTCCAATCAAATAAATCCCGATAATTCCCATCCAGACATTTATTAAAAATTTATATTAGTTTTTTGTCGGAATTATCGCATGTGGGTTATCCTCAGCCCTTAAGTGAAGATTATGGGAATTTATTACTTCATCCCCAGAAAATCCCGATTTATCTGTAAAAAGCACTTTGCTTACAAATGTATTTATCTTCTCGTTGCTTTTGTAGAAACCAATTAGCGAATTCCACTCGTGCAGGATAATCATCGGGTGACATAGAATGAACTTTTAGGAAATGATAGGGATGGAGTAGTTGCTCTTGAAGTACCCTATGCGCCAACGATTTGCAAATAAGAAGTGGTGCTGCCAATTTTCTTACAATATTAGTTGGATTGTTTGTTATTAGGTCTAAAATACTTTCTTCCATTTCAATGGTACGAGCAGTTCTTGGACGACCTACTCTTCCAGGTTTTGGTATAAGACTACTTAAAAGATATCCAATAATAAGCACCCAATTTAAAAAAGCAAGACACAATGAACCTGATTCCCGCAGATTGCGATCAACTCGTTCAATAGTTCTGCGATCAGGCAAGTATCGATCAGGAAATCGTTCTGGGTAAAGGCGAGCCGCTTCTCTAGCGTTACCAGAAGCTAAGCCATACATTAAATGCATATCCGCATACTCGACAAAAGTAAAATTTGGCATAATGAAAACGACCGCAATTTTTTGATTATTTATCATTGAACCTGGCGGAAGCCAGGTAATAGGCTCTTTTTCTGATATGGAAATTCTCTATCGATTTTAACTCGGAATTGGTGCGTCTAATCGTGTTAAACCAAGAGTATCTTTTTTTCGCCAAAGATCTCAAGCTTCCCTAATTTGAAGCGAAAATGCAATAAAAATTATTGCAAAAAAAGTTAAGTCCATTTTTACCACGCCCTCCCCTATTTTTGACGCACCGGTTGAATTATCTATGATTATAAGGTAAAATTCCGAGTTAGCAGATAAACTTTACTTTAGAACCTGAATTTAATGTTTTTATCTTTAACGGTTTCTGAAATATTCAATGAAAACCCATCTTCAGGCTCCCCATTTGAGTGGCTCTAGCTCCCTAACGAGGGGAGGTAGGAGACATTTTTATAGGAACTTCTGACCTTATTTTGGGTCAATCTATTAGATCTTTTATTTTTGACCATACCTTTTGAGACATCTTGTATATTACTCTACTGTCTTTTCATATTGGCAACATTTTTAACAATTCTATAATTAGTTTTACCGTCTAGCAATTTCATTTAAATACATCATTTGCGTCTTGCTGTCAGTTTCATGGGTTATCAATAATTTTCCGTAAAATCTTTTTATTGCCAATTACATGAACATGCACTTATGCCTATAATTTCAAACGTATTAATTAACAATAATATGGTGCTTAAGAAAGTAGTTTTATATTATGTTCTTTAGCTGTATGGTCTATTATTATTTTTTTTTTTTTAAATCTGCCTCTATAATATATACCTGTATTAAATAGATCTATTTAAACATGTCGTCTTCACATCGAAATTAGCGAAATTGTTAAGTAACTTTATTTGTAGACGCATTCCGAAAGTTTTTCTGTTCGTCCTCGTACAAAATACATCTAATCTTAATCCCAATCTTTCATATTAGTAGTGTGTCTGTCTTTAATAATAATCACACATTTCTAAACTAGCTAATCTAGGAGAAGTTAATAAAATGTTATTACAGACGCTCTGCAATAAGGATTACTGCTGCATCTGAAAATTGGTTTGTCGATTTTGCTTTAAAGTTTGTTTTTATCACATCGGACCTTGCTCAATATACTGAATCTTTACTGCTTATCTAGATAACAGAAAAGTGTCGCAAAATAAGTGCTAAATTGTCGAAAATTGATGAAATGACTGGACAGAGAAATAACAATTCAAAATTTTCAAAAACACTTAAAAACTAATTACTGTAGAATTAACGTCAAAAGGTCTAACAAATTAGAAAAGAAGACAGATGCCCTATTATTTTACAAATATACAACTTAAAACTCTAGACCAGGGGTGCTCAAAGGTCGATCGCGATCGACAAGTCGATCGCGAGTGCTTTTTGAGTCGGTCTCGAGAAAAAAATTCCGATATAGAACTATTCACAGATTTTGTTTTAGGTAACTAAAACAAAATGTAATGAATAAACTACTAAAATTTATTCGATCCACAATTGGGCCAGAATAACCCCCTCATCACTTTCTTTTATCGTAATAACCCCCTGCTAGCGGCAAAAGGCGGCTTTATCAAAGGAACGTGCGGTACTTGTCAAAGAAAAGGCGCGTTTTGATTCCCGCCGATTTTTCTAGAAACTTCGGGCGGCGTGTTTGACGGGAATATTCGAGACATTATTCGCGCCGATATAAATGTTGCGCCTGCAGGAACAGGAGTCAGTCTGAGTTGTAACTTGAAGGCGATACATCGATACAAAGTTTATTAATAAATAGTCCAAAATGAGTGCGGCGAAGAAAAGTAAAACTTATCATTTTAATAACGATTGGGAGGAAGAATTTTTCTTTTGTATGGTAAAGGATAAGTGCATTTGTCTCATTTGCCGTGCGTCAGTTGCAATACCAAAGCGTGGGAACTTAGAGAGGCATCATAAAACGGTTTATGAAAACTATGAAAAAGATTTTCCGTCACAGAGTTAATTAAGAAAACGAAAAGTACGTGATTTGATAACTTGTTTGAAAAAAGAACAAACCATGTTCACAAGACCAGCCAAACAATCAAAAGCTGCAACGATCGCGTCATTTAAAATATCTCGTATATTGGCGAAACACAAGAAACCATTTGATGATGGATTGGTTGTGAAGGAAGCATTTATTGAAGTGGGTGAGACTTTATTTTTGGAGATTTTAAAAATAAAACAGAGATTATGTCTGCTATTAGAGAACTTCAGTTATCTCGTCCGACTGTCACAAGGCGTGTTGAAGTCATGAGTCAGGACATGGCAGATAAACTAAAACATGATATCATGGAATGTACATACTTTTCTTTACAATTCGACGAATCCACCGATATGACAGACACTGCCCAGCTGTGTATTTTTATTCGAATGGTATTCAATGACATGTCGGCTAAGGAAGAGTTTTGTCAATGATTCCTCTGAAAGGAAAGACCCGTGGCGAAGATATATATGACGTTTTCTTCAATTTTGTAACAAACTACAAGCTACCAATATATAAACTAGTGTGCATTACAATCGATGGAGCACCAGCAATGACTGGAAACAAAAACGGTTTTGTGGCATTGTGTCGAGCTAATGATGATTTCCCTTCATTTTCCTCCTTCCATTGCATTATACATCAACAAGTTTTGTGTTCAAAAGTTCTAAACATGGAGGAGATTATGGGCATTGCAATAAAAATTGTGAATTCGATCCGTGCACGTAGCTTGCAACGACGGCTCTTTAAATTGCAGTTGAAAGATAGTGAGTCAGCTGAACACGCTGATTTAGTTCTTCACACGGACGTCAGGTGGTTGAGTCGCGGAAAATTCCTAGAAAGGTTTCAAGAGCTATTGCCCGAAATAACAGCTTTTCTGGACGAAAGAGGTGATGACACTCAGATGCTGAAAAACGGAAAATGGCTGATTTGGCATTTTTGACAGACATCACAATGCATTTAAAGACCATTAATTTGAAGCTTCAAGGTAAAGAAAAAACTACTATTGAGATGATTAGCGCAATAAACGGATTCAAAAGTAAATTACAACTTATGATAGATCAACTGAAAAGAAAGGATCTGAAAAATTTTCCGTCTTTGAAAGCAAGGATTCCTCAGTTGAATTATGATATTTATGAGGCAGAATTATCAAATATTTTGGGGCAATTCGAAATACGTTTTTATGTTTTCAGTAAATTGGCAAATATCCTTTTTCGTGTAAAAACATTGAGGAATTAGCTACTGAAATAGCAAGTCAGTTTAACATGGACTCATGTTCTGTTGAAAATGAGTTAGTGCAGATTATATCAGATATACATCTCAAAGCCACAGCATCTGATACAAAATTCTGGTGTTTTATATCTGAAGATAAATATCCGAATCTAAGATAAATCGCCCTTCAACTGACGGCAATGTTTGGGTCAACTTACTTGTGCGAGTCTGCATTTTCTGAAATGAAGATAATTAAGTCAAAATATCGCAATCGACTAACTGACGAACATATGTCATCATGCTTGCGATTAGCACTCGGTAATTACGTACCGTCTTGTGAAAAGTATGCTGAGGACATGCAGTGCCACGCTTCAACATCCAAAGTCACTCTTTAGTTAAGTTTTGACACTAGAACTCGTTTGTTTTGTAAGAAACAATAAACTCACAATTTTGAATATTTATGAGTTTTTTCATTGACATTTTAGAGCAGACCTACACTTACCTTGACTAAAAAAATGCATATTGTGCGGAAAACTAATATCTATGCCACGATACACCCTACCTAGACGACAATCCTGCATCACACTTACTTGCAGCCTCTCAGAGTCGATCGATCGTAGTCTAACAATACTGAGGTAGATCGCCAGCAGTTCAAGTTTGAGCACCCCTGCTCTAGACCAAATTATATATTTTAATTTGGTAGAAAAATAAAATCCCTTAAAATTTTGTGAAGAAGTTCCTGAGAAAAGAGAAAAATAAAACAAAAGAACGGAAGTTTTCAGACAATTCTAAAGTCTAAAAATATTAGAAATAGATATAAAATATTCACTCAACAAAAACACTTTAAAAACACTAGGAGAAAAAAACGACTGAACTGAATCCGATCTAAGATAAAACTGATGTCACAGAATTTTAAAACGGTTGGAGTTCCCTAGCCCTTTAGCCAATAACGATACAGGTTTCCTTCTTGAATCAACCTCTATTGTGAGATTATTCCCACAGCATTTTAAAGTTTATTGTACTAGGTAGCGCCATACTTGTTAACTTTCTTATTAGTTATTGAATCTCGTGAGCACGTGTACGCTGAAAGTAAATGCATAAGTGGTTCTTTGGTGCATAACCTACACTTAATGTCCGAGGAACTGGCTAAGAGCCACCCATCTTGGCAAACTACTAGAAATGCTATGATCTCTAACTTAAGACTTGCCATCTGTAGAAAGCTAAATGTTAATTTTTTTGAGATCTGTTTTAATGACTGTTTAAGCATTTTAGATCTAAAATATTAATATTGCCTTTTTGGCTTTCAGTGACATAGCTAAAGATCACCGCCAGACCAAGTTGTTCCACTGTGCTTTCCGCAACCTTAAACAGAAAGTCTTATTCGTTTCAGTTCAAGACCGCAGATCATCTCCAGGAGAAAATCAAAACTCTTTCCAACCTTGTATGCTACTCTCACGAAAACTCGAATATGCAGACACTCTAAGCTCATAAGTCCTCTTCCACCTTAATAACGTAAAAGCTATATTCAAGAAACAGAGGACCGAGGAAGGTGACTTCGATTCATGTCCATAATTTTTAGTGTACGATAGTCCCAATATCGTAGTACTTCCTTAGTCCACGTCACGAACTCAAAGGAATAGAGTAGTACCGGTATAGCCTGAATATAGGTAGCAGCTACTTTATTATGTACTGTGAGTTCGACGATCAGACCTTTTTTATCCATTTCCTATAATTGCTGCGCAGTAAGGTATTATTACTTGTGCAATGCACATACGTGCAGATACATGCATTATACGTTGCCTATATTTGCTACCGAATATGATTTTATTAGTTGTGCAATTCCTTTGCAGTTGTAAGTTTCTTTGGCATTTAAATGATATAAAATGTTTTTATCTGATAACTACATATTCTCTGGATATTTACTATTATCGTCCCATCCTCTGTCGAACTTGACACCGAGGAAGGAGACTTCGATTCATGTCCATAATTTTTAGTGTACGACAATCCCAATCTCGTAGTACTTCCTTCGTCCACGTCACGAATCCAAAGGAATAGAGTAGTACCGGTATAGCCTGAATATAGGTAGCAGCTACTTTATTATGTACTCTAAGTTCTGACGATCTGACCTTTTTTATTCATTTCCTATAATTGCTGCGCAATAAAGTATTAGTACTTGTGCAATGCACATACGTGCAGATACATGCATTATATGTTGCTGATATTTGCTACGGAATATGATTTTATTAGTTGTGCAATTCCTTTGCAGTTGTAAATTTCTTTGGCATTTAAATGATATAAAATGTTTTTATCTGATAACTACATATTCTCTAGATATTTACTATTATCGTCCCATCCTCTGTCGAACTTGACACCGAGAAAGAAGACTTCGATTCATGTCCATAATTTTTAGTGTACGACAATCCCAATCTCGTAGTACTTCCTTCGTCCACGTCACGAATCCAAAGGAATAGAGTAGTACCGGTATAGCCTGAATATAGGTAGCAGCTACTTGATTATGTACTCTAAGTTCTGACGATCTGACCTTTTTTATTCATTTCCTATAATTGCTGCGCAATAAGGTATTAGTACTTGTGCAATGCACATACGTGCAGATACATGCATTATACGTTGCCTATATTTGCTACGGAATATGATTTTATTAGTTGTGCAATTCCTTTGTAGTTGTAAATTTCTTTGGCATTTAAATGATATAAAATGTTTTTATCTGATAACTACATATTCTCTGGATATTTACTATTATCGTCCCATCCTCCGTCGAACTTGATACCTGCGATTTATCCGATCCAGAATTCATATATTCGTGCATCATTCAACTACTCTAAGTGATTGATTTAAGTCTCGTTCAGAAGTAGTATAAAGTTTAACTTCTTCTGCATAAAATAGATCTTCGGTCTGCGATTTCCTGGTGGACCACAATTTTACCCATAATTTTGGCGTAGAAAATCGGCGTAGGGCAACTGAAAAAGGAAGCAACGAAATACATAATCAACGTAGGCATAATAAAGCACTTTGAAAAACTTCCCATTTAAAGAGTCACTGGCACACCTTCGGAATGTTGGTTATGGTAATTTTAGTTTTTTAGAACGATACTAATTATATGCAATTAGTCAAAAGAGTCTTCCAAACAAGTGAAATAGATATTGTGTCTAACGATTTTCGATAGCCAATCCCTGCCATGGACCAACTTCTTTTGTATTACACGGAGTCCTGGATGGTACATCTATCAGTTGAAGATCCTTTTTTTCTCTACATTGCTCCCTGATGTCTTAAAAATTGGCTCTGTCGTGCTGCGTAGTATTTTGCAGATAATACGAGTGAATCCTTTATAACCTGATCCCTCTATAGTTTTCCGGGTTGGTGAGGTTGCCCTTTTTTGGAAAAATTACCGTTTTGCCCTCGATAAACCATTCAAACATCGTTCAACCAGCTATTCGGGGATGCTAGAGATTTTTTCCACCAAAAATTGTTGATGGGACCTGATTCTGGGGAGGCAAAATTCTTTGTGTCTTTAATAGCATTGGAAATCCCTTCCTTTGTGATCACAGGATTAACTTTGTTCTGTTGTTGAAACTGTAAGCTGCAAGTTTTGAAGTAGTCTAGAACATGAGTGTCTGCGTTTAATGTGTATTTATCTCATAAATATCTCCCCAGACTGTAGTTACTTGTTCTATGGATGGCGAGTTTCAACTATAGGTGCTGCTTCCTCCAGTAAGCCGGATGATATTCCTTCTAGATAACTGCTTGATGGTGTACATTGACTCTTTAGAAAGTGTATAATGATTGTGACAAAGCTTATGTGCTATTTTCTCCACTTTGGTTCTGTTGCCACTACCTGGAAGAAGCTTGTCGATTCACCTGTTTTGATAGAGAAATGAGAAAGGAATGGTACATTTACAAGTTCCTATTTTAACTATTACTTTTTAAGATGTCTTCTTATTATTAAAAATTATTATTGTTATTATTAATAGTATATTGCTATTAATATTAATATTATTATATATGGATTATATAGGTACCTGCCAATTAATGCAGATATACTGAAATAACCGGTCAAGTGCAAGTGGAACTTGTGCTATTAGTGTTCCGTACGTTGATTGCTTTTAAAATAAAACTTTTCGTTACGAAAGTACAAAATGATCAGTGACTTCACAAAACGCATCCCAAATAAGTTTTCAGCAAAGTAATATTTTTTTTTTCCGATTTTTACTGAAAACTGATGACCTTGAAATTTTTGTTTTTTTTTATATACCAGATAAATTATTGAAGGTAATGCGTTTGTGATAATTTTCTTTCAATCTACACCCTGTAGAAAATATTCTAGGATTTTTTCAAAATTTTTTGATCTCTACTTTTCGAGATAAGGGGAGGGAAACAGCGATTTTTCGCTCTTTTTGAAAAATAATACAAAGAGAAGTGTGCGCAAGTATTATATTATATATATTTTTAAACTCGTCTTTTTACAAGCTTTCATTTGACACCCCCTCCAGATGGCCCGGTAAAAATTTTTTTTTGCTTACGATTTCACCCCCCCAGAACTAACCCCTTTAGTCAAAATGTAACTTTGAAAACTACACAGCTCTGATGAAGCTATCAATTCCTATATTAGTGCCAAATTTCAACTGTTTATGTCAAATAGTTTCGGAGAAAATCGGGTGTGACAAACAGGCAGACGGATGAACACCGAAGTGTTCCTTACGGAACATTAAAAATAGCAGCATCGTAAAGGACAGCGTATCATATGTGTTTGTGGAGAATAAGATACTAGCAAATGCAGAAATGTCCGTTCTAGATAAATCATCCATTTAGCGAACATAAACAAAATAGGGTATCCAAACATGTTATTATATATTTCTGTCGCAGCTAGTAAATCTAAGTATTTATATTTCAATACACTTACATCTGGAAGTCTAAATCTTGCCTTACTCTTTGTATTGTGTTTAATAATTCCACGTTTAGAATTAATAAAAATGATTCATATATAATAAAAGACTGTTTTTAGTCAATTTCCACTGGTTTATTTAAATTGCGATGACGCGTTTCGCTGTCGTTGCAGCTTCTTCAG
Organism: Pachyrhynchus sulphureomaculatus; assembly: GCA_019049505.1. Classification (NCBI taxonomy): domain Eukaryota; kingdom Metazoa; phylum Arthropoda; class Insecta; order Coleoptera; family Curculionidae; genus Pachyrhynchus; species Pachyrhynchus sulphureomaculatus. The sequence continues at coordinate 53,420,661 of CM032454.1, read as the reverse complement.
ATCTACATTTTACACTGTCAAGTTAGGTTTAATATTCACAGTTTTATATAATTTCTTAATTATAATATTACACATAATTAAATTACATTGATAGTATTGGGAAATCCACACAGATTTGGAGTTAGGAGAATAAATTCAATAATGGTGAATTGCTTAAATCTACCTGGTCGTTGAGTAAGGTACCTGTAGTCCTTAATCGATTTATTTGCATTGTCTCTAAAAGGTTTAGTTTTAAACCTTTTTGTTGGGTGTGTAAAATTTTGAAATTCTTGTTAAATGTGCGATTTTCTGTTAAAAGATGATTAGCATATGTTGAATTAGATTTTTTATGGATGAAACTTTTTTCGTGTTCTGTAATTCTTTGTCTAAATGTACGTCCAGTTTGTCCGATGTATGTTTTAGGACATGACCCACATGTTAATTGATAAAACCCCCGATTTATTGTCTTTATTGATTTGTGGTTTGTAGTTTTTAAGATATTTCCCTATAGTATTGTTAGTCTTGTAAGCTATGTTGATATTTTTTTTGATTTAAAAATTTCCCCAGTTTTTCCGTTGGTTTGCCGAAATAGGTTAAGCATTTAAAAGTGGTATTTCTGTCCTTAAAACGTGGGTATATTTCTGAGATTACCTTGTTTCTAAGTTTTTTTCCTAACGATACTATTGATTAAAGTAACCGAATAACCGTTGTTAACGGCTTCTTGTTTTATGTAGTTTGATTCTTTAGTAAAATTTTCTTCTGATAAGGGGATATTAGTTAGTCTATGTATAAAACTATGATAAGCTGCGAGTTTATGATGGTTAGGGTGGTGAGAACTATTGTGAATTGTGGTATCTGTATGACAAGGTTTGTGATATATTGCAAATTCATGTTTTTTCATGGCTTTACTGATTGTTAAGTCTAGGAAATTAATTTTCCCTTCGACTTCTTCTTCCATTGTAAAACTGATATTTCTATGTAAAGAATTAATATAGTGTAAAAAGTGAATTAATTGTCTGTCCGTACCTGTAAAGCATACAATTATATCGTCTACGTATCGATACCAGTATAGACAATTATTACTATTGTTATTATGGTTGTTAAATATCATTGTTTCAAAACTGTCCATGAAAATTTCGGCAAGTAGTGAACTTAATGGACTCCCCATAATTAACCTTTCCTTACTATTGTAGAATGTATTATTAAATGAAAAATAATTTTGTCTTAGGCAAGTTCTTAATAAATTAATTATGTCCATTTTTATAACTTCATTTACTTTGTTTTTTGTTAATAGGTTCTCTATTAAAATTATTGTTTCGTCTGGGGGAACACTTGGAAATAAGTTTTTGACATCGAAAGAGACTAATTTAGAATTATCTGGTATTGTTATATTCTTAACTTTATTCACGAGTTCGTATGAGTTTTTGATACTATATTTAGGTTCAAATTTGGTATGATGTTTGATTAAATCAATTAAAAAGGATGACGTCTTATATGCTGGAGCAGACATGTAGGAAACAACTGGTCTGATTGGGTGGTCAAGTTTGTGTAGTTTTATGAGTGAATAAAGTTGTGGGATTTGGGGATTCATATTTATCAATTTAATTTTATCTTTATCGTGAATGATACTTTCAGCCTGTTCGATTTGTTGTTTTATTTATTTTTGAAAAATATTTGTTGGATCTTTATTTAAAATTTCGTTCTTTCCTGTTTTGAAAAAATCTATCGTTAATATAGTCGATTTTGTCTATTGCTATTACTGTGTTACCTTTGTCTGCTTTGGTAAAGATTATATCATTTTGTTTTGTTTTACTCTGAATTGTTTTTATTGTCCTTAAGTCTTGGTTGATGTTGTTAGTGTTAGATATAAATTCTTTTTTAATAATTTCGGCTGTTTGAAATTTTGATAATATGTTGTTAGGACTATCTTTCAAGGCAATCTCAGTATCAATACCTAATGTCTCCGATTTTTTGATATTGAAGTTAGTTTGAATATTGTGTTTGAAACCTTTTGTTAGAAGATTTTTTTCCCTGTCCGAAAAAGGTGTGTTGGAAATGTTAATAAATCGATTAAAGAATTGATGATCAGTAAAAAATTCTTTTTCTTTCTTATTTTGTGTTGTTATACGTTTTTGTTGAATGAGATACTGTAGTTTATTGTATTGTTTCAAATATTTTTTATGTATTATTGTTTTTACTTTTTCACGCGTATTCGAATCTAAGACCATAAATTCTATAAAATTTAGTTTAAATAATAATTCTGTGTGGATTACCTTCAGATACATGTTATATGAGTCTCTAATGCTATACTGGATTTTTCTCTCTGTGTATATCCATTTTCTTTTGGCGAGTATAACTGCTTCTTTGGCTGCTTTGCTGGTGTGGTTAGTTTTAAGAAATTACATAAAATTTATATCTAACACTAACAACATCAACCAAGACTTAAGGACAATAAAAACAATTCAGAGTAAAGCAAAACAAAATGATGTAATCTTTACCAAAGCAGACAAAGGTAACACAGTAATAGCAATAGACAAAATCGACTATATTAATAAAACGATAGATTTTTTCAAAACAGGAAAGAACGACATTTTAAATAAAGATCCAACAAATATTTTTCAAAAAGAAATAAAACAACAAATTGAACAGGCTAAAAGTATCATTCACGATAAAGATAAAACTAAATTGATAAATATGAATCCCCAAATCCCACAACTTTATTCACTCATAAAACTACACAAACTTGACCACCCAATCAGACCAGTTGTTTCCTACATGTCATCTCCAGCATATAAGACGTCATCCTTTTTAATTGATTTAATCAAACATCATACCAAATTTGAACCTAAATATAGTATCAAAAACTCATACGAACTCGTGAATAAAGTTAAGAATATAACAATACCAGATAATTCTAAATTAGTCTCAATAATTTTAATGGAGAACCTATTAACAAAAAACAAAGTAAATGAAGTTATAAAAATGAACATAATTAATTTATTAAGAACTTGCCTAAGACAAAATTATTTTTCATTTCATAATACATTCTACAATAGTAAGGAAGGGTTAATTATGGGGAGTCCATTAAGTCCACTACTTGCCGAAATTTTCATGGACAGTATTGAAACAATGATATTTAACAACCATAATAACAATAGTAATAATTGTCTATACTGGTATCGATACGTAGACGATATAATTGTATGCTTTACAGGTACGGACAGACAATTAACTCACTTTTTACAGTATATTAATTCTTTACATAGAAATATCAGTTTTACAATGGAAGAAGAAGTCGAAGGGAAAATTAATTTCCTAGACTTAACAATCAGTAAAGCCATGAAAAAACATGAATTTGCAATATATCACAAACCTTGTCATACAGATATCACAATTCACAATAGTTCTCACCACCCTAACCATCATAAACTTGCAGCTTATCATAGTTTTATACACAGACTAACTAATATCCCCTTATCAGAAGAAAATTTTACTAAAGAATTAAACTACATAAAACAAGTAGCCGTTAACAACGGTTATTCGGTTACTTTAATCAATAGTATCGTTAGGAAAAAACTTAGAAACAAGGCAATCTCAGAAATATACCCACGTTTTAAGGACAGAAATACCACTTTTAAATGCTTAACCTATTTCGGCAAACCAACGGAAAAAACTGGGGGGGAAATGTTTAAATCAAAAAAATATCAACATAGCTTACAAGACTAACAATACTATAGGGAAATATCTTAAAAACTACAAACCACAAATCAATAAAGACAATAAATCGGGGGTTTATCAATTAACATGTGGGTCATGTCCTAAAAACATACATCGGACAAACTGGACGTACATTTAGACAAAGAATTACAGAACACGAAAAAAGTTTCATCCATAAAAAATCTAATTCAACATATGCTAATCATCTTTTAACAGAAAATCACACATTTAACAAGAATTTCAAAATTTTACACACCCAACAAAAAGGTTTAAAACTAAACCTTTTAGAGACAATGCAAATAAATCGATTAAGGACTACATGTACCTTACTCAACGACCAGGTAGATTTAAGCAATTCACCATTATTGAATTTATTCTCCTAACTCCAAATCTGTGTGGATTTCCCAATACTATCAATGTAATTTAATTATGTGTAATATTATAATTAAGAAATTATATAAAACTTTTTTTTTTTTTTTTTTTTTTTTTTTTTTATTGGTCTAGCACACGTGCTGCAGGGAAGTCCCTAAAGCGCTCCAGGAGCGGCACGAGTGCGGAAAAAGCGATTCACGTTGTTCTTGAATCGCTGCAAATTGTACTCGGTGGGAAACACAGCGCTGGGAAAATTATTCCAAAGGGATGACGTTCTCCATATAAAAGATTGCTTGAAAAGCATCGTACGCGGAGTAACAAGCTGAACCTCATACGGATGCGAAGCACCAGCGCGACGTGTATTTCTAACATGCACCGCTTTGGGAGGAATTAAGCGGGCTACATCCTTCGGACACTTTCCATGAAAATACTTGTAGAACAGACTCAAGTCGCCAACCGTTCTTCGATGTTCCAGCGAATCAAGGCCGCCGGTCAATTCCGGGTCCCCAATCAGACGGACTGCTCTTCTCTGAACAGAATCCAACAAATGCAGTGTATGTTTGGGAGCGAAGCCCCAAACGTGGGAGCAGTATTCCATAGTTGGTCGAATTTGGGCTTTGTAAAGAATTAACAGTTGCTGTGGGGTGTAAAGCTTTCTGGTTCTAAATAATATTCCCAATTTTGAGAAGCTCTCCTTGCTATACCTGCAACATGTTCATGCCAAGACATATTTGCTCCCAAACTAACGCCCAACAAATTGAGCGACGATGCTAGGGGAATGGAGTGCCCCGACATAACTATGTCGGGTTCAGCAACGTTAACTTTTTTAGAAAAAACTGCCGCTTGGGTTTTTGTAGCGTTAAATTCCACTTGGTTACTGTCACTCCAAGATAGAATTTCTTCCAGGTCTTTGTTAAGTTGAACGACCTCCTGCTGTCTGCGGATATTCGCCTGAGCAGCCGATGTCCGAGCGTTCAAGGTGAATGAAGAGACAAGCGTACTGTCATCTGCAAAGCTATAGATTGAATTCCCGGTCTTTTCCAGCAGATCGTTAATGTAAATGAGAAAGAGAGTAGGAGACAGTATGGAGCCCTGGGGCACACCGGCGTTGATAGTGAGGGTGTTAGAAAGGAATCCGTCGACCGCCACTCGTAAAGAACGCTCTCTGAGGAAACATGAGAGCCACAAACAGAACCTTTCAGACATACCATAAGAGCGCAACTTAGCCAACAGTCCATCGTGCCAAACACGGTCGAATGCCTTGGATATGTCAAGAGCAACCGCTCGAGATTCTCCAAAGTGTTCAATTGCGTTGTTCCAAACATGTGTTACATAAGTCAGAAGATCTCCTGTTGATCTATGTTTACGAAAACCATATTGGTGATCGCTAATAATATTGAATCGTTCAAGATATTTTAGAAGATGCTCATTGATAACTTTTTCCATGACTTTCGATATTATTGAAAGCAGTGCAACTGGTCGGTAGTTATTTGGCAAGGTCTTCTTACCTTTTTTAGGTATCGGCTGAACCGTGGCACATTTCCAGCAGGACGGAAATATTCCCTTTCTGTAGGATAGGTTAAAAAGTCTACAGAAAACTGGTGTTAGTTCCCTTGCACAGTTTTTGAGAACTATGGCAGGTATTCCGTCAGCGCCAGAAGCCTTCTTGGTGTCTAGCTTCATTAAAATACGCTTTATGATGCGCTGTCTGAAGACAACATCGGGCATCCTTGACTGCAATATGGGAATAGTAGTGTGTGTGTGAACTGTGAATATTAAACCTAACTTGACAGTGTAAAATGTAGATGTGAAGAAGCTGCATCGACAGCGAAACGCGTCATCGCAATTTAAATAAACCAGTGGAAATTGACCAAAAACAGTCTTTTATTATATATTTATAATGAATTTCCATCAAGTAGAAGCAACAACCATCCAAAATTTAAAAATGATTCTGTATAAATCAGGTAATAATAAATAATGTTTGCAGTTAAAGTATAAATCCAACCTATTGTGTCATCACTTGACATTTCAGACTTAATCTTAAGAGATAAATAATATATCGCTGTGATTTGAAATCCAGAAAATGTCATAGTAATACAGAAATTCCCCACGTACTTCTTTCCTGAAATTTAGTAATAAGAATCTTTTCGTAAAACCCTCACCAGGGGAATGTGTCCCATATAGTAGATGTATCGAAACTATTGCCAATTGCATCACATATTTTATTAAAAAGCTGAGATATTCAACCGCAGAATTTATATTGTGTTAATAAAGGTCCGAAGGGACATAACAATTTATACAAATTTAAAAATAATGTTTATAAAAATAGACTATTTATAGACATGTAGTTGAAATTCTTAAATTTTAAGAAAATAAAAATAAAACAAATAGTTTTTGAAATGAATATACTTACATCTTTATAACAATTATTACATGATCGTCGAGCAATATACAAAAAACAATGGGAAATATCCTAACTGCTTTATCGGCAGTTCCCACAATATCAGCCGCAGTCACGGAATTCCTGCGACCTTGGAAAATACTTACGTAGGCTGAAAAATTTTGGCTCCAGCTACTTAAAACACATTTTTTTGCAAAATTCGACTTTATTCATCAATCTAGTCTCCTTCAAGAGCGATACAATTAGTCCAACGCTTTTCTAACATTTCTGTACCTTTCTTGTTGAAGAATTTGTCTTTGTCTTCAAAATAGACCTCAGTTTCGGCGATAACTTTTTCATTTGAGCCAAATCTCTTTCCCGTGAGCATTTTTTTGAGGTCTACGAATAGTTAATAGTGGCTGGGGGTCAAGTCTGGGGAATTCAGTGGATGAGGAAGCAACTAGAAATTCAATTCATGCAATTTTGCCATCGTAACCATTGACTTGTGACACGGTGCATCGTCTTGATGAAAGAACATTTTTTTTGTTCATTTGGGGCCGTTTCTTTACGATTTCTGCCTTCAAATGCACAATACGCAACAATAACTTTATATAATATTAGCAAATTATTCCATGTGCAACCCAAAATATAGAGGCCAAAGCCTTCCCAGACGACTGTTGTGTCTTCGGTCGCTTCGGGCGGCTTTCACCGGTTGCTGCCTACTCAGCTGACTGCTGATTTGATTCAGGTGTGTAGTAGTGGTTCTATGTTTCATCCATTGTCACATATCGCACGAAAAAAATATTTTTATTGCGCTTTAAACAGCTCCAAACAGCACTCAGAATCATCAACACGTTGTTGTTTTTGGTCCACTGTGTGTGTGTCAGCTATCTCACGCAATTTCACTTTACCATCAGCCAGAACAATTTTGTGGATTTTTTTTTATGTTTTCCGGTGTAACCACCTCATTTTGGCGTCCAGAGCGTTCAGCATCATTTGCATCTGTACCACCGCGTTTAAATTCAGCATAGCAGTAAATAATGAGTGATTTTCCAGGGGCAGAGTCCCCGTAATGCTTTGCTTGAACGGTATTTTTTCCCATCAAAAAAACAGTGTTTAATCAACACACGAAATTCGATTTTTTGCCATTGTTTTGAAAGTATCAAAAGTAGCGTCACTACAACCACTGTAACTTATAAACTAATCGTCGAAATGTCGTGAAATTTTGACACGTATCGTTTGACGATTGGTACTTCCTGAAAATTATATGGATTTTTTGAAAAGGGCGACATCTATGTGTCAGACCAAAAATTTAAGCGCAAATAACTAAATAAATTTTTTCAGAAAAGTACGATTCTTTGACGATTAGTATTTACTCAAACGAATATTTCTGATAATAAAATAAAAACTCTTTTACCCGCTGTAAACTACCAACTTTTGCTATTATATCTATCACCGAATTGAATGAAAACTCTCATATTTTGACAGTATTTTTAAATAATTGTAATTCATTAATGACCAATGTTTATAGACAAGGTGGCGAACCACATAATTCTTTTATATTAAGGGCTATCGGAAAACCATCCAGATGAGCATTAAGTTTAATTGGATCTGGGATACAAGTACTAAAAACATGGATTGAAGTAAAACGTATAAGAATTAACTTTCGGAGACCAACGAAATTTGGATTATTTAGTGCGAGACTTAATTGGTTTAAATATAAACAAAAATTAAACCCCTTATAATTTCGGAATGTGATCTCAAGACGATTGTCTCAAAATTAAATTCTCTCATTTTTACAACAGATCAAAAATTAATTAGAATTCAAAATTATAAAGAACCAGCTTTAAAAATATTTATTAAAAATCTTTCTGGGCAACTACAAAATAATGTCAGATTACGCAACCCCTTAAATCTAGAGGCTGCTATGGCTCTCAAGATGAATGAAGAAATAAACGTACTATCATCGTAAGGAGACCTGAGGCACACGAGGTTGGATAGTTAATGTACTAGAAAGAAATCCGTTTACTGCCACTCCTAAGGAATGCTCTCTAAGAGAGCACGAAAGCCATAAACAAAACTTTTCAGACATATAAGAGCTTATGTAACTAAAAATCCGTCATATCGAACAGGGTCGAATGCCTTAGATATATCAAGAGTAACCGCTTGAGATGCTCGCGTGATCAATTGCGTTGTGTTACATAAGTTAAAGGACCTCACGGTGATTTTTGTGGCAAAAGCCATATTGACGGTCCCTAATAATATTCAATCCTTCTAGATACTTTAGAAGATGCTGATTGATACCCTTTTCCATAATTTTCAATATTATTGAAAGCAGTGCGATTGGTCGATAGTTGTTTGGCAAGATCTTCTTGCCTTTTTTGGGTATCAACTAAACTGTAGCGCATTTTAAGCAGGAAGAAAATATTCTCTTTCTGTAGGATAGGCTGAAAAGTTTATAGAAAACGTGTTATTTCGCTCGCGCGTTTTTTGAGTGCTATGGTATGTATTCTGCCATCTTTAGAAACTTTTTTGGGGTCTAGCCTCATTAAAGTACGTTTAATGATACGCTCTCTGACAATATGGTCTTCCTTGACTACACATTAGGAATAGTTGGTGGTGTGGTTTCTTGTAAATAGACAGTAGATTTTAAAGCAAAAAGTTCAGGTAACGAGTTGGCTTTCTCAAATGGTGTTGTTGCGATAGAATTGTCTGGTCGTGTGAGTGGTGTTATAATGAATTTAGTGAACTTTTGAAAGGATCTTAGAGGTCGTTCAAAAGAACTTATTATAATTATTGGGGCAGGCACGAAGTTTATTTTTAATTCTTTGGTTGTGTATATCCTTGGGTTGGTCGTCAACTTCTCTGCATCTGATTCGGGTACGAACAAAAATGTTACTATTTATGACGTTATAATTTTCACTTGTCATTGGCAAAATGTTTACAAACAGCAACTTCTTGGAAGGGAATTTCTTCGAAAACGGTATGCAAGCTTCTATATCAGCCAACACGACATCGAAAACCATCTCAGCGCAGTCAGATGTGTCATTAGATCTAAAACAAACGTCTCACCAAGGTAAAGTCCATGAGTTCTTCCTATTTAGTAGATTTATAGTGCCAAATCTTATGCGGTTTAGGCGCTTCTCTGACACTGATCAGTGGGATACTCGATGTCAACAGGTCAGGGACCCATGTCTGTTCATGGATAAGTGACTGAGAATGATTCAGCTTCACGACCTCGATAGTCAGTTCAGCCAGTTGATGTTGTGGATAGTCGCTCAGAATGGCAATTTCGTCACTTGGATAATTAATCTGTAATATAACACGTAGGTTGAAAAGTTTTTGATCTGACCCATAGATGTCTCCCTTCTCAAAAAATCCATATGATTTTTAGGAAGTACCAACCTTCCAACGTTGCGTGTTAAAATTTCATGATATTTCGACGATTAGTTTACAAATTGTGGTTTTAGAGATGCTACTTTTGATATTTTCAAAACATGAAAAAAATAGAATTTCATGTGTTGATTAAACACTAGGTTTTGATGGGAAAAAATACCGTTCAAGCAAAGCAATGACTTGATAAGTGTTACAGGGACTCTGCCCCTGAAAATTCACTCCTCATTTACTGGTATGCTGAATTTAAATACAAATGATACTGAACGCTCTGAACGCCCAAATAAGGTGGTTACACCAAAAAAATCCACAAAATTGTTTTGGATGACCGTAAAGTGAAATTGTGTGAGATAGCTGACATCCTAAAGATATCAAAAGAACGTGTTGGTCATGTTTTGCATGAACATTTGGGCATGTAAAAGCTCTGTTCGAAATGGGTACCGCATTTACTCACAGTCGACTAGAAACAACAACGTGTTGACGATTCTGAGCACTGTTTGGACCTGTTTAAGCGCAATAAAAAGGATTTTTTTCATCCGATATGTGACAATGGATGTAACATGGATCCACCACTACACACCGGAATCAAATCGGCAGTCAGCTGAGTGGACAGCAGCCGGGTGAAAGCCGCCCGAAGCGACCAATACACAACAGTTGGCTGGGAAGGTTTTGGTCTCTGTATTTTGGGATGCGCATGGAATAATTTTCATCTACTATGCTGAGAAAGGAAGAACCATAGTGAATATTATATAAAGTTATTGGTGCGTTTTAAGGCAGAAATCGCAAAGAAACGGCCCCAAATGAATAAGAAAAAAGTCCTTTGTGTGCACCGTGTCATAAGGCAATGGTTATGATGGCAAAATTGCATGAATTGAAGTTCGAATTGCTTCTTCATCCACCGTATTTTCCCGATTTGGCCCCCAGCGACTATTATCTATTCAAAGACCTGAAAATAAATGCTCGCGGGAAAGAGCTCTGGCTCCAATGAAGAAGTTATCGCTGAAATTGAGGCCTATTTTGAAGGCAAAGACGAATCCTTCTACAAGATAGGTATAGAATTGTTAGAAAAGCGCTGGACTGATTGTATCGCTCTTGAAGGAGACTATGTTGATGAATAAAGTCGAATTTTGCAAAAAAAAAATGTTTTAAGTATCTAGACCAAAAGCTTTTGAGCCTACATGTTAGTGCAATACAAGTTTTTCATGATTTAACGTATCAAATGCTTTTCAGTAGCTTAGCATTAAACGCACAATCGCGTTAACAATATCAAAACCTCTGAATATATTATATATGTCAAATAATTACAGCTTGAGCGAAACTCTGACTATTTTTCAAGAAAAATAATATTTTTCAAATGTTATATGAAATTATTGCTGGGACTGCTATTTCTTATAAGAACGATTGTTGCGATTTACTGTTAAAATTCTAGAAAAAAACCCTCTCTTACCATACCTTTTGGGCTAATTCGCTCCTAGAACTTATTTTAGCTTGTGGCCCGCCAGAAGACTGCTACAGGTTGTTTAGTATAACTGTTTCTGACAGAGTGGGATACCCTAGATTGGCCCAAGAACCCCAGAAATCTCCTCTTACTGCGACTAGTCTCCTCTTTAAGCCCCTGACGAGGTGTGAAACTAGCCAAAACTAAGAAATTTACAGTACAGGATTCAGCCTTTTTACTCAGATAGTTCCTACAGGATAATACGTCCAAGTATCTATGAACCTATATTTCGCTAGCTCTAACTCAGTGTAGGTCCGATCCTAGAATCTTTTATGTTTTTTTGCAGATAATAGTATACAATTTGAAACCCAGCCCTTTTCAGATCCAGCATGCTAAATGGTTATTTGTTTACCTTTATTTGAAGGTACGTTAGTCTGACATTTTGTACTGCTGTCAACCCACCCTTCTTGCACAGTGTCATGGGTATCGAATCATACTTCGTCAAGATAAATTATTCGCCAATTCTCTGATCGATAATTTTTAATTTCTTGTAAATAAGTATGTCGCAAGATTCGTAATCTTTGTGACTCCATCACTACTTGCCTTTTGTTGATTTTTCGGAACGTGAATCCCATTCTTAAGAGAATTCTGTGAAGGGTTGATCGGCCACAATGTATATTGGTCCCGTCCTGCACCAGTCTTAATTTTATTTCGTCTAATGTTAACACCAACTGCTCTTCATACATAGAATATCTTTTTCTCCTGATGACGTCTTTTTCTCCTGATGATGTCTTTTTCACAATCGTCTACATGGTGCATTTGAAAATCTTTCCGTTTTTTCCTGTTCCTGAGTGATGGTTTTCCTACAATACCCTTAATCGTAGAAATTGGGGTTTTTATTAGTTCACTGATTTCTTGCAAAGCACTTTTGTTTTTCCAAACAGAAGTTCAGAAATAAGTAGCAATCGAATGGACACTATTAAATTTGTTTTATTCGGAACTGGTCTTGTAGACTGTTAAGTGAACCAAATATAAAAAAAGACTTGGAAAAAAAGATTACTAATTCTTAATCTAATTTACTCTAAAGTTGCTTACTAGCCTACCTAACCTTTTAGAAAAGAAAACCCAGATAAGCTATTGATTTGAGAGTTTATTCTACGCTTATATTATGTTAATTACTTATACAATTACAATATCTGTGTAGAAGGACCCAACAGAAGTTTTATGGTACTGAGAAATTAGATTTCCTTATGCTAATACGACGTTCAAGATTCTTGACAAAGAAGATGAACTCAATTTTATTAGTTAATAGATGTAAGAATTTGAAAAGGTGTAAGGATGTAAGGTGTATGAATGTAAGATCATTCAGGTTAGACAGCGTGGAAGAAGAAATTGACCAATTCTACGAAGATATACACTAAGCATTGCTACACCATAAAACAAGATATATTATAATAATCGGCGACAAACACAAACGAATATCAACAAGCACTAGAAAATCATATAAAACACATAAACTACCAAACAGAACTTGATGAACTAAACGCACAAATAACCAACAGCCTACTCATGACTACAAAGCAAATAGCAACATTGAAAAAAGGAAAAAAACACAAAAATTAAGTAAAGAGACACCAATTCTCATCAAACAGGGACGACTATTAAGAAATGATTCTACAAATTGCAGATTATAATTTACAGAAATAGAGAAAAAAAATTAAGAAAGAGAACAGAGAAGACGTCAGATAGTACAGAAACTCGAGAACAGAAGAAACTTTGAAAAAAGAAAAAAAGTTTAAAATACCTAAAGAAACAAATGAATGAAGGGAGACATCAAAAAATAAAATTTATAAATAACGATAACCAAGAGATAGCACAAATCAAAGAGATAAAGGAAGCTACAGAGAAATATAATCAAACACTATATGATACTAAAAAAACTGGCACCCCCGGAAAAGAAGAAGGAAATAGAGTGATAGTAAGAAATGTGGGACCTGAAGAAATTCCCGATGTAACAATGGACGAAATAATGAACGCCCTACAACATAGGCACAACAACAAAGAGCCATTGGACGATCAGATAACTATAGAAATGATAATACAATCCTTGATTGTGTTTATATTTAAAAAGGGCATCAAATTTAAATTGGAGAATTACAGACGCATTAGCCTGTTATCGGTACTATACCAAATCCTCACTAGAATCATAACATATAGATTAACGAGCAAATTAGACAGTTATCAACCATATGAACAAGCGAGATTTAGACAGGGATACAGCACTTTGGACCATCTTCAAACAATTGAACTACTCGTGGAAAAAGCAAATGAATATAAGGTCACCTTGTGGATACCAATGGTTGACTACGAAAAAGCATTTGATTCAGTAGAGATACGGGCAGTCCTTAACGTCTTAAGTAACAGCAGAGTCGATGAAAGGTACACTACTCTTCTTGAATACATATATAAAAATGCCACATATTGTGGCTTGTCACTTTCGCCCGCACATTGAGGCGCTACTTGTGGCGTTCCCCCTTCATAATTTCTGAGAATGGATTGAGTGGGTATTAATATTAAAAGAACTAAAGAAATTAAACATACACTAGCTCAGTTTTTCTTGGTAGAGTAATATGGGTAAGAGATAATTTTTGTACGTCTTTTGGAAATAGTCTCTATAGTTGTTTAAAATTTTTGGTTGTACAAATTTTGGGCACCATTCATTTTAAAATAAAAAGAATCTAACTTCAGCTAAAAAAAAATGAAAAAACACTGAAGGGTTATATAGTTGTTAAGGAAAATTTTGATATGGTACAACCCTTTTGTCCTGAAAAGTAAAATAGGTGGTACAGTGAAACACTAGCCTTAAACAAGAAAAAAAGGTTTATTAATGACTAAATTAAAAGTTCTAACTTTGCGGTTCTGTTATTATCCTGTATTACAAAAAAACCCTAGCCTAATAGATGGTATTGCTAGATAGAGTCCTTACTTTTAAAACTTTGTTACACCCGATATTGAACATTCATGAGGTTTACTTCACGAGTTATCAGTTCAGTACTATGTGAAATGCACTTATCTGCGGGAAAATAGGTCTACGGATGGATATTCTGGTGACTTACGGTTTTCCTACGAGCTTCTAGGCCTGTCCCGGAGGGATGTACAAAACCCAGATGTCTCCCCCTTGGTTACTTCAGTTGCCTTTAGGCTCCATCACTAATGTATCAGTACGGCTACATGATGGGAAGAGCCTACGACGGCTACTTGTTGGAAAAAGCCCACTACAGCTTCATGTTGGAAAAAAGCCTACTACGGCTACATGTTGGAAAAAGCCACTTACTCAACTCGGCTCTATGATGGAAAAAGCCAACCACGGCTACATGTTGGAAAAAGCCATGATCCGTGTCATCCGGACCCTTAAATATTTCTCTCCCTTCCGCATAAACCACGTCTTCAAGATGGCTACTTCCCGAATACAAATGTACAGCCAATCGACGCATTAGAAACGAATTAAATAAATTCGTAGAAAACCCGCAATGCACATTGTAATATAAATGGCTTAGAAATTCGAGTGAACTACACTGCTTAAAAGTTAGTAAACGCTGCCTGATATAAAAATGAAAATAAAAATGTAAATTATAAGGAGAAAAACAGTAACATCACATGATCTTAAAACTCTGCCTGATATAAAAATGGAAAAAAAAATGTAAATTATAAGGAGAAAAACAGTAACATCACATGATCTTAAAATCTAGGAAAAAATGAATGTTACAATATACAAAACAAATAAAATCAAAATTAAAAGAGGAATTAAACAAGGCGACTCGATATCCCCAAAGCTGTTCACTTTGACGCTAGAAGACATGTTCAAATCGTTAAAGTGGCAAAATATATTAATATAATTAAATAATAAATCTCGACAAATAGGTCTAAAAATAAACTTCACCAAAACCAAATATTTAAACAACGAAAGTAAAGATAAGAGTCAGGAACTATTAATAAAAGGTGAAAGAATAGAAAAGGTACAAACATTCATATATTTAGGAAAAAAATCGAAATATCAAAAAATAATTTAAAGGCTGACTTGGATAGAAGAGTCCCGTTAGCCTGATCTGCGTTAGGAAGGTTACAATCTACATTCAAATTGTACATCCCAAATACGATAAAAACCAGAGTATTCGATTAGTATGTACTGCCGGTATTAACATATGGCACTGAAACGTGAGCTTTAAATAATGAATAAACTTCAGGTGACCCAAAGAGTAATGGAGAGGAAAATGCTAAATATTGGACGCCAAGATCGTATTCCTAACATCGAGATCAAAAGTGACAGATGTAGTGCAGCGAATATTTATTTAAGGTGGAATTGGGCGGGGCATATCGCAAGGCTGAATGATAACAGATAGACACGCCGTATAGTTGAATGGAGTCTCAGAAAACACAAAAGATTTAGATGTAGACTACAGACAAGATGGAGGGATGACATAAAAAGGTTAGTAGGACACGATTGGATGCAAAAAGCAAATAACAAAGGTCATTGGAGACAAATTGAGGAGACTTACATCCGATTATGGATGGAATAAGCTAATGATGATGATGATGATGATGACGAAGGATTACCACAAAATTCCCTCACTCTCTACACTGAAGCCTCTTCTGACAAATTCTAGTTAATATACAGCAACTACCAGATACACGGTTTAAAGATTACATTAATTCTATTAAAATATAAAAAAAAACAGTTAAACCTTTATCAAAAATAGGAAAGATAAATTAAAGGTGAAATTAGTTGGACGTTTATTACTCTCACTAATAAACTAGGAAATAATCAACCGTTTACTAAAAAAAATAGAATAGGTAAAATTTCGTAATTAAACAAATGTTACAATCACTACCAAAACTTGTACTCATATATCTTGGAGTTCTCTTGATCAAAAAATAAAATTTATCCAAATGTGCTACATAGTGCTTACAGGTAGGTAACATTTTTAATACCAAATTTATCCGCAATATGAACAATATGCCTCAAGTGGTAAACTAAATCTGCAAAGACTCCGAACCACTAGAGATCCCCGTAAATATGAGTTAGTCTAAGTGTAAAATAGGGATTAAGCTCTCTTTCTCAGGAGATTCGAATTATTTCGGAGTATATATTGTAGTTTAATTAACGTTCCTTAAACAAAACATGTTCTAACAGTATTTTCAAATTATTAAAAAATAAACGTACATTTAGATGTGCTAGTAAAAATATTATTAGGGGAAAAATTAAACAGAAAGCGAAGTTAGTTAAGTTAGATGTTTTTTTTAGGTTATCTACCTAGCTATGAAGGAAAAATATATTTCTCTGCATAACTACCAACTACACCAGTGATTCCCAAAGTGGTTCAGGTGGACCCCCAGGGGTCCACGGGAGACTCGACGGGGGTCTACGTTGGCGTGACAAAAAAATGGGGGTTCACAAGTTGTAAGTGGGAGTCCACGAAAATTTATCTGGTTTCGATAGTAAAGAACAAAAATGTTGGCTTGGCTTTACCTATCAATGTTGGCAGATAATACACTACTCAAAAAAATTAACTGAGCAAAGAAAATTCCAAATTTTTCGGTGATTCGGTGACAGGCTGTATTTCGGTGAAAAATGGTCGTATTGAGACTTTAAAAAAAAGCATTTTGAAGCTTTAAGATTCTAATTTTCAGATTTTTTGGCTAAAATTTTTTAGGAGCTACGGTTCTCATGCAATCCTAACAGATAGCGCGAAAAAATAATATTGCAAATATTTTGCTTTTTTTTTTGGTCCACGGGCTTGAAAAAAATTTTTTCAATTAGGCCGGCCTATGGATCAGATAGCCTGTTTATTTAGCAGTAATTCCCTTGTTTTAAAACCTCCCTTAATTTTTTTTAGTAGGGTATTTTAAGAAGGTCAGCGACTGTTACTTGTAAAAACTTGCTCATTCGATATTCAGTACAACTCGCGTCGAGACTTGCAAAGCGCCGCCCGCCCGCAACGCATCCCGTTCAGACGTGCAAAGGGACGAAATACGACTTGTGCTGTGCTTGCAATCTTGCATGAAGTTCTTTGATCCTTCACCAATATAAATACGAATGTCAAGGACAAACGTTACTCATTTGTTTCCGGAATTTTGAAAAGAAAAGTGTGAGTGAATCGATGTCAGTGTTTGCCAGTGCCGGAAAAAGTAAGTACCTGCCTATTTGTTATTCATACTTTTATTTTATATTGTAATAATATTATATTTGTTATGTTTGCATGTAGTAGGTACGTAATAAAAATGAAATACTGAATAGGGCCATTATTCGATACCTCTATAAAAGAACAGAAAAACCGTGAAAGATTGAACTTTTAGTACTTTTTATTATAAAATTATTTATTTACCCGACTGTGGTGATGCACTAAAGGAGAGATATATGATTGACCTGCATGTTTGTACATATTTCAGTGCCCTCGTAGTTGCTAATGCTAAATGACTAAAAATATTTTCATAAATTGTACGTGTCTTTATGTACCACTCGTAACGTACATCAAAGTAACCATAAAATCGAGGAGTTTTGATGTCAAAATATTCTTTAAAAGTATTTTCTCTCGAATTTACAGAAATGTATCAAAATATAATTAATCAAAAAATATTTTATATTACATTAAAATAGGTTCAGGCCGTTTTGTGAAAACCTCTATATGGGACTTAGCAGTTTATTACTTTTAATAATTAAAATCAGTTTTGCCGCCGGCATTTTGGTTTTTTCATTGCAATAATTAATTAATCCTCTTTTTATTCTGTTGCCTTATGATTACTAAAACAAACATTTTTTTCTTTACAGGTAGGTAACTGATACGAAACTTGGGTGAATCTAAGAAGAAATGTCGACAGTACAGTGTTGATTTTTTTGAAATTTGGTTTTTTTCCATCAAAGGCAGACAAACGATTGCCCATATGCCTTTTATGCAACAAAATTTTGAGCAATGACTCTACGAAACCATCGAAGCTCGAAGATCATCTAAGAAGGTGTCATCCTGATAAAATATGTAAACATTTAAAATATTTTCAAACATTGAAGGAAAAATATGAAAAGAGACCCACCGTGCACAGTATGTTCGCTTCAACGTCTTAAAGTAACGATGATGGCTTGCGGGCATCTTACAATATCTCATTGCTTATTGCGAAATCTGGAAAACCGCACACCATCGGAGAACAGTTAATTTTACCCGCTGTTGAAGAGGTTTTAAAAACTGTTCTGCACAAACCTCCATTTGACGTACTCAAAAGAATTCCTTTGAGTAACAACACTGTACAAAGACGTATTGATGAAATGAGCTCTGATATTGAAAGCTTCTTGTGTAATTATCTGCAAACAACTCATTTTTCTATTCAACTGGACGAGTCAACTTTACCTGGTAATGAAGCATTATTGGCGTATGTTCGACTTGTTATGGGCGAAGAAATCCATGAAGAGAGACGGACACTAAAGGCGAATCAATATTTAATGTCCTAAGTGATTTTTTTAAGGAAAAATCTATTCCATTTACAAACATTATTTCGGTAGCAGCAGATGGAGCTCCTGCCATCTTCGGGCGATATCGTGGATTTATAAGCCATCTTAAAAGAATTATACCAGGAGTAACTGCAATTCACTGTGTCATCCGCCGACAACACCTGGTAGCGAAAAATTTGAGTGATAGATTGGACCAATCGCTTCAATTTGTGATTAAAGCAGTTAACAAAATAAGAAGCAATGCGTTGAATACCCGTTTATTTGCACAATTGTGCGACGAAAATGATGAAGACTTCCAACGATTGCTCTTACATACTGAAGTACGCTGGTTGTCGAAAGGTGCATGTTTAACAAGATTTTACTCATTTTTTGAATCAGTTTTAGAGTTTCTGGAAAGTAATGATCCAGATTTAAACGAAAATCTGATCAAATTGAAAGCAGACATCGCGTATTTGGCAGATTTATTCAAAAAATGTAATGACATTAACTTGCAGTTACGAGGGGACAGCCTAAATTTAATAAAAACAAAGGGTGTAATTTCGGCTTTTCTTGGAAAATTGAAATTTATGAAGCAAAATATTAGTCGGCGCGAATTTCTCCCAGTTTCCAAACTTGTCACAGGCAGAATATCTTGATGAGGATATTCAGACATACGTTCAACATTTAAATGCCCTGCATGATGACTTCAAAAATAGATTTGAAGACATTCTGACGATGGAAATACCACCATGGATCATAAATCCATTTGATGAAACGGAAGTGGCGAATGTGGTATTACAAGAGGAGCTACTCGAGCTTAGCACCAATGAGGAGCTGAAGGTGAAATTTAAAAAAGGCTATCAAACATTTTGGCTGCAGGCAGAAATATCCGAAAAATATCCTGGGCTGTGGGAAATTGCGAGAAAACTTTTGATAGCGTTTCCCTCGTCATATATATATATATATATATATATATATATATATATATATATATATATATATATATATATATATATATATATATATATAAATATATATATATATATATATATATATATATATATATATATATATATATATATATATATATATATATATATATATTTTATATATATATATATATATATATATATATATATATATATATATATATATATATATATATATATATATATATATATATATATATATATATATGTATATCAATCGGTTTTGTAACGTCTTCCGTCTTCCGATGCCTAATTTCCACTCCTCCCGGTTTCTCCATCCCTCCTCCTCCAGATCTCTCTCTAGTACTTCCTTGTTTATTCCTGCTCTCCAGCTTTGGCGTGGTCTTCCTCGCTTTCTTTTTCCATGAGGGTTCCAATTTAAAATCTTTTTAGGTAGTCGGTCTTGTGCCATTCTCTGTAATACCATGTCGAAAAAAGTTTTAGTGTCGTTACAAACCTATTAACACAAAAAGGAGCAGATTGAACATCACAGAACAGGGAGATTTGCGGTTATTCCTTACAAAATTGAAGCCAAATATTGATAATTTGCTGTCAATCCATCAAGTACATCCCTCCCATTAAAATTATGACTATTTTGCATTGTTGAAGTTACGGTACGTTATTAATGTTTAATTTTAATTCTATTAAGTCTGTAATCATATTATTTTAATAAATAGAACACAAGAAAATATATTATTTTTCTTTTTATTTTTACCACTCCGAATTTAGGGTTGGAACTCAGCCACGACGCAAATTTCCACCGTTAGATCCAATCTTCACATTTTTTGACGAGTTTTGGGAATATGGTAGAAATGTAGCAGCAGGGGGGGTCCACCGAAACCAGTAAAATTTTGAAAGTGGTCTACGAGAAAAAAAAGTTTGGGAACCTCTGAACTACACGAACACACTGAGTCCAGCGTTTCTGGCGTTTTTTCAAGCCAAAAAAATATCTTATTTATGCCTTAAAAAATGACGGTCAGCAGCCTTAAACTACGCATTTGAGGTACATTTTCAGCCTCTGCTAAGTCGGGGCTATTGCACGCATCTTATAACTTGGTGAATTTGCAGCTTATGATGCCTTGCAAACTCTGCAAGTGTCCTGTATTAATAGGGTTTAGGTTCTACACAAACTCGGTCGTTCTTTACTAGTGGCCTACTTCTGATTTTGGAACGCTCCTTCGTAAAAACTTCTATTAACTGAGAACCTTTGTTCCACGTATTCATAAATAAAATTCCGCCACAGTCCCAAGTAACGATCGCCATCGTATTTGAATAAGGGGTCCGAGATTTCACCTTCTTTGGATGTGAAAAGCCCCTATAAACCTATTTCAACAGAATACTCAAGATTCGTGGCCTATGATAGTTTGCGAGAAATAACTAATAAATAACTCGAAATTATAGAGAACAAAATTTTAGCAATGTCGTTGAATGACGTTATTTTTCTGGCTCGATAACAATTTTAAAATACCTTTGAATATTAGCATGCAGAAAAAAGCATGTAGAAAGACAAAAATAGAAAGAGTACTAATTTATATTGTAGGTACTTACCGAATTAACTAATGCATCTATAATACCAAGGTACCAATTTAACATAGAGGGTGCACCATATTTTTCTGGATTGTAAGTTAGTAATAACTGAAGAAATTCTTTTTCTATATCAGTCATCCATTTAGCAAACATAGTTAAGACTGTGTATCCAAACATAGTATTAAACAATTCTACAGCAGTCAATAAATTTAAATATCTGTACTTTAAGGTACTTACGTCTATTACCGAAGAGTTTATACTTTGTTTTACTCTTCGCGTTATATTTATTATTTCCATATTTAAAATCAACAAGAATGTTGTGATACAAATATTATAATAGTATATAACACTTGACGATAGAATGTGAATGACATCTATTACACTGCAACCGAACAGACCACCAATAAGCAAAATGCATGCGAATACTATTTCATATAGACAAGAAGTTATTAGAATAAAACAGATTTGCCGCAAATACTTCCTACTTTGTTCCTCAAATCCAGTATTAAAGCACTTTTCATACAGCCTTTGCCAGGAGCGTATATCTGATGTGGTTAAGGTAAACAAAAATATTGGTAAAGGTGATAAAACCATTGACAATTTCAGTGTGTATTTTATTGAAAAACGAGAATCTTTTAACTCTGCTTTTGTCATACCGTAATAAAGAACAAAAGGGATATAAAAAATCAGCAGGAGTAGCAGAAACAATTTTTGAATTTGCCTTATCCGAGAGTTATTGGTCATTTCTTTATTCGGTACCATAAGTTGCCACTCAATATATTTAAGAAGCAATTCATAGATTTGACTATTCCTCACAACAAGAAACTTCATTTTGTTAATTCAATACTTGCACAAGGAACACTAACGAACTATGATATTTTTAACTCTTATTTGTGGATAATATTTAATCGGTTAAGTGTAGCTATTAAGTTAATTTACTCAATTTATCAATACAAGTTATCGGAACTATGGTCTGTTTATCAATGTTTTAGCATCAAGTCGTCCTTATATCCATAAATAATGAGTCTATTATTTTTACGAATAAATAAATTTTTGAGAAGAACCCGCCATTTTTTATCCTTCAACCTATCCCTTAATAATACCAAATATCACCAAAATTGTATTCTACTATATTACGCTACCGTCTTATACGGAACACTAATTGCGTCCGACCTGCACTTGACCGGTTTTTTACTAATGGCCTGCTTCTGATCTTGGATCGTTCTTCCGTGAAAATCTCTATTAACTGGTAACACTTTTTCCATATATTTGTAAGTAAAATTCCGTCATAGGCCCAAAAAACGGTCGCCATCATATTTTCGGAAGGTGACTAAATTTTCACCTTCTTTGGAGGTGAAGAGTCTTATAAACCTATTTCATAAACTTCCACTTCGTGGCAGGATTCCAATAGAACACCCGACTTTCGTGGCCTATGACAATTTGCGAGCAATATCGTGGATTGACGTCATTTTCCTGTTTCGGCAGATAATTTTAAAAGTACTCTTGAATATTGGCGTGCAGAAAAAAGAATGTAGAAAAAAAGGTAATTTATGTTGTAGGTACATACCGATTTAACCAACGCATCTATACTACCAAGGTACAAATTTCGTGACATAGGGAGAACATCATATTTTTCTGGATTGTAGCTTAGTAACAACTGCAGAAACGTTCTTTCTATATCAGTCACCAATTTGGCAAACATAGTTAAAATTGCGTATCCAAACATATTATTAAATAATTCTACTGCAGTCAGTAACTTTAAATATCTGTACTTTAAGATACTGACGTCTATTACTGAAGAGTTCATACTTTGTCTTAGTCTTCGCATTAAATTTATCATTTCCATATTTAAAATCATCAAGAATGTTGAAGTACAAATATTATAATTAGAGACCGGATTATATGCAACATAAAAATCTTGAAATATGCATGAAAAATGCTTAAAACATGCATGAAAAGGGTTAAAATATGCAATATTAAATAATAATAAAAGTAGTAATTTTTACTTTTTTATTTCAAAATCAGCATAAAATTAACAAGTTATCGACGATGTTTAAATTGAATTAACAATTATTTAACATTTTTTAAAATTATTTAACATTTGTATTCTTGTACACGTAAACAACAAGGTATTGTTCCAAATGTTGGGTAGTAAGATTGTGTCTTCGATCACTTAAAATATTTTTATAAGTAAAAAAAGACCGTTCCACATCCACTGAGATAACTGGGCAGTATTTGAATTTGGGTGCTATGTTAGCACTTATTGTTTCTGGCAAAAGTTCACCCGTCCCATTAATAAAACTATCAATTTGACACAAAGGTTCAAAGCCTGGGTTATTGCACAAAATGTTTTCAAACTTTTCTTTAACTCTACGCGGGAATACATCTGGCAATGTGGAGTTTATTTGACGGATTTTATTCATTAACTGAATTGATTCGGTCAACGCCAAACCTCGAGTTTCAAGCTTTTTAATACGCGCAGGTATGTGGGAAAAGTGAGTGCTAATCAAAGCTGTTTTTTTAAATATTAGAATCGTTAAATGCTTCCTTGGATTGACGAACTGCCAAAGCCTCTGCACTATCGAAGTCATTTACTACACCTTTGATGTTCTCGAAATGTTCATTGTAAAATAGTACAGCTTCAATCCATGTTCCCCATCGAGTTACCACTGGTTCGGGAGGTAAAGGCACATTTGGCAGTTTTTTTTACCGGCGTTATTGCGAGCAGGTGCCTTAAGAAACATTTTCTTTGCTGATGAAATCAGTTTATTTACATTTCCAAACGTGGATCGTACTTCTTCAGCGAGTCGATGGACGTTAGCAAAGCACGTCACATGAATTAAATTTGGATAAAATACTTGGAGGACTTTGGCTGCCTTGATCATATAGGGAGCAGCATCTGAGAGAAATATAAACACTCTTTCATCTGCAGAAGATTCAGGAAATATTTTTTTAATACCCTCATTCACAAATCTGGCGATCGTAGAATGATTTGTCTTGTCAAGTTCTTTGCAGGCCACCAAATAGGAAGAAGAAGGCTCTAATCTTAATGCACCCACAATTAAATTTGCAATATAGCGACCACAACTGTCTGTAGTTTTTATCAGCTGAAATCCAAATAATGTCATCCTTAAGTTCATTACGTATTTCTCTGAGAACATGTTGGTAAATTGTTGGTATGTAATTTTTACGCAGTGTTGATTCGTCTGGTATTTTTTTGATTCAAGCAATCTTTGAATGTAGGATTTGTAAGTTTGTGGAGAGGAATATTACTTGCAAGCAATGCTTCACATAAATCCATGCTAAAGTGGTTTTTTTGTTTGCCTATAGAAGTGGAATCATTGCTACTTGCTGCTGTTATAAGTTGTTGTCGTGGGCCTTTTTTTGCAATCCTGCGATATGAAGACTTGTCTTGACATGCTGCTGGTCAATTTGAAACTTTTTTGTGCACGAAACATTTTTCTCGCAAACTCGACAATATAAAACATTTCCGTCGTATGTAAATGTTCCAGGAAAATCAGCTACCCACGAAGAGGCACTTTTTTTTGCTGGTGGCATGGTATACGTTAAACTTTAACACGACACGTTAAAAATTGCAAAAAGACTACACAGATGCAAGCGCGTCAACAATAATGTTAAAACTGATATCTTGTTTTAAAATAAAAATTCGTCTTTGAGAAAATTGTTTATTTGATCCACGCTCAAACAAATTATCTTAGAAACTAACTACTTATCACTTAATATCCCGTATATCTGATGTGGTTAAGATAACAAAAATCGCGGTAAAGGTGATAAAATGAGTGGCAATTTTAGCATGAATTTTATTGGAAAACTAGAATAATTCGAATACATTTTGTCACACCGTAATAAAAAATAAAAGGCATATAAAAAATCAGCAGGATTTTGAATGCACTTATACAACAGTTATTGGTCGTTTTTTAGTACCATAAGTTGCTACCGAATATATTTAAATAACCGGTCAACAAGTGCAAGTTGGACTTGCGCAATTAGTGTTCCATACGTTGATTGCTTTTAAAATAAAAAAATTTTGTTACGGAGGTATAAAATGATCAGTGACTTCACAAAACACATCCCAAATAAGTTTCCAACAAAGTTTTTTTCCGATCTTTACTGAAAACTGATATATTTTATACAAGATAAATTTTAAAGGTAATGCACTCGTGATAATTTTTGTTCAGTCTACACCCTGTGATGAATATTCCAGAATTTTTTCAAAATTTTTCGGTCAGTTCTCTTCGAGATAAGGGGGGCGCAGCGATTTTTCACTATTTTTTAAAAATAATACAAAGAAAAGTGTGCGCAAGTATTACATTATACATATTTTTGAACCTATGTTTTTACAAGCTTTTATTTGACACCCCACTCGATGACCTGGTAAATTTTTTTTTCACTTCCGCAATTTTTTCTCTTCGTCATGGGACAAGATTGACAAAAAACGATATTGCTTAAGGGGAAGGGGTTGAAAGAGGTAGATAAATTTTGTATGGTTTTAATAATAATTTGGCTATTTTTCCTGTTTTTTTTTGTTGAAATAGTAAACAAATATTTTGCGTAAATATTTATAGTAAAACATAAAAGAGATGAAAATTGTAAAAGAGAAACTTAGAAGGGTTGTTTCGTATATATAGCGTTATATGTACTGTTTGAAGTCGAGGAATTAAAAAATTAGCTTATTTGAATTTCACTCCAAAAAGAGGGGTGAAACCGGTGGGGCTCGTAAATATTATGTAGTGTTAATAGAATTTAAGAATTTCTTCAGTTTTTTGGTTGATATAATTATAATATAAATATAATATTATTTATATTAAAATATATTCATTTGTTATCATTTATCCTTACGATATGCCCCGCTCATTTTTACCTTAGTATACATATTCGTTGTATTACATCCCTCACTTTTGATCTTCTTCGTATCTCCATATTAGGAATACGATCTTGGAGTCTAATATTTCACATTTCTCTCTCCATTGCTCTTTGGGTTAAATGAAGTTTAATTATTATACTTTTACTTACAGTTCATGTTTCAGTGCCATACGTTAATACCGACAGCATCTATTGATTGAATACTCCGGCATTTATTCTGTTTGGGATGTCCTATTTAATGTAGATTGTAACCTTCCGAATACAGACCAAGCCAACCAGACTCTTCTATCCAAGTCAGAATTTAAATTTTTTCATATTCTTCATATATTCATTCATTCATCACATATATTCATTAAGAGAATCAGTCGCCGCCTGGACCCTCCACCATCAATCCCAAGCGCAACCGACGAACTAATTAATCAAAAACTCCCGCAACGACAAAGAAACCCCAACAGCACAACACCAAAATTCAAATGGCAAGTAAGAATAAAAAACAAATTCAAAAACATCAGAAGAGATCTAGGACACCTTAATCAATTTATGAACGGGAACGAGTCCAAACGTGTCACACACGGTGTAGACAAGATTAAATCCAAATCTCCCAACAGAACACTGGCAGAAATCCTTGATACTTTGAAACAAAAACTATCCGTATATGCCGCAAGACTCCGTAGATAAAAAGAATCAAACGAGAGGAAAGACACCAACAACCTCTTCCGAAGAAGTGAAAAACAGTTCTACCGGAAAACTATGTACAACAACCAAACAGCAGTCACTGAACCACCAAACAAACAAGAACTCACAGATTATTGGAAAAATATCTGGTCAGAACCCAAACTACACAATAATAACACCCCCTGGATCAAAGCCGAAGAAGACAAACATAAACATATGACAGAACAGGAAAATTCCACATTAACTACTGTGGGACCAAAGAGCATGATGAGGCACCTAGATACAAAAATTTCCGGAGTTAAATTAGCCCCCCGTTCGGATCTCCGGGTGGGGGCTGGTTTAGGGGCGTCGACATGCAAAGCTCATAATTTTAAAATAGATTTTTGTAACATACGAGGTTTAAACTCGAACATAAATTCAGTGCAACAATACCTGCAATCGAATAAACCTCATGTACTCGCTCTCTGTGAAACCAAGGTCAGTTCATCGTCCAGCATAGTCAACTATCTTTATCCTGGGTACGACTTCTATTCCCGATTTAGGCGTAACTTTGGAATCTGTCTTTTTGTCAGAAGCGACCTCTCTTGACAACGAGAAGAGGCTCTGGAGCCCCCAAACTTTGATGTTATGTGGTTAAAAATAACGACTCAACAAACCACAAGGTTCATCTGTATCCTCTATCGACCACCAAGTGATACCAACTTTCGAACACTTTCCGCTTCTATTGCAGACACCATCGATCATTTACAAATTAACTATCCAAGTGCCGAAATTGCCATCCTGGGCGACTTTAATCTTCACAATATGAACTGGCTTAAGTATTCAAATAGTACCGACGAACAAGGTCGTGTCAGTTGTGGCTTAACTCAGCTTATTGACTAACCAACACGGATCCCTAATCGAGATGGGGAGTTCGCCAGTCTTCTTGATCTGTTTTTAACCACCAATCCGGAGATTTACGCAGCCACTGTAAATCCGCCGTTGGGTTCTTCCGACCATAAACTGCTTTCGACATCGAGTATCCTATCAATCAGTGATAGAGAGGGGCCTAAGCCGCGCAAGATTTAGCACTACAAATCTGCTAAATGGGAAGATCTTATGGAATATTTTCGAACTTTCCCTTGGATGGACGTTTGCTTTTGATCCGACAACCCATCTGACTGCGCCAGGGAGGTATGGAGGCTTACATTCCATTTTCGAAGAAATGCCCCTCCAACAGCAAGCCTTGGTTTGACCGGAAATGCAAAGAAGCTGTTGCTTCTAAACATCTTGCCTACCGACAATGGGGTGAAAATCCTAACATAATAAATCGTAACACCTTTATTCGTGCTCGGAACAGATAGAAAGGAATTATCGACGAAACCAGGGAGGCACACAATCAATAAATCAGAAACAAACTTCTTGCTTATTCCAACAATTCCAGGTCCTTTCGGGCAATCGCTAAGACAGTTAGTCAAAATTTCACCAAATCCACCATACCACCACTCACACGATCAGATTCCAATGCAACCACACCTGTTGAGAAAGCGAACTTGTTGGCTGAACTCTTTTTTTTACATTCTACTGTCGATTTCCAAGGACTTCAGATAGCGTATCATAGAGCGTATTTTAATGAAGCTAGACACCAAAAAGGCTTCTGGCGCTGACGGAATACCTGCCATAGTTTTGAAAAACTGTGCGAGGGAACTAACACCAGTTTTCTATAGACTTTTCAACCTATCCTACAGAAAGGGAATATTTCCTTACTGCTGGAAATGTGCCACAGTTCAGCCGATATATAAAAAAGGCAAGATGGCCTTGCCAAATAACTACCGACCAGTCGCACTGCTTTTAATAATATCGAAAGTCATGGAAAAGGTTATCAATCAGCATCTTGAATGATTCAGCATTATTAGCGATCACCAATATGGCTGTCGTAAATATAGATCAACAGGAGATCTTCTGGCTTATGTAACACATGTTTGGAATAACGCAATTGAACACTTTGGAAAATCTCGAGTGGTTGCTCTTGACATATCCAAGGCATTCGATCGTGTTTGGCATGACTCTTGGCTAAGGTACGCTCTTATGGTATGTATGAAAAATTCTGTTTGTGGCTCTCATGTTTCCTCAGAGAGCGTTCTTTACGAGTAGTGGTCGACGGATTTATTTTTATTATCTTCACTATTAACGCCGGTGTGCCCCGAGGCTCCATACTGTCTCCTACTCTCTTTCTCATTTACATCAACGATCTGCTGGAAAAGACCGGAAATCCAATCTACAGCTTTGCAGATGAAGTACGCTTATCTCTTCATTCACTTTGAACGCTCGGACATTGCCTACTCAGGCGAACATCCGCAGACAGCAGGAGGTCGTTCAACTTAACAAAGACCTGGAAGAAATTCTATCTTGGGGTGACAGTAACCAAGTGGAATTTAACGCTACAAAAACCCAGGCGGCAGTTTTTTCTAAGAAAGTTAACGTTGCTGAACCCAACATAGTTATGTCGGGGCACTTCATTCTCCTAGCATCGTCACTCAATTTGTTGAGCGTTAATTTGGGAGCAAATATGTCTTGGCATGAACATGTTGCAGGCATAGCAAGGAGAGCTTCTCAAAAGTTGGGAAATTATTTCGAACCAGAAAGCTTTACACTCCACAACAACTGCTAATTTTTTACAAAGCTCAAATTCGACCAACCATGGAATACTGCTCCCAAACATACACTGCATTTGTTGGATTCTGTTCAGAGAATAGCTGTTCGTCTGATTGGAGACCCGGAACTGACCGGCGGCCTTGATTCGCTGGATCATCGAAGAACGGTTGGCGACTTGAGTCTGTTCTACAAGTATTTTTATGGAAAGTGTTCGAAGGATGTAGCCCGTTTAACTCCTTCCAGAGCGGTGCATTCTAGAAATACACGTCGCGCTAATAGTTCACATCCGTTTGATGTTGAGCTTGTTACTCCGCGTACAACGCTTTTTAAGCGTTGGAATAATTTGCCTAGGGCTGTTTTTCCCACCGAGTACAATTGACAGCAATTCAAGAACAATGTGAATCACTTTTTCCGCACACATGCCGCTCCTGGGGCGCTTTAGGGACTACCTTTCAGCACGTGTGCTAGACCCATAAATATATATATATATATATATATATATATATATATATATATATATATATATATATATATATAAATACGTATATATATATATATATATATATATATATATATATATATATAAATACATATATATATATATATATATATATATATATATATATATATATATTTATATTATATATAATACATTAAAATTCCGGGTTTCAATCCGTTCGTCTAACAATGAATTTGCACGACGTTTCACCAAAATCTCATTTGGTATTTTCAAGTGCTCTTGTTGCTACTCGATACCATGATCTTGCTACTGCTGCCGCTTGAAGCTAACTCTAGCTTCGAGCGGCAGCAGCAGTAAGATCATAGTCTCGAGTAGCAGCAGCAGCAAGATCACTGGAAAATGCCAAATGAGATTTTGGCGAAACGTCGTGCAAATTCATTGTTAGACGAACGGATTGAAAGCCGGATTTTAATGTATTACGTTCCACCATCCGTGAAAACTCCTATTGTAGCATATATATATATATATATATATATATATATATATATATATATATATATATATATATATATAAACTTTAGGTTGGCGGTGGCCAAGTGAGGTGGTCACAAGTGAAATAATTAAGAATGTTCTCAACATCCAAGGTTCCAATTACATCCATGTTTTAAATTTGGTTTTTAGATTTTTGTCTACAGTGTTTTAGTGTGTATTTTATATATTTTATGGATTAACCAACTTTTATATGTAACAACTTTTGTATGTATAAGCTACCTACGGCCATTCAGGCTAACGAAATCTTTGCACTTCTCATTTCTGCCCTGAAGAAGGTCCCAATCCAGGACCGAAATATTGGCTTAATGAAAATTGTGTGATCTCTTATCACGCCCCCTTCTTGCCGAGTTCCCCAACTAAGATTGTATTTTTAATAATTTTGGTAGATACGGCAATTTTTTGCTTTCTTTCTTTATTCTATATATATATATATATATATATATATATATATATATATATATATATATATATATATATATATATATGTATATATATATATATATATATATATATATATATATATATATATATATATATATATATATATATATATATGTATATATATGTATATATATATATATATATATATATATATATATATATATATATACAAAATAAAAGGAAGATTATACTTATTCTTGCCCCTTAATTCAATTCGAATGTGATACACATTTTACATATACATTTGAAAATGAGACAAACGAGTTTCAGGAAGTGTTAATTTTGTCATATTTCATGTAGGAAACCTATTGGATCTATAATGTTTTTCTGATGCAATTATTATTTTATTCTTTTAAATTCTTTTAAGATTTAGAATTTAGGTAAAGTTTATTATTTTAACCTCAATTACAATTGTTACTATAAATTGTATCATTCCCTTTATATTTTTGGGCGATTAACCTGGAATATTATCTTTTAAGAAGTCGAAACGGGTAGGCAAAATAAAGAAGGTTGACAAGATTTTTTTATTTTCAATAATTACGTAATTCTTCGAGTTCGTTGGTAACATAGACAATAAAAAGGAAAGTACTTTATGTCCAGAACAACTACTGTTAAGAAAACATAAGTTTCTACTTAACAAAACCTTCGCTTTCTTAATGAATCAGGGAAAACACAGATGATACTTACTTGATGTGTTCACATTGTTCAGGTAGTTGCTTCTTGCAAAAGCGATTAAAAGTTAAGTGCGGTAATACAGTGACGATCTGTAATTACTATATTTAGATAATTCATATTATACATATTTTTTTCAATGGTAAGTAATATCTAGTATTCATTAAAAAGGGATTATTTTATTATTCTGAATTAAATTAGACCGAAAAACTTCGGTTAATTCAGGTTCATTTCTTCAAAAATCTTATTTTGTTTTTGTGACATTCCTCCTCCTAACTCCCATCACTCTCGAAAGGGTATGGTGACTCTGTGCTCAATAAATGGATTGAACTATCATCTGCCACTGTTTTCAGTTCTGTGCATGCTGATGTTTCGTGCAATGATTTCCTGGTTAACTGTTTAATCTGATCCACCCAACCTGAAGGTGATCTAACCCTACAGCGCTTGCCTTCAACTTTTCCCTGTATACCTAATGATTCCAGCCCATGTCTTTTACTGAGGTGGCCGAAATACCTCAAGTATGTCTGGTTTATAAGCGAGTTCCGTCTTTTAGTAATTTTTAGTTTTTGTAAAATAGACTGGTTAGTTCGATGTTTCATCTCACGATATCCTGAAAATTCAACGATACACCTACATCTCAAATGCAGTAATTTTATTACTATCATTCATGTTTCCGATGCATGTATTGCAATCGGAAATATAAGCGTTCTTGTGAGCGTTAACTTAGTCGATCGCAAGATGCTCGACTCTTTCCATATTTTGACTAATTTTGTGGTTGCAAAGCGGGAACTGAGAGTCTTCTACGTACTTCCGAGTGACACTAGCCGGTATTGGTAATTAGAGATACAAGGTATTGACAGGAATCTAAGATTTCATACTCTAGTAGATGTTGAGGTGACATTCGTTCTACTAACGATTATTAGTTCTGTTTCGTTGTTGTTTACTTCCAATCCTTTACTGACCCTTGTCAGTCTTTGCATAATGTCCTCCAATTCACTTTTATTTGCGCATTAAGTTTTCGTGGTGGAGCTTTTTATGTACATGTTATTAACACGCACTTTGGCTGTATTGAATTCGTAAAGCCTTTAATAAGTGTGGCAGAGTTCCCATTTCTTTCAGAATCGACCATAGTTTCGGCCATCTCAACGCCCAAACGCTTTCTGATAGTCGACAAAGCAGAGATAAATTTTGATGCTATATTCTCTTCCTTTCTCTCTCAGTTGACGTACATTCAAAATTTGCTCCCATGTTCCCTTCCCTGGTATAAATCCTCTTTATTCGTCTGATATTTGTGGCAATAGCTAAGACTTGAGACGCTCATTCAGTATGGTTAGAAAAATCTTACTAGCGTGAGTGATCAAGGAGACAGTTCTATACAGAGCAGTATTTGCCAGGATTTTGTAGATCATTTATAATAACTACGGAATTGAATACTAAAATAAAATGGTGAATTGTTCATTGTATCACCAAATCTAATAAGGGTTATTAAATATATTAAAATAGAAATATCGATCGGTCGTTATTGTCCAATCTAATTTGGGTGGTTATCAACTAAATAAATTCCTAAATGTCTGAATGCCGACCAAAAACGACTGAGAGTCACAACATCCAAGTTTATTTGTAGCTATTTGGGAAATAATTGATCTAACTTTTTGGATCGACTGGTAAGTATGAAAAAAATGGATTATAATGATAATCCAGAGCCAAGGGAGCAAAAACATCCTGGCGCACCTCGCCCTAACAAGTTACAGTTACAGAAATCATCAGAAAAAGTTGCGGCTTGTATTCCAGACTAATTGGAATACGTAAAACAATAACTGGAGAAATTGTGGAAAAAACTCTGTTTTTGTAAGACGATCCGTCTACCTATAAATTGCTGATAGTTTTGACCCATATTTCCTGTTTCCAAAACTGAAAAAAAAAATTGGAATCGCCACAAATGAAGAAGTAATAAATGCTGTCGAAGAGTGGTTTGCAAACTAGGACAAAGATTTTTTGAAAGGTCTAGAGTTACTTTATAATCATTGCCATAAGTGTATAAAATTAAATAGAGTTTATATTAAACAAACAATTTGTTTTTGATATTTGTTTGTTCTTTCTTGCTATGCTAGAACCCTATCAATACACTCTTTTATATACAGTCTGTCAAGTAAGAACGTGACCGCTCGTATCCTTGAAAAAATGTGTTTCGAGAACATTTTTTGCGGGCAATTACCTCAGTAAGTTGTCTATTCGCCTTTTGCATTAATAATCGTCTGGCCTCTCCGAGGCATGCTGTCGACGAGATTTTCTGCATATTCTACAAATTCTTCGAATCTCGTTAGACAACTGAGTCAAAGTCTTCAGAGTCTTTCCTCTGAGCTTTTTCTTTACAAGGAATCAAACGTTTTTAATGGGGTTGACGTCCGGCGATTGTGAGGGCAACTCAAGTAACTTATCGTGGGTCCAAGTGAGCCGCTAGCAAAGGTTTCTTCAACGCGCTTTAGAATTTGACATCATGAGAACGAAGATGTTGTCTCATGGGATACACTCAACCCGATTTTCTTAATTTTGACGCTCCTTGGCACGATTCGTTTTTCGACTTTCAGAGTGGCTTTGCCTACCGAGACACATTTTGGCGAGTCGTCGATATTTTTTGCCTCGTTTAAAGCGATTTTATCCACTTCTTCACAAACTATTTTTTAATCTATCTATCAGCTACGAAATGTGTCATTTTAGGCCGCTTTGGATGGGAACAAAGAAAGACCTTCTCTCATTTTGGATTTTACGTGATTTCGACGAAAGTTCAGAATTGACTGATATTTTTACTAAAATAAGCCGTAGACTTTTGTTGAACCGCTAGAATTGCATCTACCAAAAATGAATTATCGCGGACACGTTCTTACTTGACAGACTGTATGTAAATAATCTGAGCTTGAAAGAAAGACATTCTTTTTCTAAAAAGCATAAAGTTTTTTACTAATATTTTCTTGTTACAACATAACCTGCGTTGTCCGCAACGACATTGCGACACCATTTTAATTTAAAGATATGGAAAGAGACAGGTGATTACGAAGTGTTGTAATGATAGAACGACATGACGACGAGAACAACGACCAGCCCCATTAAATTTCTAATTTTAATTTCTTTATTCTGTACTCCAACCTACTTTGACTGCATGGCACAGTAGGCATGATCACGCCCCACTTCTGTTTAAAATCATTTCTTTGATCAGTCTGAAAGAAACAAAAATAAGGACTCACTTTATCTTTATTATCGGTAACTCCGCTGAACTATAGTTATCATGTATCTGTAGCAGCTTTTCTTAGAATGTATTCTAAATGCTCTTGAATCTCTGTTGTTAAGAACTATTATTATTATTGGATATTCTCAAACTATATATTTAAAACATTTTTTCCACTTTCTTGATTGTTGTGTCCATGCAGGTCCTAAAAAACTCATATATAAGCTTTTTTGTTGTTTTATACATTTATATATTTTCTATCAGATTTGTAAACTGTAAACGCTTTGAGACCAAAAAGAGTTCCAGTATAGTAAACATATCATTCTCCGCAACTGATATTTCCTCAAAGCTTGATGATTTTAACTCGTATTAATATATAGATTTTTATTCTTCTTTCTCACATTTGGTCAATGTGGTTCCATGTTTGGCTGACGGGCTTAAGCCGAGTCAGCACAAATGCTATTACCATTGTGTATTAAGGAATGACCTGACAATGTTACATGTTTTCAAAATCACTGACCTCTGAACGTGTTTGTATTTGTTTGTGTTGAGTCCTAATTGTACTAAGTGTGGTGTAAATGTTGTTGGTATAAGACCTATGGCTGATATAACGAGGGGAGCAATTGGTAGCTGTGTAATAACAGAGCATTATTGTTCTGTTCATTTCATCTGTCCACTTGAACCGCTGTCTTGGTTTGCCAGCCTTGGTAGTTGCATGTTTTCCTTGCAAAACATACGTGGCTTGGTTTGGCTTTGGTGGTTGTATTTGTCCAGCATCTGTGTCGGTTGTATTTGGGATTCATTTCTTTGGGTCCAGGCGGCGAGTAATTTTCTTCTTTGTCATGTTTTGCGATTTTATTATAGCAACGCATGACGTGCCTGTTGATTTCTGTGGTGCAACTCATGCGTCGCTTTGATTTTCTCGCCTTGGTGTGGGTGTCGGCTTACTCCTCGGCGCAACACTTTTGGCAGGTCCATTTTCTTTTGCCCGGTCTTCAACGTTTTGGCCGAGCTGTCATTTCCCGCGACATCCTCGACCGTTACATCCCTCGCCCGATGCTTCTTTTATTGGATTACTGTTGTTTGGAGTGTTTCCAGTGCTTTATGATGTAAGAAGCTCAAAGTGTCCCGACATTGGGTTGCCTGTTAATAGAAGTGTTTTGGTGTGTTTTCTTGCTTGGTCTGTCCCTAAAAGTTATTTTTGTATCTTTTGTTCTTTATTGTTTTGATACCATACGAAAGTTGATATTTTGGGTTTCCGAGAGGGCGTGTATCTCTAGGCTCGTTCCATAGGTGCCGTTTTTCCTCTCAAATAATCTGGACAACACAACATGACTCAGGTACCTCGGGATTGTCAATGCCCGTGCGAGGAGAATTTTGGGTTTCCCCTAGCCTCTGAAAGCTAACTCGTATTAATATTATTATTAATATAATTTTTTATTATTCATTTTAGTTAGTATGCTACATATCTTTAACAATATTAACCATAATCCGAGGTGATGATAACATTGGCGAAAGAGGATATACTAGACTTCATTATGAAACCAATATTAAGAATCTCTTATCCGATCAGTATTTGCCTCCATCAAAAACAGTTCCTGTGGATGAACAAAAATTTTATGATCTAAACAAAGGTAAATATTGCATCCGCTAATTTAATAGTTATTGTTGAGAATTTCTTATAAATAAATTTCACGTAGTTTCCAGACATTCTCCATAGAAATCAGGATTCTTAAAACTCTTTACAAATAAAATTACTTATTTACTTTGTTAACTCACACTAAATATGTTGTTGTAAAGATTTACAAATGCATTATAGCGATTTCGTAGTACAACTACATTTTCGAACGCTTCATTATTTTTTTAATTTATTTTTATATAATGAAAGGATGTAGGTACCTTAGGTGCTATAAAAGTTGGTAAAGGACGGAATTTTCGACATCTACTTGACTATTTCGAAAATTTATATTATAGTTCTCTGAGTGTCTGTAAATTTCTATAGATTCTAAGAAATTAAGTTTTGATCCTATAGGTGCCATTTGGAGTATTGATAAATAATTAATAATAGTAAACGGATGATCAGTTTCTAAAAAATACTTAGCAAAGTGTGATTTTTATTTTTTAACCTATATTATGCTCTGCGAATCTAGTTTTGAAATTCCGTCCTGTTTGTCCTACGTAACAGTTACTCTTAACATCTAAGTTTATAAACTCCTGATTTATTATGTTTATTAGTTTTAACCTAGGCACTAAAAAGTATATTGGATAACACTGGTCAACACAAGTCTTGTTTCCTTTATTTTTTTTTCTGCTATTGGGTATTTCTATGGCTCTGACTATGAAAAAAATACTGGGAGATTGCTAACAGCTTTACCTTTTGAAATATACAGTTTTATTATTTTGCCAAAAAAATACAAAAAAATAATACATTATGTTAACAAAATTTCTATTGAACACTAGCAAATGATCTTTTATAAGATTTCCTTGAATGAATCACTTTAGGTAGATCTCATTGCAAACTCCAGCAGTAGTCTGCCATCATATGTGATTTCCACCGCCCCTGATAACGCTCTTCCATTGTCCGAAGATCCTGATGAAATCTTTCACCGTGCTCCTCACTAAAATCACCCAGATTTTGTGGAAATCGGTCTAAATGCGAGTGCAGGAAGTGGATTTTTATGCTCATGTTGCACTCTAGCTCTTGCAAGTTCGATAGCATGCACTCAAGAAGCTCGACATGGTCGTCAGATTTCTTTTTGCCTAGGAAGCTACTCATAACCAAAACAAATGAATTCCAAGCTTTGGATTCGACTTCGGTCATTGATTTGACAAAATTAGGATCTTTCACGAGTTGCCTAATCTGTGGCCCATCAAAAATACCAGGTTTCAATTTTTCTGAACTTAATCCTGGAAACTTGCGTGAAAGAAAACTAAAACATTCGCCACTTTTGTCAAGCGCCTTCACAAACTGTTTCATTATGCCGAGTTTAATATGAAGTGGTGGAAGTATGATGCGGTCTCGGCTAACTAAAGGCACGTTTATAACATTTTTTGTACCAACTTTTAGCTCTTCCCACACTGGCCAAACTTTTTGTGACCAATGGTGTTGTTTGTCACGACTATCCCAGAGACACATGAAACAAGGGAACTTTGTGTACCCCCCTTGTTGACCTAAAAGAAAGTTAACCATTTTCAGATCAACACAAATGACCCATTTGTGGTCTTGATACTTAATTTTTTCCATAAGCTTGGAAACATTTACGTATTCTTCTTTTAAAGTTGTCGAATGTGCAATAGGTATAGATCCGTAGTTGTTACCGTTATGAAGCAAAATACACTTTAAACTTCTTTTGCTGCTGTCTATGAAAAGACGCCAATCACTAGGTTGGTACTGTTTTAATCCCATCTGCTGCAAAATACCACCAACATCGTTACAAAAAACTAAATCCTTCTCTTGAGAAAAATACGGTAACAGATTTTTTTCTCGGGTACGATAAAATGTAATGTTGGTTTCCGGAGTAAGCAAATTTTCTTCTTTTAAAGGAGATGCTAAAATTTCAGAAGCTTCTTTTGGTAAGTTTAGATCTCTTTCTAAGTCATTTAGTTCTTTCTGATTAAATGGTTGAGGTTCTGAAAGGCTACATTTGTAGCCTGAATCAGAGTAGATAGGTTAGGATATGACCACTTACTTCGATTTCCAGGGTTAATTCCGTTTATTTTCACAACGCAGAAGTAGCAATCGTCATGATGGTTTCGAGGTTCTCGCCAAATCATGGGTGTTACGAACATTATTGCATCTCTTTTTCCACTGGACCATAACCGTAGACATACCACACATTTCTGGCATACAATATGAGGAACCCATGGCTTGTCCTGATTACACAATTTTATTTTAAAGTATTGATGATACGCAGTTTTCACAAAGTCCGATATAGGTTTTCGATATTTTGCAAATATATATTTACCACAAATATCTTCTTGACGAAGCCATATCTAAAACAACAACAAAATATATTTGAGTGTCCAATAAAAAAGAAAATCTAAGTAAAAATAGTAAATGAGGGTAGTTAACTATAACTCAAAAACAAAAGCTGTTAGAGAAAAATTGTTGCCATATTTAAAAAATACGCGTCAATTTGAGAGAGAGAAACAAAAAAAAAATCACAGGAAACAAGCAATTTTTTTTTTTTTTGTTGACCAGTGTAATATTTGAGTGGATTTTAAAGCTATTCTCGTTTTTTCGGCTGTGAGAACTTGAGATATTTTATCCGAGATGGGACCAAAACATGTCAGAAGTATGAATGTTTTTCTTTCTTGGTATTCTTTTATGGGATAAATTAAGCTGAAGGTGATTTGCTTTTATTTACGGCTTATTAAGGTATTAATTATTTTAAGTTGGAAGCCGTTATTAAGTGCTATAGGCCCATAACAAAATACCAAGAATACCGTTCATTCCTCTATTCTCAAAGTCGAAAAAAACAAGAATAGCTTTAAAACCCACTCAAAAGTTACCCAATCTATTTTTCAATGCCAAAGATAAAACTAATAAACATAACAAATCAGGAATTTATAAACTTAAGTGTCAAGAGTGCAATAGCTGTTACGTAGACCAAACAAGACGGAATTTCAAAACAAGATTAGCAGAACATAATGCATCTTATAGTTTAAAAAAGAAAAATCACACTTTGCTAAGCTTTTTTTGAAACTGACTATCAATTTCCTAATATTAGTTGTCTATCAATACTCCATACGGCATCTAAAAGGTCAAAACCTAATTTCTTAGAATCTATAGAAATTTATAGACATTCAAAGAACCATATTATAAATTTAATAAATAGTCAAGTAGACGTCGGAAATTCCGTCCTTTACCAACTTTTATAACACCTAAGATACACACTTTCATTATATAAAAATAAATACAAAAAAATCTGTTTTAGTATTAATGAGGTGTTTGAAACTGTAGTTGTACTACGAAATGGCAATAACGCATTTCCAAATCTTTACCAGAATATATTTAGTGACAGTTAACAAAGTAAATACGTAGTTCGATTGTTAAAATGTACTGTCACAAAGTAACGGACTAATCAATCAACTCTTTAATTTTACCAATGTTTTTTCTGCTTATATAATAGAATAATTATAAGATTAAAAGATCTCTCGTTGTCTACTTTGTCGGCTATCTAGCGGATCGTAGTAAGTTATATTATTATTGCTCCTGGTTTTCTTGAACCACAAAAAAATAAAAATAAGTAAATATGTAGGTTTACTTCATATTACTGGCGATATGACCTATTCACATTTTCATGTTTTCTAGAACATCAGATTCATTATCCTCTAGGGATCGGTCATTCTCACCATGCAGGAAATATTCCGCCACTTCATGAGAATGCTCTATTAATGGCTCTCTTGTTGAGTACCGTTTTAAGCATACCGCCAATAAAACATCAGGTAGGTAGTTATTAGTAAAAATATTTTAAAATTAATATTTTTGTATGAAAAAATCAACTAATCGTAAATCAATTACTTTAGCGTTTTGCTCCGTAAATAAATCATTAACCAAATTATTTTGTTACATATCCTAATTTAAATATGTAGTATGGAATTATTTCTTCTTCTTCTTCTTCTGCAGCTTATTCTGCCCATCGTCGGACATAAGCTTCCCTCAAGTTGTTCCATTCTTCTCTATTGGGTTTTTTCCCCATCCAATCGTGTCCTGCCATCCGTTTTATGTCGTCCGTCCGCCTGGTCTGCGGTCTTCCTCTACTTCTCTTATTTTCTCTGGGTCTTCATTCTATGATCCTACTCGTCTAACTGTTATCTTGCATTCTCCCTATGTGTCCAGCCCAATTACATCGGTTACTTTGGATCTTCTTCTAATTCAGTATTCTGTATATGATTTCGTAGTTTAAAGTTTAGCGTCTTTCTTTCCATGGACCTTTGTGCTACTTGGAGCTTATACACGATATTTTTATTGAGGGCCCAAGTTTCTGTGCCATACGTTAAAACTGGCAACACATATTGGTCAAAGGTCTTTGCTTTCAACGTGTTTGGTATTTTCGACTGGAGTACGTCTTGTAGTTTTCCGAACACCGACCAGGCCAGTGATATTCTTCTTTGTTGGTCTGCTGTCAGATTGTTCTATTAAGTTGGATTTTTTGCCCTAGGTGTACAAACGCGTCCACTTTTTCTATTATTTTTCCTTCCAGACTGATCTCCTCTTGTTCCTCTATTTCACTTGTTTTGTTCATGTTTATTTTTAGTCCTATCTGTTCGGATGCCTCATTTAGTTCTTCTAACATTTCTTGGAGTTCTATTTTGTATTTTGCTTTCAATATTACATAATCAGAAAACCTCGAATGATTAAGTTTGTCGCCATCGATATTTTAGGAGAGATTGAGTCACCTTGTCGTACTCCACGATATATCTTGAATTTATTTGTTTGTAAGTATATCTATCTTTATTCGCATTATTGCGTTTTCATATATATATTTAATAGGAGTTTTGTACCTGTCATCTATTCTGCAGTTAGTTAAAGCGTTTGAAACTGCCCATATCTCTCTCTATTGAGTCAAATGCTTTTTCATAATCTAACACTGCTATCCATAGTTTTTATGTTATATTCGTTTATCTTTTCTATTAGTATTCGCATTGTCTATAGATGATCTGTCATGCTGTAACCTCGTCTAAATCCAACTTGTTCGCGTGGCTGGTAGCTATGGAATTATCTGAAAGACTAAAAAGCAATTTTCTAAATGTTGTACTTGTTCAATGAGCTAAAAAATGATTACATTCATATTAATATTCTACTCACAAAAGTGGTTTCAAATAAATAAACAGGCACTAAGCAAAATTATAACAAACTATCTAATATTTTCTCAGAACATAAATAACGATAGTATTATGTGGTGCAAAAAATTGGGTTATATATTTCCAGACAAAATTACACTGAAATTGGGCCATGTATTTTCAGACAAAATTATATTGAAATTAGTAAATTTTCTTGGTCTATTTGAAAACCACATTACCTATAATATTATAATTTGATACCATGCAAGTGCTTCATCTCGTATTTTAGTTTAAAATGTCAAGTAAAGTAGCCAATTGAAGATGCAGGAACGATGTGAAAGATATGTTTAAGTCCATTAAAATTTTTAACCCTGCTGTGTTTATGTGACTTGTCTTGTCTGCTATATGCATACAACAAATATAACTGTAACATACAGACTAACATATACCCTCGTATAGTGGAGTCTGGTAAATTTCTACAATATGGTGGGACATTTTATTAAACGGCATCTATGGGTAGGTGTAATTCTTATAACGTGCAGTTGTTTGTTTGTAGCTATCGTAAGTGACCGGTGTTACACGTTTCGTAAAAAGTATCGTGTAGTGATAAAACATTTTTAATTAAATAACTGGTCAAGTGCAAGTTGGCCTTGCGCAGTTAGTGTTCCGTACGTTACAAATAAAAATGTTCGTTACGGAGGTATAAAATGATCAATGACGCCACAAAACACATTCTAAATGAGTTTTCAACAAAGTGTTTTTCCGATCTTTAGTGAAAACTAATAACCTTGAAATTTCTGTTTTTTTTTTGTATACCAGATAAATTATTAAACGTAATGCACTCGTGATAATATTTCTTCAATCAACAGAATATTCTAGAATTTGTTTAAAATTTCTCGATAGGTACTTTTCGAGATAAGGTGGGGGACAGCGATTTTTCGCACTTTTTTAAAAATAATACAAAGAGAATTGTGTGCAAGTTGTACATTTTATATATTTTTGAACTCATCTTTTTACAAGCTTTCATTCGACACCCCACTCGATGACCTGGTAAAAAAAAAATTTTTCACATCCGATTTCACCCCCCAAAATTAACCCCTTAAGTCACAATTTAACTTTCAAAACTACACGGCTCTGATGAGGCCATCAATTCCTATATTAATGCCAAATTTCAACTTTCTCTGTTAAATAGTTTCGGAGAAAATCGGTGTGACAGTCAGACGGACGGACACCGAAGTGATCTTATAAGTGTCCCGTACGGAACACTAAAAAAAGTG
Organism: Pachyrhynchus sulphureomaculatus; assembly: GCA_019049505.1. Classification (NCBI taxonomy): domain Eukaryota; kingdom Metazoa; phylum Arthropoda; class Insecta; order Coleoptera; family Curculionidae; genus Pachyrhynchus; species Pachyrhynchus sulphureomaculatus. The sequence goes on along the minus strand of CM032454.1, from coordinate 53,377,785 downwards.
GCATGTGGCCCAGATAGAAGCTGAACTGAAATAAGTTCATGAAGACTCTGTACCAGTACTCAAGACCAAGATCGTTTATTCCTGGATAAAGGAATTTAAACGAGATCATATGCGTACTGGCGATGCTGCATGTTTAGGAATGAGGTTTCTTTTGATGAAATGGTCAACAAAATTCATTGTATTATGTTGAAATATCATTAAGCCTTGTGAGATTGCTGAGATTATAGGCATCTTACATAAATGGGTACATAATATCCTGCATGAAGTTTCAAAATGTAAAAGCTGAGTGTGTGATTAGTGCCATGTTTATTGACTTCAGACGAAAAACGTACAAAATCGGGTTTGGAAATGTTTCAGCAACTTCTGGTGTCGTTTTGTGACTGGAGACGAAATATGGATCCACCATTACACCCCGTAGTCAAAACAGTAGTCAACACAGTGGGTTGGCGAAGATGAAAGCGCATCGGAAAAAACGAGAACAGTTTTATCGGCGGAAAAAGTGATGGCAACTGTTTTTTAGGACCCACATCATAATTGACTGTTTGAAAAAGGATAAAACACGCCACGTTATTATACCGTTTGCGCAGTAAATTGAAGAAGAAGCGAATAAGAATAGTGGGTAAAAAAATGCTACCTCACCAAGCGTGCTCACAAATAGGTCGTTGCAATGACAAAAGTGCACGAGCTGGGCTTCGAAACAGATCCTCAGCCCTCCCCATTCTATAGACCTGGCCTTAAGTGGGCTTTTTTGTGTCCTAACTTCAAAAATTGTCTTGAATGGAAAAAATCTTCGGCGAATGAAGATGAAATCTGTGCTGTAAACGAGTATTATGCACAGTTCGAAACATTTTTTTTTTTTCGTGGGAATAAAAAAATTAGAATCTCGTTTGAGCTCACTGGAGATTATGTTGAAAAATAACTTTTTATTTTTACAAAAAAATAATAATAACCTTGATTTTACAGGACTTTTCAGTTCACCTTCGTACATAATTTTTTATCTATATCCTTTTTCTTAACTTATTTAAGCACATGAAATATCTATCAATCAAACTATCTATATTTTTGAAATAGTGTTCTCTTGTGTTTTTTTCAGGGTTACAACCATCCAGATCAAGTACCAGTTAATCCATATATTACTCTGCTGCTATCACAATATGGCCATTATCTTCCAATTCATGTTCGTGGATCAAAAGGTTTATATTACTATGCTGCGTCCAATAATTATCATAATAATAAACCATTTGGATCATATAAAGTGTACGAAGAAACAAAATAAAAATTAGAACATTAATTAAGCATGGATAAGTTTTCATATACCATTTAATTATTATAATTCCTACATGTCTAAATTGTATTTAAATGTTTTTGCCTAATTTTCACTTATATTTTAGACAATAATAATGGTATATTTCAAAATAATACTAACACTTTCAGCTTTAGCTAGGAATACAATAATTTTTAATAATAAAAAATATTCTTGCGCTATTCATTATGTTTTCTTACAGGTGAATAGCAACCCAACAAAATTATTCTAGATTCCAAAATATAATACCATGGACTTAACATGGTCTTGATTGCTTAATATTCTATTAAAGCACGTATTCATCATTTAGTCGCTCAACTCTCGTTACTCAAGGTTGGCCTATTCAAGGCTTCCTTCGTTCTTTCTTCGGGTCGTAATTTCAAGTCAATTTTGTCACTTTGTTTTAGGAAGAAATTCTGAACAAATATGATTGCAACATTGTATTTTCTACATTTTTGATTTTTCTTTGTACTGGCGATTTCTCTACCAGAAAAATTAGAATTATAAGGTAATATACATGATACTGCTGTTGTCATATTTATATTAGCTTGATTTTCTAAATTATTTGTCAGATTTCTCTGACCAGCATGCTTCTGTTGACATACGTTTTTTTAAATTGCAGCTGAACTTCAACTGTGTTAATAAAAGAGAACAAAATATTTTTGGAGGAAAAATAATAATCAAATATGGCCAGTACAATACTCAAAATGTCTATCAAGATCTTCTTGAGTGTTAATACAATCGTCGGGGATTGTTTAATTAAATTAAAATAGAAAAACTTACATTGCGCCATACTTGCGTGAACTGTAATTCAAAATATATTTTCCAGAAAATATATTTACAATTAATACATATGAACACGTGCTTCGGTTTTTGTTGCTTTAAACTGTTTTTTTTTTTTATTTAGATTCAACCACCTGTATCTAAAAAAAGTAGTATACTTCTGTCAGCCTCTCAAGAAAATTATTTAACGAAAGATACACATCAGGGAGTTATTTAAATTGGGCTTTTTTAATAAGTTATATCACTATGAAATAAATTAATTCATTAATTTTCTTCCATAACAGAGTTCAGTAATAAAGAAAACCACTCTTGATTACTTGCATATAAGTTCTATTTTGTGGCGATATATATTTTAGTGAGTCACAAATGTGCCAATTTAAAAAGACGCTGTATAGTTACTTATGCCCTATCGAAAAATCAGAATTTTCGGTTAATTCAAGTTAAAATAAAGGTCGAAATATACAATTTATTTTTCTTTTAATTGAACTGTTAAGATGCTACACTCTACTGAACTCAAAATTCCACCTAACTAGTAAATTTCTTATTTAAATAAAAGTGACATAATGTACAGCTATGTCGCAGTTTTGGTACTTTGTGACTTTAAAATTTGAAAGCACTAAACCAATTTTCGAGTACATTACACCAAACACTTAAAAATTAAAATATATGACTTGATTTTGGTTTATGCAAAGTTTTAAAGGAAAATTTATCCCGTTGAATATTGAATTACGAGCATTGAGATTTGAAGACCAATCTGCAACATGGTTAAAAAGAATGTTTGTAGGACGTAGTTAGAGAGTATTTTTTAAATCTAGTTAAATTATCGTAACATCTGATTTTAATGAGAAATTTTTAAAAATCTCCCACCACATTAACACGCCTTCGGCCAAGAGGACGTACAAGCGCACAAGCTTCGCTTTTCTCCGCGAAAGAATACATAATACCCCCTCAATAATTATCTTCATCTTCTGACGCGAGAAAGAGCCCGCTACTTACATAATTAATATCGCCTTAGGCCCCCAAATTGTAGTCATATCCACAAACAACCAAGATCACCAACCTTCCGTCACACCCTTTTTTATAGTGAGAAAAATTAGTTCTATCTAAAAACCACCATTTGGCTCTCCGCAAAATTCCAAGGGAAGACATAATTTCTAATATAGAAAGTATTCTCAACAAGATTCCTTCACAAGATATAAATAATGTTCGTTAAAAAATTTTAAAAACTCTCAGAAGACTTGTGCAAAATTTTCATGACATTTTGATAATGGAACAAAAAGAGTTTATTAAACCTTGATTAATGATAGGAAAAAATACAGCCAGACCCGAGAATGAGAAGTGTTATGGCACATTTGCTCCGTTGGAAGCAATAGAGTTGAGTTTCGGATCGTAAAGTGTATGCATGTGAATCGAACGCCCGGCAATAGTCAACTTGTTCAACGAACATTATTACGGTAGTGTATCGATCTATTTAATTATTTTGTCGATTGCAAACGAAAGGGACTAGAACTAAAGCAGAGTGTATTGTTGGAATTAAGACAATAAGTAAAAAATTTAGAAATTTATGAGAATAATTCTTGTATGAAGCTAACGAAACTATAAGCGACAACTTTCATCGTTTTACTGCGCATAAGGTGAGCGAGCCACCGAAAAACGGTGATAAGAAGTATAAACAACAGTTTTTTCTTTCTCCCGTGTTTGAAAATAGAATATACGAGGAGCACACGTAAAGTTTTTATGACAGAAAGAACAATGGATAGCGATGATTATATATCAAAAGACTCGAAAAGAGGAAGAATCGAAAAAAAAGAAGAGCCAATGGGACATTCAAAAGAAGTAAACAACTGATAAGAACACCACAGAAAGAGAAGAACGAAAGAGTAGATAAGATAGACAATTTAACAGAAATGATCAGTGAGCTAATGTCAGATATAAAGGAAATAAAACAAGATCAAAAGAGATACCAACAAGAGTTGAAAGAACTAAGAAAAGAGAATTGAAAGAGGAAAATAAGATAATTAGAGTATGAATTTGAAGATGAGTAGGTTGGAAAAAGACAACGTAAGAAATAATATTATAATATCAGGAATGAGATTTGAAGCGAATAGCCAAACAAATCTGAAAATGGGTATAGGACATTTTATGGAGAGAAGTACGTACACAAAAGTGCTGATTAAAGATGTGATAAAAATAGGAACGACTATATGCAAGATAGAACTTAAAAACAGGGGAGATAAAGAAGCTGTGATGAAAAATAAAAACAAACTGAGAAGTCGAGAGTTTTTATAACTACAAACGTTATTTTTTCAAAAGGTTTGTAGATGATTGTATTCTTTGTATCCCAGAAACGAAACTTCAATACACGCTAAACAAATTCAACTCATTCCACGAAAGTTTACATACGAAAAAGAAATAAACAAATCAATAAACTTTTTAGACATTAATATTAGATATGATGATAAAGGCAACATAAAAACAAATTGGTATACTAAACCTGTATGGTCACGTAGATATTTAAATTATAATTCATTCACCCCAGAAAAATATAAAAAAAGTGTTGTCAATTCGCTAGTTGATAGGGCAGTATTATTAACCGATCCGAAAGACAGACCCCAAAACTTGGATAAAGTAAGAAACGTTTCTACTAAGCAATAATTATCCAAAAAAATTTACAGAACCAATTATAAAAAACTGAATAAATAAAGTATACAATAATCATAAAAAATCTAAACAAAGTAGCAATGAAATTAAGAAAAAATTATATTTCCATACCATACATTCCTGAATTAAGTAATAAGATCAAAAAAGTCCTTAAACCACATAACATCAACATAGCAGAAAAACCGGCTAACAACTCAAAAAATATCTTCACCAAACTTAAACCAACAATACCAACAGCAGAACAAACAAACTTAATCTACAAAATAGACTGCATGAACTGTCCAAAAACATACATTGGACAATCAAAACAATATTTAAAGAGACGAATAACAGAACATAAAAAAGCATAAGAAACACAAACCAACACCATACTGCCCTATCAAAACATGCCCCAGATGAATTGCATAATTTCAATTTTAATAATGTACAAATCCTAGACTTCGAAAACAATCATAAAAAACGAAACATAAAAGAAATGATACATATACGAAGAACAAATAACACCTTAAATTATCGAAATGACACGGAAAGCCTGAGTATTGTATACAATGATTTAATAACCTAATAAAGCCTAATTACTAAACTAACAACAATTAAAATAACAACAATATAAAAGCAATAAATAAATTTTGGATTTACCCATTTTACCTGTACAAATAGTGAAATAAAATATGTGACCCTTTTAAATTTAGTATTATGAAAACTATGAAACTGTAAACATGTAAACCAAAAGATCCAACTAGATATAAGGTAGGAAAACTATAATTAAACACTTATATTTATTCTTTATATATATTTCTATATAAAACAATAATCATCAATTTTACATCTTAAACATTTTTCTGAAGATGGTTTAAATAAAATAAACCGAAACGTTAACCAAAAGTAAACTTATTTCATTAAAAATTGACCGCAAGACCAAGAACAAAAAACTATCCTAAATTTATTCATTAACGGTCAGGAAAAAAGAAAATATATATATATATATATATATATATATATATATATATATATATACATATATATATATATATATATATATATATATATATATATATATATATATATATATATATAAAGGCATAATATAATATAATTAGGTATAGCTAATTAACTTAGGGAAAGTCGAGACACAGCGAGATTCCCATATGTTACGAAACAAGTAACCTACCTAGTATAGAAAAAAAAAACTAAAAACTTGAGGATAATTTATTAACTTTTCGTCCGATAATGATATTCCCACTTTAACAAATCACATTCAAATTTTCTCAATATTAAGATATAAAGTTTCAGTTTCCTTGTTAAGAAACAGCTTTGGATCATAAGTTAGAGGCATCTTAGTTTTGGGGCTCATTTTAACTTTAAATTTTGAAAGGACTCGTACTAAACCAATTTTCGCCTGCATCACACCAAATCTAAGACCTAAAAAACACAAAGATATTTATGACTGAAAGAATATTATTAATATATAAAGAAATCCTGCGGAATACTTCGGAGTAACGATGTTAGATCGACGTAATTTATACTGGCTGCTCACAGCTGACACTCGTGACAGAGTGAATCATAGATTGCTTATTGCTAAACTCCGAGCATTAGGAATTAGTGACTCAACTTTGACAACTTCAAAGGTATGCTCGTATGTAGTAAACAAAGAGTAAAGGTAGGTAGTTCGATGAACCTAACATCTGATGTACCTCCCGGGCTTCACTGTTCTCCAATTTTATATAAAGTCAAATTAAAAATCTCTTTATTATTCACTTTTTGCAATGTAAAGATATTGAGGCCAACCCAGATAAGCTTATCTGTTTTTTTTTTTCAATTTTATGTGACTTATTCATAAATGATACTGGCGGACAACTAACCTACTGTTATTTTTTATTCTACTCTGATGAGATTCAATTATTTAAAATGATAAGGAATACTATATATATATATATATATATATATATATATATATATATATATATATATATATATATATATATATATATATATTGTCAATCACCTTCGTTTTGCCGACGATTTAGTGCTAATAAGTAACGATCTCGACGAACTGTCCACGATGCTCAACTAATTAAACGTTGCATCAAAAAGTGTAGGTTTGTCTATGAACGTTGATAAAACCAAGATTATGGCACCGACTCCTGATCAAGTTTATGTTGGCAATGTAAACATAGAGGTGGTAAACGAATATGTATATCTGTGGCATAGGAACTAGGCTTCGGAGATCGGCCGAAGAGTAAGCTTAGCATGGGCTGCATTTGGAAAGTTGAGTCATATTTTGAAGAACACCAGATTGCCCATCTACCTGAGGAGGAGAGTATTTACTACGTACATACTGTCAGTGATGACTTATGGTATTAAGACAGTGACTTTGTCTCAGAGAAGTACTAACAGGTTGAAAACAACCGAGTAAGAAATGAGAACATTAGAGCCAAAATTGAGGACACCGACCTCAAATGGACAAAAAGCTGCTTCTGTATTGGCATCTAAGAATATCTGCACGGAGCGCAGGACGTCCCCAGCTTCGATGGCGGGATGATATAAGGCAGCATACGGGTGCATCGTAGATGCAACTCGCCCAAGACCCCAGAGCATGGAAAGGGATGGAGGAGATTTACGTTCAGGAGTGAAGAAGAAGAAGATGGATATCATTCTTTAATTTTTCAGTTATTAAAAATTTAATAGTGAATGCTGCTATTAAATTGAAAGATCTAAGTGATGAAATCGGTCAACTCTATCAAATATTTAGATTTAGAGCTTACTTTTAGAAAACAGTATAATTATATTTCGAGGAAAGCTTGGCTAATATCAGTTGAATTTTCAGTAGTCCCATTAAAGGAAATATAAGCTTGTAAGATCTTATTTACGGTAAACGTCTTTCAGTTCATCTCTATCCTACAATACGTGTACTTATTATTCAAAAAAGTTTTAAAAAATCATGTACAGATAAATCTAATATATATGGTAGAATTATCTAAGAAAGGAGTTTCGATACATGCATGCTCACGACGTGAGCATACATGTATCGAATTCCCATTTAAAATCTCACTATTTCGTTTTGAAAATAATTATATCTATAAATTGCCGGAATATGTGATGTCACATTTTGAGGAAAGCGGAACACAAAACAGCTTCTCTAAAAGTGATCTGACAGAAACAGAAGAAAGGACAGGTTTATTACAGTCACAGGTTTTGTCACCCGATTCGATTTACGACATGATTATAGTCCAAATACGGAGAATTCCATCACGCATGGTAAATTATTCTTAGAATAAACGTTTAAGATTTATTAAAATAGTAAGTAGAATTTGTAATCACACAGAAAATATTTCTTTATACGACGCATACACGGATAATGTTGCAAAAAAATATTTTGTGCCCGATCTATTTTGGCTCCTATCAAATCCTAAGTATTCGCAATTTTTAATGTTCCATACGAAACACTTATAAGATCACTTTGGTTTTGGTCTGTCTGTCCGTCTGTCACACCCGATTTTCTTCGAAACTATTTGATATACAAATTTGAAATTTGTCACTAATATAGGTATTGATAGCCTCATCAGAGCCGTATAGTTTTGAAAGTTAAATTTTGACTAGGAAAGGATTAGTTTGGGGGGTGAACTCGGAAGTGAAAAAAAATTACCAGGTCATCGAGAGAGATGTCAAATGAAAACTTGTGAAACACTTTTCTTTGTATTAATTTTGAAAAATTGCCAAAAATCGTTGTTCCCCCCTTATCTCGAAAAGTACCGATCAAAAAATTTTGAAAAAATCTGGAATATTCTCCACAGTGTGTAGATTGAACGAAAATTCTCACGAGTGCATTATCTTTAATAATTTATCTGGTATATAAAAAAAAAAGACAAAAATTTTAAGAGAATCAGTTTTCAACAAAGATCGGAAACAAATTTTGTTGGAAACTCATTTGAGGTGTGTTTTATGAAGTCATTGATCATTTTATACCTCCATAACAAAAATTGCGCTAGTCCGACTTGCACTTGGCCGATTATTTTTAATGGTATGAATCATGTATTATTAGAAAAGATAGCAGTGACTTAGACGAATAAGTAGTTCCTGTTTTTTTTTTATGATAGTAATAAAAACATTTTTTGTACAATTTATGATGTATAACTATGTTTATCCAAGATGAGGAGTGTCAGCAGTACCAGAGATAAATCAAAAATGCTGATAGTATGTGACACCATGAATACAATAGACATCAAATTTTTGGCCATGACGAATACCTTGACAGATTAGAGATATGAAGGTATATAGTTAATATTGGAAGAAATGGCTGAAGATAAGGTGGGTAGAATTACCTACAAGGAAAGGAAATGCTTGGAACAAAATCATCTAAGGTGAAGAAAATGTATCCAACTTATGCCAGTTTTGAAGACTCGACAAAGATTATAGAAATGTATAGTTAATCGTTTTATGAAGTCTATTACCTACCTATGCAGTTTCTTGGCCCTTCACCGAAAGGTAGATGAATGTATGGATGCCTTTTTTCTTTCTGTTCGGGGGTAAACCTGTCCGGATCAAACTTCATAGGATCAGGAAAATACTCTGGATCTCTCCCCAAACCTACTGTGGAAACTACTACTGACGTCCCCTTATTTATTATAACATTCGTATTCCTAAGTTGGTAATCTTTTGTGCAAACTCTTGCTAATGTTATTACTGGCGGATGTATTCTCATGGTTTCTAAAAGTGAATAGAAAATCTTTATTTTAGACAGTGTTAGATTTAATAGGCACAAAATTGTCAAAAAAAACAAAGATAATCGGATACTCGAGGTTACTTGTATACATGATTTGAATCGGCCACTGAATTTGGCAGCTGGAGCTTACAAGTGCGGTCTCACATGTTATAGACTACAAAGTCTTAGAGTCCAGCATATTTAAGTTTGGAAAACTTCGGATTACATCAAAATATTTAATTGTAACTCACGGAGTTCATCTATTAGATGTTAACATGAAGCATGCTGAAATGTTTACAGAAAGACCTTTATGTAACATATTAGAGGACTTGTTTTTTAAACTCATTGGTAATGTTTCGCAAGTTTCATTCTGTTTTTTTTTTTTTTTGTAAATGTAATATTGTAATAAAACAATAGAAGAGCTGTATGAACATATCAAATGTGCAATCAAGCGGCAGACGAAGCAATAGCCAAAAAACTAAATAATACACAACATAAAAGAAATTTCTAGAGGAATAAAAAGTTGAGAAATAATAAAAGTAACAAAGAAAACCTATAAAACAAATAGTTACACAGAAAACAGAAAGATACTAATAATACTACAGAAATGCTAGAAGGGATTTCAAGAATAAGTTCAGAAATAAGAAAAATGAACGATGGCAAAAAAATGCCAAGAATCAGGAACACATATAGGTGGAAGAAGGACAACAGAAAGGTAGAAATTTTTAAATACACTAAGGTAAAAATCATGTCAAAATTAACCCAATAAGTGTTAACCGATGGAAAACTTACTTTGAGAATATGCTCACAGAAACAAGACCAGAGTTCAAAACAGAAGAAAATAAATATGTTAAAACAACAGGGGAACTAGTGCGACTAGAAAAAGATATCTTGAAAATAGCCATAAGAAATCTAAACAACAAAAGAGCGCCAAGTCCTTCTGAATTAATCAAATATGGTTCACATAAATTAATATCAGTCATAAAAGTATTCATGGAAAGATGCTTGAATGGGGAAGATGTGACGTCGAAATTGAATAGCATGGATTAACCCACTAAGCAAGAGGTCAATGTTCAAACTATAGTGGTTTGTCTATAGTCTGCTCAGGTTAGCCATTTATATGGGGAAAAAATGAATCAGCTGGTACTAAATGAGTAACAACATTATTAATCAGAAGAATAATTGATAATATTTTCTGTATTACCCAACTAAATACATGAAAAAAGAACATTAGTTAATAGAGAAATACACTTAGTTTTTATTGATTTGGCAAAGGCGTACAATACAGTACCAATTAACAGATTATTTTAAATACTGCAGCAAACCAACATCAATGCCACTGTAGTAAGAGCCATACAAGATCTATGGAAGGGGCAGAATCTCAAGTAAAGCTAAGTAAAATCCTCAGATTTACCTTTAAAATTACAAAAGACCTCGTCAAGGATACTGCATGTCCTGTTTACTCTTCAATATCTATTTAGATACTGTACCTGAGCACTGGAAAAAGAGTTGTAAATTCATGGGAATACCCTTAAAAATGAGATGTCATTTACACTTCACTAGTCAGATGACCAGTAGTCATAGCACAAGATCATGAAGACGCAGCTATGCCAAAAATATCAAAAGTGGGGGCTAGAAATTAACCTGCAAGAATAGATTAGATAACAAAAAACAGAACACTTTGTGTAGTTGGAGAAAGTCGAGAAAGTCGAGAATTAGATATAGAGGCGGGCAGCGCGATGAAACCATGCGATAAGGCATGAGCGTTAACTTAACATAAGACGGTAGGCATGATAAAACAATTCGAAGCAGAGTAACTAGTTCAAAAAAGATAGTCGGAATGCTTAATCCAAATCTATGGCAAATTATATCTCAAAGAAAAAAAACATACAAAAATATAGTTTCTAGACGGGAAAGAATACATAATGAGGATATAAGACGACTTGTGAACAGAGATAATACCAATCTAGAACATAACAAAAACAATTAATATGATGCGGACACATTAATAGAACGGATGAGAGTAGAATACCAAAGAAAGTTATGCAGTGGACTCCAGTAAAGAGAAAACGTAGAGGCATACCCCGGAAATCTTGGATGATGGGCGTGAAGAAAGCTATGTCAGAAAGAAACCCTAATGAAGAAGAACGGAATAATGGAAAAACGTAGAAATTGAGTACCGGAAGGCGACCTCACTAGCTGTGAAAATTAGTGATATATATATATATATATATATATATATATATATATATATATATATATATATATATATATATATATAATATATATATATATATATATATATATATATATATATATATATATATATATATAAATATATATATATATATATATATATATATATATATATATATATATATATATATACATATAAATATTTATAAATGTGGGAATCTTGTTCGTCTGGACCCCACAAAATGATTCCCCTTTCCAGATATTGAGATAGCCGAAATTTGAGCTCGATTAAACGACGTTAACCCGTGCCACTCGTCGCTCAAAGTTTGAAAAAATCCAAATTTTTGGCCAAAAAGCTGACATATGGAGCCATAACTCCAGAACGGTAAATAATAGAAACACGCTTAATATCTCAAAAGAAAGCTAATGTTGTTCTTCAAAATTTATATTCCATACATAATTGTTGTTATTTTAAGTCAAACCGAGTTACAACAGCCTTTAGCCCCAAAAACGTGACCTGGTACCACCAGGAGCATACTTCGTATATTTTGTTATTAAGTGATAAATTTTGCTTTTTTTGGTATATTTTTGAGTTTAAAGTAGAAATATAATAAAAAAAACAAGTAATACTGATAAGTCTAATGACATTTTTTATTTTAAAATATAAAAATTAGGTATATAATACATACAAAACAGACACAGAAAAGATACAGACGTAGTACCTACATGAGTTGATAATTTTACATAGTTATCTAATCTATTCTAGAGCTTTTGTTAAAGTAGTTTTTGAAACGTCAGGATATAATGCTCGGCATTTACTTACAACTTGCAGGACATATTGCTTTTGGTCTTCATCTTTTGTCAGAAGGTCGTTTTAAAGTCGGTTATTAATTTAACACCACGCTCAGCCATATCATTAACTACTTTTAATGTTTTGACAATTTTCAATCCTTCTTGGAAGTCATTATTTTGAGGCCAGGTGTTTGGATGTTGTCTTAGGAAATCTGTTTTTATATTAAATTGGTCAAAGAATGTAAACGTTTCTTTGGTAAGTAAATTTACCAATCCTCCATCAACTACCTCTTTTAAGTTTTCTTTCCTAACTTTTGGATTTACAACCCTAGCGTGCTGTGATGGTTCATCTGTGCTACTGAGTAATTTATTAGCCATTAACAACTTTTCATCGTCTGTAATGGTGGGATCAAAAAAAACGATAATCCCACCAACTTTGCATTCAAATACCACAAATGGTTCGAAAATTTGGTCAGGGCTATTTCTGCAATGTCGTTGTCACATTCTTTATAGTCTAACAGACTATGCAAAATACCTAAATCTTGCTTTGGTGCAAGATGAGCTTTTGGAGCATTGAACCAAGCTTTACAATAAATTTTAACTAGGAAAACAGAAATGGCACGCACAGAACTTTCTTCTTCTTTAGACATCTTAAATTGACGACGAAAAATGAACATTTTTAAGCAGTGCCATCCACCTAGCGTGATGAATGGCTCCTGGAGTTCTAAAACCCACAACATTGCCGTCTATCCAACAAATACGAGAACCAACTGCAATAGCTCCTTGTAGTCATCTCTGGGGTGGCTCTCAGTTAATTTGGTCTCGAATTCAGCAGTAACATTTGCAATTACTTCTGAAGTTAGCTGCTTTTGTATTAGATTGTCACTGATACCTGTGTCGTATTTTCCTTTGTCTATCTTGGGCCACGCAGTGAGGAATCTCTTGAAAATGTCTGGATGAGGTCCAGTGGTTGATCCCATTTTTGTGTCGAATACGCCTCTTAACAGAATTTCCAAGATATGGTGACGGCAAGCTAGGTATAACAATTCTCTTCCTAACATTTGCTCCAATATGACGCATGCTCCTTTGAGTCTTCACGTGTTGGATGCTGTAGTGTCGAAGCACATCGCCTTGACGGTGTTGAGAAGACCCCATTCATGTAGGCATTCATATACGGCTACGGCTTGCTCCTCTCCAGAGCTGTTTGCTGTTACAGGAACTCCCAGCAGCTGTTCCTTTTCGCCATATGAAATAGCTATAGCTATCCGCTCACATTGTTCATTTTTTTAAAACACCCGGTAAAAGTTTACCGTCCCAATGGACAACCACGGGCTCTTTTTCAGGAATGTTTACTTTATCAAAAATTTTTTTATTATATTGTTCTCTGAACATTTGCCTTCCATCATGTAATAAAGTTTTCGAGACTTTGTACTCAAGAGGGTCAAGGTTTAGTGCTTCTAGAGTAGCTATTAAAATTCTCGTGGCATTTCTGTCGGATACCTTACATCGATCTAATAAAATGGACAATTTCATGTTTAAAATCTCTTTAACGCCCCTTGCAAATGAAACTTTCATCCTCTTGCTCTCAGATGGTCCTGGATCTTCTGCAACTTCTTCAGGGATGTCCATTTCCTCCAAGCTCTCAAGTTCCTGGTAGATGCTGTCCTCTTCAGTGTCTTCTTCTACTTCTTCGAACTTGTCTTCATCATCCGTCTCTAAGAAGCAACAAAAGAAAGAGAAAAAAAAAGACTATAAAAACTTGTCGTTTTAGCAGAATAGTAATAATACATAGGTACTAAATTACCTACTTCTAATTACCAAAAGGTATTATTTAAAAAATATAAACTCAATCATAAAGATGCCAAATCATGCTCTCATGTACAATTTTCTTTCAATTATAATGAAACTATTTACTTATTTGTTTATCTATTTTTTAGAATACTAATAATAAAAAAAAAAAACTCACCAATATCAAAAGTTGCTTCTTGGATTTATCGGTTCATTTTTGCAAGTTCCTTTTGCACCTTGATTTCTTCAGCTCGAGACAACTTGAGATCCACTCCAGTCATGGAACTTGGGCGGCCCTTCTGCCTCTGTTTCACGAGAAACGCCTTATCTTCTTCCGATTTCATCAGAGCCAAGGCATCTTGTTGAGCAATATCAAAGAGATCATCCAACTTTTCAACAAACTGTTTAAATTTGTTCTTGGCCGTTTTCGATGTTTTCTTCCGGTCTTGGGATGGGATAGCCCACAAGAAATATTTTATCCTTGGTCCGGCTTTGTACACCTGACGTGGATGCCATTTCAGAGGCCAATAGGTAAATAACAGTTAACTTGGAAAATGAAACAAAATATATTGCAAACTTTAATTTCAATAAAATGTTTTCAAATGTCTTTTAAAATAATACTATAATAATTATAAAAACAATAACACACACACTTGGAAAATTAAAAAAAAAAACGTTAAAATATCTTCACTAGATAATTGTTCGATCTAACCAGCTCAAAGGCACTTTAGAAACTAAACTGAATAAATAAAAGGTCGGTTGTACGCTGAAGTAAAATCACCATCCCTAAAATAGAAATTAGATTCACCCTCCTTTTTACCTGTCAAACGGGTCTTTCTTTGGTAAACTAGTCAGGTAATCCCCATATAATAAAAGATTAAATTTGAACAATGTTTGAAAATTGAGTTTCAAAATACTTTTTAACAAAAAAATGTTAAATCCGAGACACATTATATCACACCCGTAAAATTCTTAGAATACTTCCAAACTGGCTCCTACTGGTACCAGGTCACGTTTTTGGGGCTAAAGGCTGTTGTAACTCGGTTTGACTTAAAATAACAACAATTATGTATAGAATATAAATTTTGAAGAACAACATTAGCTTTCTTTTGAGATATTAAGCGTGTTTCTATTATTTACCGTTCTGGAGTTAGGGCTCCATATGTCAGCTTTTTGGCCAAAAATTTGGATTTTTTTCAAACCTTGAGCGACGAGCGGCACGGGTTAACGTAGTTTAATCGAGCTCAAATTTCGGCTATCTCAATATCTGGAAAGGGGAATCGTTTTGTGGGGTCCAGACGAACAAAATTCCGACATCGATTTTTTGCGGTCACCCTAATATATATATATATATATATATATATATATATATATATATATATATATATATATATATATATATATATATATGTATATATATATATATATATATATATATATATATATATATATATATATATATATATTCAACAACGGAGATAATTACCATCACAAACTTGTCTTAAATAAGTCATTTCTTGAAGGGCATCATAAGTTATTTCTCCTTTATAATTTTTTAAAGCACGATTTATTTCTTCACGAACTTTTTCCTGTATATCTTGGTTTCTCGATAACTCATATAAGGTATATGTCATGAGAGTAGATGAAGTATCATAACCTACAAAAGAACAAAATCATGTGACTAAAGGGATAATATTTTATAGGTATAATTCTTCTAAATTTCTTCTGAGATTCCGAAGAAATCAGTTTTCAGAATAAGCTCTAAAGAAGCTGGCAGTATGATCGGCGAAACATCAGCACCACTTTTTCAATTGAATAAATCTAGAAGAAGTATACCTATAAGCTCTGTAATATGGTGAAATTTTCTATCAGAAAAAATACAATGGTCAATATACGTATAATCACAAAGTCTAGTCGGATAGCCACTACCATATTTAAATCTGGTGAAGAAGTGGAAATATAACGGCAGAAACCAGATAGCCAACCTATTTTCTAATTATAAGTAGCAAACATAATTATCTTACCTGCGATAAAAAATAATAGAGAATTAGCTACAATTTCGTTAAAACTGAAAAGTGTTTCTTTGCCTTTGCTTTCATTATTCATATCAATGAGCAATTGCAAAAAGTCTGGTCTTCTGATATTATTTTTTTCTCTGTATTCCATTGATTCTCTTGTTACTTTGGTAAAAAAATCTTTTGTTTCTTCTTTTTCCCACTAAAAGAAAAATTGAAACATTTTTTTTTTAAGTTAAACGAAAATAAGTGGTAAATGATAGTTTTTTTCTTCAAGTCAATATGTTTATACAATATGACCCTGTAGTAAAAAACTCTATATCAGTATTTCTTCGCAAGTAAAAACGAAACTAATGCATTAGTTTTTGAACCTTAAACGAAAACTTTGTTCATGTTAAATTTAGCTTTCCCTCTATTATAGAAAACATAGTCTTGTTATATATATATAAACAGTAGAAGCAATAAATTAGTGTAGATTGGTCAATCATCGCTCCTAATGTCTCACGAAACGCACTTCCAACGTAAAAATAATCTGTTTGGCGTTTTGTTGCTCAAAAATCAAACCCTTAAATCATTATGCTGGACCATATCACATTTCTATATTGAACAAGAATAGCTAGTAAAAAAGAGATTAATTATTTTAGATCGCCCAAAAACCCCAATAATAAAAAAAAAACAGTTTTTTTTATTTATTTTTTTATGGGTTTATGTTTTTATTTGGACGAAAGTGTCAATAAACTTACATTTTATTCCCAATTGTCTGCTCAAAACTGGAAAGAGTTTTGTAAAGAATCCTTTTATGTAAAGACTTGGTGTCACAGTAAAGAACTCCCTTCCATGTTTTTTAAATTCTCCTTGAGGATCAACGAAACTGTTGCAGTCTATTCCAAATGCTACACTACCTATTACGTCAGTAGTAAAAGATGTTAAAACCTAAAATAGTTAGTATTTTAAATGGGTTTTAAAGTTTAAAGAGTATATTCTAAATTATTTCATTTTATAAATCGTTTTACCTCATAAAGATTTCAGTAATATCGTTTTCTGATATATATTATATCAGAATCGTTTAAAATGTTTCAGAGAATGTAAAATTTTTAATATTATGCTATTACACAAAAAAACTCACGCCCTTTTCCGCGTTCTAAAAAATTTTATACCTTCTATGAAATCTATAGAAAAATGCATCTTCAGAAACAACCTATATATATATATATATATATATATATATATATATATATATATATATATATATATATATATATATATATATATGTATATATATATATATATATATATATATATATATATATATATATATATATATATATATGGTATATATATATATATATATATATATATATATATATATATATATATATATATATATATATATATATGGTATATATATATATATATACATATATATATATATATATATATATATATATATATATATATATATATATATATATATATGGTATATATATATATATATATATATATATATATATATATATATATATATATATATATAGATATATGTATATATATGAATAGTTTTCCATACCTCCCTAATATGAACATCATCTCCTATCTTTTCATAGCTTTCCAAATAATTAATCATGTTGTTGCTGCAAGTCAAAACACTATTGAACATCATTTTCATTTTTCCAGAAGAAAATGTCGGTGTTAATTTTTGCCTCAAAGGTTTCCAGCTAGGATTTTTTATATTGAAAAGGTGAGTAAATCTTGGATCATGTTTTTCATTAACATAAAAGTCACGATTACTAAAATACTGGAAATCCTAAAATATAATATTTTTAAAAATCTTCTGCATATATATATATATATATATATATATATATATATATATATATATATATATATGTATGTATATATATACAGTCAGTCCAAAAAGTCCAAAGCTTTCTATGTTATACTATTTTTCTGTTACGTTTAACCAATTAATTGGAACTATGAGAAAACATGTTTAAATTAATATTAGAAACTTAACCAAATAGGATTAATATTAAAAACACAACTACGAAACATTTTATTTAGAAGTTACATCATAGTTATAAAAATGTAATATAAAAAAAAATTAATGTCAAAAAATCCTCCACACATTTAAGAACTGCTTTGAAAAAAAAAGTTATAATCAGCCGCAGTCTATCAAGCTATCTATTGCTCGTTAAATTGAAAACAAATTAATAATTTTCGGCCATACTTTATAATCTGTCACTTGTTGCTTGTAATATTGCAGTGGCTTTTCAAAGTAATATTAAAATGAGCGAGAGAAATTGTGAAATTCCATTTCAAGTTTCAAAGATCATAATTGATTTGTGGAAAGATGGAAAATCTTACAGAAATATAAAAAAAAATGTTAAAAAGTCGCATGCTACTGTTGTAAACCAGTATAAATCAACGGGTTCCTATAAATTCTACCAGGATCCGGTCGTCCCAAGAAACTGACTCATTAAGTATGGGAACTATTTTCGAAAAATGTTTGTTCACAAGAAGTGAGAAATTGTTTACACAGGGCAGGCTATAAGGGGTGTGCAGCCAGGAAGAAGCCGTTAATTTCGGAATCTAATCGCAAAAAGCGGTTACCTTTTGCTAAGGAATACGTTACTAAACCTCCTCAATTTTGGGAATCTGTAATCTTTAGTGATGACACTAAAATTAACCTTTTTGGATCTGATGGCAGAACTAAAGTTTGGAGAAAGAAGAATTCCACATTCGATATTAAAAACATTTGTTTCACAGTGAGACAAGGGGGTGACAGTGTTCCGCTTTGGGGATGCATGTCCGCTGGAGGGGTTCAGCATGTTTATCTAAACATTTTGCGAAACAATTTAAGAGAAAGTATTCAAAAATTAGCACTCGAAAAAAGATACATTTTCCAACAGGACAATGATCCGAAACATACCGCAAACTTAGCGATGTTAACCCCATCGAGCATTTATAGGAGGAACTTAAACGGCGCGTTTGCAAATATAAGGTTTGAAATAACGAAGAAAAAAAAACAGAATATTGAACGAATGGGAGAACATGCCAGCAGAAGTTACTAGAAAGCTGGTTGCAAACATGACAAAAAGGTTACAGGAGATTATCAAGGACAACGGCGGTCCCACTAAATACTAGTTTAAACGAAGTTATTTTCCGTTAAACTCCGTCAAACTATTATTGGTATGAAGACTTTTTTGATATCAATTTTGTTTACATTTTTATAACAATGATGTAACTTCTAAATAAAATGTTCCGTAGTTGTTTTTAATAATAATTGTTGGTTAGGTTCCAAATATTCATTTAAACATGTTTTCTTATAGTTTCAATTAATTAATTAAACATAACAGAAAAATTTTATAGAAAGTAGGTGGTGTATGGAGACTTTTTGGACTGACTGTATATATGTATATATATATATATATATATATATATATATATATATATATATATATATATATATATAGGTTATCAGATAAAAGTAAGCACCTCATCACACTCGCAGAGTTTGCAGAAACTCTAAAATACTTTAGAGGAAGATACATTTTGCAGTATTTATATTAAATATTATTTTTGGCCCATCGTCTCCTAGGATAAGATTTTTTATTGAAATATCATATGCAACGTCACTAGGAGAAAGCAAGATTTCTACATTAAAGTAAAAATATATTTGTTAAGACTGTCTACTAGGTAGACGATTGCCACAAGTCACAGGAACGCCACGAACAAGACGATGAAGTAAACTCTAGCAACAAGCAAGGAAATTAACATTTAAAAAGGGAGTTTATTAATATTTGTTGTCTACGCGCTCCATCCCCCTAAATATCATCATCATCTAGTAACTCATCTAGAGCGACAAAATATAAAAAAAAAAACGTATAACTTTAGGACTTTGGTCATGTCGCTCATGATAGTCGTCTATGCAGTACACAGTCCAAACGTGATCAATTAAGAAATTTTATTTCTTCCAATTTTAGTGTTATCTTAAATCAATTAAATAAATTGGTTAATCTAAAAAATTGATTCAGCTCTCACCGTAGATGTTATCTACCTAAATAAGGTACACTGATTTTTTTTCTGTTTCTCTCAAACCAGGATATACTGACATTATGACGTATTTGTAAATAATTCAAAAAATAGGGATGTAAGTTTTGAAATCACTATACATGAACTATCTGAAAAGTTCTCGGCCTAACAGTGAAAGGAATTTTTTTGACGTATTTTATTTCTCAATGTAATCTCTTTAAACTTAAATACATTTATTCCAACGTTTTTCTAATAATTCAATACCATCACTAATGTGTAATTCCGGAATATCCGCAAAATACCCACCCACGGCTACAATAACTTCGTCATTTAATATAACGCTTTCCAGCAAGGAATTTTTTCAGTTTGGAAACAGATAATAGACAGAAGGAGCCAAATCTGATGAATATGCTGGATGTTGAAGTAATTCGTACTTTAATACGTTAAAACACTTGTGTGGATATGAGCATTGTCTTGATGAAAAATGATCCTTTTCTTCTTTAAAGCAGCTCTTTTCTCACGAATTTTTGCATCTAACTGATCCAGAAGGTTACAATAGCATTCAGAGTTAATTGTTTTGCCTTTCTGGAGATAATCGATCAACGAAACACCTTCCTTACTGATCGAACTGTCTTTGCTTTCTTTGGTGCACTTCCACTGGCTTCAATCCATTGTTTCGACTGTTCTTTTCGCTCTGGTATATAGTGATGAATCCAGGTTTCATCAACAGTTATGAAACTACGCTTGAAATTCATTTTATTTAGCTTGAAACGATCCAAACACGCTTGAGAAATACGCATTCGAATACGTTTTTGGTCACTTATCAGCCGAAGCACAAACCTTTTAAGATGCCTATAGCCTCAGCTATTTCACGTACTTTCACCAATCGATCATCTAACACCATACCATGGATTTGTTGAATAATTTATGGTGTTGTAGCAATTTTTAGGCAACCTTCGCGTGGATCACCTTGGCTTGTACGACCAGATTTAAAAAGAGCAGCACATTTTTTCACAGTGGAAAGTGAAGGTGATGCATCCTAATACACTTTTAACAATTTCGAATGAATTTGCGTGAGTGTTAAACCATCAAAAACAAAGAATTTAATCCCTGCACGATCTTTAGTTTTTTCCATTTAAAAAAAAAAATCAATAACCCGTCAATATTAAACAGCTGTTACTATTCGAATGGAACTTTCTAATACAATTATGATTTCACAGTTTCTATCGCCATCTATGTGTCAGGCCGAGAACATTTCAGATAGCCTAGGTATAATAGAGCTTTAACCTTTAAGAAATAAATATTTCTTGACTCTACTAAGGGATATAATAGACAATATTTAAAACAATAAGAGCGAATATATAAAGTTTTTCATTTAATATTTGTAAGATACTCTCACAAACATTTATAAGAAAATTCCCCATAAAACTAATCGCCTACAACCAAGCTAGTTGTAGAGTCACTTTCACTGATGATCTCATACATATATATATATATATATATATATATATATATATATATATATATATATATATATATATATATATATATATATATATATTAGAAAGACATTATGACAAGTTCAAGTATTAAGAACGGTCTCTGATTTTCAATGATAAATCAGTTATAATCAGCTTATTGCACCGGATGTAAAATTATATAAATCTCACTTACGACAAGACGGAAAAGTGTGCAATAGGAGAGAGAAAGAGAGATAGAGACATCAAAAATGCAGTATATTCATTTATTGGAAATTTAACGTACAGGCTAAAATGTCAAGGCGAATGGTCTGAAACTCCTCCAAGAACGCCCATTCGTCTTAAAGCAAGATAAAATCACGAAAACAAGATCAGTGATTAAGTCTTTTTCTGTCCATATTCCTGAGAGAAAGGGCACGCAAAAGCTGAACAGGACAAATACCGGCATTTGCTATACTGACGGTTCGGGAGCTAATAGCCGCTTTGGGGCGGGAATCTTTTGCCATAAATTAAACCACTGGGAAAGTATACCCATGGGCAATATGGCTACTGTTTTTCAAGCTGAGGTGTTAGCCATCCTCAGATGTATAAAAATACAAATCTCGAAAGGGACAAATAATATTAAAATTTTAATCTGTTGCGACAGTAAAGGAGCTATACAAGCTCTTGCCAAATCCACCACGGACAGCTTACTGATCAGGGAATGTGTACAAGAACTAAACACGTTATGAGGTAAAAACGAAGTTACCCTAATGTGGGTACCAGGCCACCAAGGCATATCTGGAAATGAAATAGCGACCGAACACGCCAAGAGAGGCACCTTAGAGGTCCCGCCTGAATAGGTTGTAGGAGTTCCATTCGCTTTCGGTAAAAACTAAATCAAGGAATGGTTGGACAAAGAACACCAACTCTCTTGGACTTCAGGAGCGGGGTGTCGTCAAGCCAAACTCCGACTCTTGTCGATGTCAAAGCAAAGGCTACGTCTGAGCATAGGACTCCTTACGGGACATATGGCACTACAAGCCCATCTATATAACCTCAAACTGGCTGAGCGGAAAACATGTCGGCTATGCGAGGGAAAAAGCGAGGACAGTATTCACATTCTGTACGAATGTCCTGCACTAATGGTAAAAAGATATAGATACTGGGGTCAACTATTCTGTGAACCCAAAGATCTACAAGAAGTCAGGGTGAATAGCCTATGTCTCTTGGCAGAAAATGCCGGACTGGGACTGCGACCCTGACTCGACGTAGTGGGAAGTCACAGAAGAACTTTTAGATCTAGGTGACACCAGGAACTCAAGATACCACCCACTCATTGTACTACTACTACTACTACCAACTTAAATTAATATACCTGTGATAAAACATCTCTAATGTAATCAGGATCAACTAATACTAAGACGGGTCGTGCAAAGGAGTATGCTCCTCCAAATTTGTGACCTCTCTTTTTTAATTCATCGTACCATATTTTAGCTTCTCCTGCAAAGGTACTAGTTTTCGGTAAAAGCCATGGATTATTTCCTAAAATACAGAAATAATTTTATTTATACAAGAACATTTGTTAGTATTCAAGGTGATGCGTATTAACAAATCGGGATTTAGAACTGTAAAATATCAAAGAAGGATTTGTTTTTATTTTGGAATATCAAAGAGAGCATTAGGAAAGTGCATGTATTAACAAATGTATGGCACCATGAAATATATTTTGATTATAATTTATCGAGTTTCAAAAATACATAAGAGCTTATGAAAGTTGCAACTTAATTATGATATTAAAAATAACAAAAATTTACTTCGGTTTTGAAGAATATCAAAAATGCCATATACACATATAATATACATAAAATAAAAAATTTTAAACTCTATGAGATACATCAAGCGGTGTTTTTGTATTCTAATATATCATCACATCAGTACAAAGACACTTAAAGGCATATACCATATTTACAAATAAATTACTCTTGCTTTTAGAATAACACATAAAATTTAGAACTCTGTAAGACACATAACATAGAACAGCGTAATTTTAAACCTAACTTAGAAGATACATTACATAATAATATTATATCTCAAGAGTACCAAAAACGCGATTGCCAAAAGGAAGTATTCATTTTAGATATAAAAAAAAAATATTGTCTTAACTCTCTGTTTTATTGGCTCACAAACACAGAGTATTAACTACCAGCTTGTATATTTAATGTTTCATTTGAAATTTGGGACCTCCAAACACCCTGCTACTTGCGCCAAATTCAACCTAGCGACCTTCTGGTCACTTGACAGCCTCTTAACTATAAAAAAAACTTACCTATTAGAAATTTTGGTTCTAAATATGGGACACCTTTCTTCTTCCAGTATTGATAAGCATGTTTATAATATACAAGCAATGCCAATAAACCGCCAAGGAAGAGAAAGAGGATATCAAAAATTAAAAATCCTGTTGTTAGAACAGCCATGCTATAAAAAATAATTAAATACCTAAAAAAATTAAATAGAAAAAAATTAGAAACTCATTTGTCATAAATTTTAGAAATCTGTAATTTCCAAATTATCTATATTATTTTCCTCTCGAAAAGAATATTCATGGACAAATATATTTCCGATGTTTTTGGATTTCTTCACGCTTTGTGGTTCTCTGCTGATTCCAAATTTAATACACATATAATACTGTACAGTAAGAATACAGCCTATACTTTGTAAACGATATTGTTGCAAGGAACGGGAGTGAAAAAGCTGTGGGTTAATAAATATTCATGAAAAAAATTACTCAGATTTTTGGATTTGTCCACGTTTCAGGGTCTCTAGATCACGAAAAACATAATTCCCTCTTTCCGTCGGCCTGTCCGTCAATCTGTTAGCACGATAACTATCGAGCCAAATAAGATATCGATTTTAAATTCGGTGCACAAATAATATTTGTAATAAGAATGAGACGTATACTTTTTGGGCAATATCGGGAGTAAAAAGGGGAAGCGAATTAATTTTTGTATATTTTTTATAACATTCTAACATTTTTTCTGGGATTTGGTTGAGATAATGAATAATTCTTAAGGACAACTATTTATAGATATACTTGTAAAAACTTAAAAGAGTAGGAGAGGGTGTTAAAGGGGTTGCTTTGCATATATTGTGTTCTATGTAACTTTCAGGATTTTTACAATCGAAGAACCTGAAAAGTGTGTTATGTTTTCGTTATTTTCAAATATTTATTGTATTATATCGTGGGATAATAACGTAGGGTCTAAAGGTAATACATCATATTTATCCTGATAAATGTCCATTTTATTGAAGTCTAGGAATGTGTTATTTTTCATTATTTTTAATTTTTATTAAAACAGTACGGGAAACTATCTCTTTTCAGTTGTATATATCTCTAAAGCTTTTTCCCCTCAACTTTTTTTTTATAATAAATACCTTACTATATTGTTTAAATGTATATGTATATATAATAGATGTCCTAATGAATAAAATATCCTGTTTGAAGTTCTTTAGATCACGAGAAAAAAATCATCGGTTTAAAATTTCAAATTTCTTACATTTATACATAATTTTTACTTGTTTTTTGTTGAATTTTTTTTTGATACAATTATTTTCTACCTCACATATAAAAAATAGGACGTGAAGGTGAAAATATTTTGTGTTTCATTTCCTTCCTTGAAATGTCCGCTAGTAATGCTTAGATTATTCTTTACTACGAGAAAGTCAAATTTAGTATTTACTCTAAAAGATATTTTAAATTTGCATTTGAAGTACCGGTTAAAAAACTTTACCAATATTTTAATAAATAAACTCATTAGAAGCTAATGACTGGGCGCCTTGACACGATAAAGAGGAAATGTCGTTCATGAGTAAAAATGGCTTCTTCTTGGTCCATTGTTTTTAACTTTAAAAAACGGAGCGTAATACTGGACATGCTATATATATATATATATATATATATATATATATATATATATATATATATATATATATATATATATATATGTATATATATATATATATATATATATATATATATATATATATATATATATATATATATATACATATACATATTAGCATCAAGTCAAAAGTTGAAACTGAAGTAGACAAGCTCTAAGGTAGTTTTCTTAAGGAGCCGACAAAACTGGCCTCCACCTATTTTAGCAAAATTTGGTGAAATACTCAAAATAATTTGCTCTTCCTTCTTTTATTTACTGAGTTAACCATTTTTCCTTTTTTAAGATAAAATTTAGTTATATTTTGATATATACCTATGGTTCTTGAAATGTAGAGGAAAATGTATTTTGGACATATGTTTTAAAAGTTGATGGTACCCCCCATTTTGGTATGAATACTCACAGATAAAATATATTTTTTAATTTCCTAAGAAGCTTGTAAATTACTAAAATATTTAGATTTTAGATATCTTTTAGATTTAGAAATTAGATTCTTAAATAATGTCGTCGATGCCGAACAATTAAAATATGCTTTATACTTTTTCCCCTCCATGATAAACGTAATATGATTGCTATACTGTCAAAAAAATTTTTTTTTTTTTGAATAAATTTGATTTTTACTGCCTATTGTGAACATTAACCATAAAATAAATACATATTTTCATACTCTCATGTATACCAAATTGACGATCAGTCATTTCTCGGAAACTTGTTACTTTATTCTTAGATCTAGAAATTATCGAAAAACATACTAAAACCGCCAAAGACCCACATACCAATCTTCCGAAATATGGCAAATATTTTTATACGAGGAGCAATCATATGATTTTTAAATACAAGTAATTTATATTTAAATTTAACTTCAGTTTAGCAATTACATGTAATATTACCTAAGCCAATAAATTTAAAAATCTAATTAAATTAGGTAACTACAACCTGTCAACAGGATATTAAACACCAATATATTATTTATATTACAGACTATCATTACTTACTCTGGTGAAGAATAACTATATCGTCAATCGTCAATCATCAACTAGGTAATGTATTTTTCTCTCAAGATCTTTAAATAAATACCAAAGTTCACTTTTAAATGGCAATGTTATCTTTATGAATGAAACAAGATAAATAAGCAAAAATAAAAAATAATATCTACAGCAAAACGAACTTTGTTCGTCCTTATTTATAGCCGTGTCAACAAACTGTTCTTTGGACTTTAACCACTGTAATATTATTATAATAAACTTGCGCATTTTCAATATAGATAATTTACTATGGTCCGCCATAGTATAATGGAGTGATTTAGCAAACTGAAATCAAACCTTTTTTTTTATGGGTTTAGCACACGTGCTGCAGGGAAGTCGCTAAAGCGCTCCAGGAGCGGCATGTGTGCGGAAAAAAAGCGGTTCACGTTGATCTTGAATCGCTGTAAATTGTACTCGGTGGGAAACACAGCGCTGGGCAAATTATTCCAAAGGGTTGATGTTCTCCATATAAAAGACTGCTTGAAAAGCGTTGTACGCGGAGTAACAAACTGAACCTCATATGGATGTGAAGCACCAGCGCGACGTGTATTTCTAACATGCACCGCTTTGAGAGGAATTAAGCGGGCTATATCCTTCGAACACTTTCCATGAAAATACTTGTAGAACAGACTCAAGTCGCCAACCGTTCTTCGATGTTCCAGTGAATCAAGGCCGCCGGTCAGTTCTGGGTCTCCAA
Organism: Pachyrhynchus sulphureomaculatus; assembly: GCA_019049505.1. Taxonomy (NCBI): domain Eukaryota; kingdom Metazoa; phylum Arthropoda; class Insecta; order Coleoptera; family Curculionidae; genus Pachyrhynchus; species Pachyrhynchus sulphureomaculatus. Next base: position 53,350,375 of record CM032454.1, on the reverse strand, counting down.
TCAGATGAACAGCTCTTCTCTAAACAGAATCCAACAAATGCAGTGTATCTTTGGGAGCGGAGCCCCAAATATGGGAGCAGTATTCCATAGTTGGTCGAATTTGAGCTTTGTAAAGAATTAACAGTTGTTATTCTGGTTCGAAATAATATTCCCAACTTTTGAGAAGCTCTCCTTGCTATTCCTGCAACATGTTCATGCCAGGACATATTTGCTCCCCGACTAACGCCCAACAAATTGAGCGACGATGATAGGGGAATGGAGTGCTCCGACATAATTATGTCGGGTTCAGCAACGTTAACTTTTTCAGAAAAAACTGCCGCCTGGGTTTTTGTAGCATTAACTTGCACTTGGTTACTGTCACCCCAAGATAGAATTTCTTCCAGGTCTTTGTTGAGTTGAACGACCTCCTGCTGTCTGCGGATATTCGCCTGTTGTTAGGTTGTCGCAATAAACGAAACGAGATATCGATTCTTTAGGGCACTTCTTACTTCCATTGGAAATATCATTTATTTTGATATATATTAAACATCAAGTGGTAAAGCATACAAATATCCACGACAAACGTGCTGTGTAAAGAATCTCTGAAGTTATTTGTGACTCTACTTAGCTTATGGATAAACCAATATAATTTCCTTATCTTATGAAGGAATCTTCAGATCTATTCTTACCCACCAACCTGAGACTTACATACACCATCATCCATTGAGTTATTCTGATTACAAGATCGTCTTAAAATAGAGTTGTCCAACAGCAGGCGACAAATAAACGCATATAGCAAGGAAAACTTCTAAATAATGATTTAGGGATTTTCCCACAGCCTCTATCTGCGTTTATAAATAAAATAGTGACTGTCAAACTGCTACGAAATCAACATAAGATGCTCTAAAATATTTCACTATTTAGAGAATTGAAATATACTGCAAAAAAATACACCCTTATAAATTTGGGAGCTTTAGTTTCCTATTATTTTGATGAGAACAGCACAAAATAAGTTTGTTTATTACTTTATTTATTGTTTTAATTGATTCAATCCATAGAGACAATTAACATTTTACATATTACTAAATTAAAGTGGACTACAGTAATAGTTAATTACATACTAGCCATATATTTTGTTTTTACTTTCCTTGCTTCTTGAAAAAATCAAGCTTCATGATTTTTGCTATTCTTCAGGTTCTATGGTTCCAAGATCACGAAAAACATAATCACTCATTTCCGTAACTTTCGTACCAAATTAGATATCAATTTAATATACATATACATATATATATATATATATATATATATATATATATATATATATATATATATATATATATATATATATGTATATATATATATATATATATATATATATATATATATACAGGGAAAGTCGTCCTAGATAATTAAGGACGTTATAGTTTAGGTCGTTTGCGACCGATTTGACTCTATGACATGATGTCCTAAACTTAACCGTTTTCGAGATATTGAAGTTTAAAGATTTTCTAAAAAAAAACATGTTTTTTTTTGCTTTTATATCGATTTTCTTTTATTAGAGGTTCTCGAGTGCGATTTTTTGGTTATTTTTAGTTAGTCTGTATGTCAAGTATCAAAAATCATCAAAAAAATTTGAACTAGTTACTAACAGTTTCAAATGGCGGCTTGTTAATGTTTCTAAATTACGAATTTTTACCAAGTGTTTCCTACTTTAAATCAATAAAGAGAAAAAAAAATGTATGAAAGTTATTCTGCAAATTATTTTAAAAACTTTCTAGCTATCTAAAACGGTATAATATCCACTGGATCTATTGAAAATTCTAAGAAAATGAGATTTCAATAGGCCCAAATGTAGAGTAACATAATAATAGAATTTAGATACTACCAATTACCGGTTTACTACCTGCACCTTCAAACGATAAAAAGGGTTGGGTAAGCATTTTTTCCGGTCAGGGTACTCTCTGTGCGAGTGACATTTTCTGTTCACTATACATTATTGAATGATTTTAGTCTGCTCATGCGATTCGTCCGTGGTAGATGTGCTATAACGTGCTTTTCAAAAATATCTGTGTTTCATCTTCTGACTATGTCAATTGGCTCGTAACTGGATTATGATCTCTGCTTGTGAATATGGCAACGTATACCAACGAGGAATATGCTGACATCCTAATGTGTTACGGATTTTGTGAAGGAGTGTCGTCGCGTGCACGTGATGAATACATACTGCGATATCTTACTCGTCGTGTACCTGATGTTAGCGTATTTGATGAAACTTATCGAAGACTACGAGAAACTGGTTCCGTACAAAGACGGCGGACTGACATGGGACGACCACGTATCTTTGACGAAGACAAAGAAAACGAAATACGACGTCTCTTTGAGGTGGACCCAACCACATCTACAAATGTTGTCGCACAACAGCTTGGTATTTCGCAGTGGAAGGTATGGTTGGTAATGCATACTGTTGGGCAACACCCTTACCATTATACGCCCGTGCAAGTCATTAAAGAAGGGGATCCGTTGCGACGATTAGAATTCTGCAGATTTATGCTCAATACCGATGTCGAAGATGCATCTTTTTTTAAGAAAATACTATGGACTGACGAGTCGAAATTCGGCAAAGACGGTCTTACAAACTACCACAATGCCCACTATTGGGCTTCTAAAGAGGAAGGCAACCCAAACAAAAAAACAACGAAAGGATCACAAACAAGATTCAGCTTAAATGTGTGGATGGGTATAATTTCAAATTATTTGGTTGGGCCATTCTTCCTGCCAGATAATTTGAATGGCGAGGAATACGACAATTTTTTGCGGAACGATTTACCTAATTTGATGGAAGACCTACCTATTGGTTTGAGACAAAACATGTACTTTCAACACGATGGCTACCCAGCTCACTACAGAGGAAGTGTTCGTGCATGGCTCAATGGCAATTATCCCAACAAATGGATTGGAAGAGGCGGACCCGTACCTTGGCCGGCGAGAAGCCCAGACCTAACACCGATGGATTTTTATGTGTGGGGTCACATGAAAAGTCTCGTATACGACCAGATGACTCCTATCGAAAACATGGATGTCCTAAGACAAAAAATAATTGATGCGGCTGACGAAATGAGGCGGCACCTCACAACCAGCGTTGTGAAAAGTAATTTAAGAAAAATAATGAGAATTTGTGTTAGAAATAGGGGCGACCATATAGAACATGAATTATAATTAATAAAAAATATTAAATTGCAAGGTTTTTTTGTTTTATTTGTGTATTTTTCGTATTTTCACCTAGAACTAAAAATTTACCTTTTGCTACCCGAGCCCGCTTTAGGTGTCATTAGTAGTATTATACCTTTTTTGATAGCTAAAAAGACGTAAAAGTTTTTAAAATAATTTGCAGAATAACTTCCATACATTTTTTTTTCTCTTTATTGATTTAAAGTAGGAAACATTCGTAATTTAGAAACATTAACAAGCCGCCATTTGAAACTGTTAGTAACTAGTTCAAATTTTTTTGATGATTTTTGATACTTGACATACAGACTAACTAAAAATAACCAAAAAATCGCACTCGAGAACCTCTAATAAAAAAAATCGATATAAAAGCAAAAAAAAAACATGTTTCTTTCAGAAAATCTTTAAACTTCAATATCTCGAAAACGGTTAAGTTTAGGACATCATGTCATAGAGTCAAATCGGTCAGAAGATCGTTAATGTAAATAAGAAAGAGAATAGGAGACAGTAAAGAGCCCTGAGGGACACCGGCGTCAATAGTTAAGGTGTTAGAAAAAAATACGTCGACCGCCACTCGTAGAGAACGCTCTCTCAGGAAACATGAGGGCCACAAACAGAACTTTTCAGGCATACCATAGGAGCTAGCTTAGCCAACCGTCCATGGTGCCAAACACGGTCGAATGCCTTGGATATGTCAAGAGCAACCGCTCGGAATTCTCCAAAGTGTTCAATTGTGTTGTTCCAAACATGTGTTACATAAGTCAGAAGATCTCCTGTTGATCTATGTTTGCCATATTGGTCATCGCTGATAATGTTGAATTTCCATGACTTTCAATATTATTGAAAGCAGTGCGACTGGTAGTTATTTGGCAAGGTCTTCTTATCTTTTTTAGGTATCGGCTGAACTGTGACACATTTCCAGCAGGAAGGAAATATTCCCTTTCTGTAGGATCGGTTAAAAAGTCTACAGAAAACCGGTGTTAGTTCCCTCGCACAGTTTTTGAGAACTATGGCAGGTATTCCGACAGCACCAGAAGCCTTCCTCGTGTCTAGCTTCATTAAAATACGCTTTATGATACACTGTTTGAAGACAACATCTGGCATCCTTGACTGCAATATGGAAGTAGGAGGTGGTGTTTTTAATTGGAAATCGACAGTAGAATGTGCAAAGAGCGAGAAGTTTGTTTCTAATTCGTTGATTGTGTGCCTCCTTGGTTTCGTCGATAATTCCTTTGCATCTGTTTCGGGCACGAACAAAGGTGTTACGATTTATGGATTTTCACGTCATTGTCGGTAGGCAAGATGTTTAGAAGAAACAGCTTCTTTGTATTTTCAGTCAAACCCATGCTTGCCGTTGGAGGGGCATTTCTTCGAAAAAGGAATGTAAGCTTCCATACCAGCCAAAATAATATCGGAGACCTCCCTGGCGCAGTCAGACGGGTTGTCGGATCGAAAACAAATGTCTATCCAAGGGACAGTTCGAAAATATTCCATTAGATCTTCCCATTTAGCAGATTTGTATTGCTAAATCTTGTGCGACTTAGGCGCCTCTCTGTCACTGATTGGTAGGATACTCGAAGTCGAAAGCAGTTTATGGTCGGAAGAACCTAACGGCGGATTTACGGTGACCGTGCTGGTGGTTAAAAACAGATCAAGACTGGTGAACTCCCCGTCTCGATCAGGGATCCGTGTTGGTTCGTCAATAAGCTGAGTTAAGCCACAACTGATTGAGAATGATTCAGCTTCATGACCTTGTTCGTCAGTAGTATTTAAATAGTTAAGCCAGTTGATATCGTGGACATTAAAGTCGCCCAGGATGGCAATTTGGGCACTTGGATAGTTAGTTTGTAAATGATTGATGGTGTCGGCAAGAGAAGCGAACAGTGTTCTAAAGTTGGTATCACTTGGTGGTGGATAGAGGATACAAATGAACCTTGTGGTGTGTTGAGTCGTTAGTTTTAATCACATAATATCAAAGTTTGGGGGCTCCAGAGCCTCTTCTCGATGGCAAGGAAGGTCGCTTCTGACAGAAAGACAGATTCCAAAGTTACGCCTAAATCGGGAATAGAAGTCGTACCCGGGATAAAGAGTTGCCTGTGCTAGTCGATGAACTGACCTTGGTTTTACAGAGAGCGAGTACATGAGGTTTATTCGATTGCAGGTGTTGTTGCACTGAATTTATGTTCCAGTTTAAACCTCGTATGTTGCAAAAATCTATTTTAAAATTATGATCTCTGCATGTCTACGGCCCTGAACCAGCCCCCACCGGGAGATCTGAACGGGAGGCTATTCTACCTCCGGAATTTTTTGTATCCAGGTACCTCATCATGCTATTTGGTCCCACAGTAGTTAATGTGAAATTTTCTTTTTCTGTCACATGTTTATGTTTGTCCTCTTCGGCTTTGATCCAGGGGATATTATTATTGTGTAGTTTGGGTTCTGACCAAATATTTTTCCAATAATCTGTGAGTTGTTTGTTTGGTGGTTCAGTCACTGCTGTCTGTTTGTTGTACATAGTTTTTCGGTAGAACTGTTTTTCGCTTCTTCGGAAGAGGTTGTTGGTGTCTTTCCTCTCGTTTGATTCTTTGTATCTACGGAGTCTTGCGGCATATACGTACAGTTTTTATTTCAAAGTATCAAGGATTTCTGGCAGTGTTCTATTGGGAGACTTGGATTTGATCTTGTCTACAACTTGTGAGACACGTGTGGGCGCGTTTCCGTTCATAAACTGGGTAAGGTATCCTAGATCTCTTCTGATGTTGTTGATTTTGTTTTCTATTCTTATTTGCCATTTGAATCCTGGTTTTGTGCTGTTGGGGTTTCTTTGTCGTTGCGGGAGTTTCTGATTAATTATTTCATCGGTTGCGCTTGGGATTGATGGTGGTGGGTCCAGGTGGGAGTGATTCTCTTCTCAGTGATTTCTTTGTCAGGTCTGGTAATTTTTTTATATTATAGCCACGCATGGTATGTTCGTTGATTCCTGTGGTGCAACTCATACGTTGCTTTGATTTTCCCGCCTTGGTGGGTGTTGGCTTACTCGCCGACGCAACACTTTTGGCAGGTCCATTTTCAGGTGCCTGGTCTTCATCGTTTTGGTCTAGCTGCCATTTCCCGAGACGTTTTCGACCGTCACGTCGCTCGCCCGATCCTTCTATTGTTGGTCTACTGTTATTTGGGATGTTTTTAGTGTTTTGTGGTGTCAGAAGCTCAAAGTGTCTCGACACTAGGTTGCCTATTAGTAGAAGGTAAATAGTTTTGGTGTGTTTTTCTGTGCTTATTATTGTTGGTCTGTCCCTAAAAGTTATTTTTGTATCTCTTGTTCTTCGTTGTTTTGAAAAGATATGAAAGTTGATATTTTGGGTTTTCGAAAGGGCAAGTATCTCTAGGCTCGTTCCATAGGTGCCATTTTTCCTCATATAGTTATAGCAGTTATTGGAGTCTTTCATATCGTCGCTTTCAATTAATGAAAATGTCTGAAGTTCCGACCAGTTTTGTTTTATATATCTTAGAGCAACCTCTCAGAGTCTTTCATGATGGTTGTGGTGGCCATATAAATGTAAGCTAACTGCACAGAACAGACAATTTCCATCACCTACAATGTCAGATCTGGTAAAACTATTGGGAGTAGTTTCGGCTGAGGCGGTTGTTTGGATCGTCTGTGGTTGTTGTTTTTGCGGTGGTGGTGTAACTGTTTGTAAGACAGGGGTCTGCCTCCTCAACACCCTGCCATTATCACTATTATAATTATTATTATTCGACATAGTGTTCCCACGAGTATCCTAGGAAAGAAGGGTCGACTGTGGCAGAGCTTGGATGCCACAGCAAGGCTAGTTACTCCCGGAGGGCGCCAGGTATACGGGGGAACCGTTCGCGACTCATAAACGCTGAGCCATTCATCTTCTCAGCACGGTAAACACCTTAAGATTGCGTTTTTGTTACATATAATCTGGACAACACGAGACAGCACAACATGACTCGAGTAGTAGTATAACAAACGCGCTTCTGGACCACATTTGACCTTGAAAGTTAACCCGACCTTGCCGAGTAGCTGAAGAAGTGAATTCAGGAGGTTTCAGTCGTTTGGCTGAAATCTTCTGGAAGTTGTGTCTTGGAAGGTCGTTCTTCGTCCGCATAAGTGAATTAGTTACGTTTTCCTTGACCTTTGACCTGTTTACCTGTACCTGTTGTCACCTAATTACCTGTATTTACCTGTTTACCTGTATACCTGTACCTGTTGTCACCTAATTACCTGTATTTACCTGTTTACCTGTACCTGTAATTTACCTGTAATAGCTGAAGAAGTGTTCAATGATGTAATTTGTCCAGTGGATGTAGCTCAGTGCCTTTTTGTCATTTTTGACCTTGAGGACTTAGTCTTTATAATGTAATATATATGTGTTAAATGTTGTGTATTAAATGAAATAAGTTAAAAAAAAGTGATGTCTGTAGTAGGATTAGAACCTGCATATGTTGTGTGTAGAACTGCAAAACTGGGGACTTAACCTACTTAGCCGAATAGGATTCGTAATAGAGAATGCAATTGTTGGGATGCCATAAAAAAAGGTATGTTGAAAGATGTGCAAGAAGTAGTCGTCAATGACGTAAATTGTCCAGTGGATGTTGAATCAGTGCCTTTTTGGTAAAATAAAATTTGTCTAAGAGATGTTTTAATGTTAGATGTGAATATGTGTAAGTGTGTGTAACCTTATTAGTTAAGAAAGTGCAAGAAGTAGTCGTCAATGACGTAAATTTGTCCAGTGGCTGTTGAACAGTGCCTTTTTGTCAAGTTCAGATGTTTGAAAATGTCTTTCTAGAGGTAGATAGACTGCAAGAAGTGATCGTCAATGACGTCACAAGTCCAGTAGATGTGGAAACAGGGTATCTTAACTTCATTAAAAACTTTGTAAACTTTCATTTGAGGAGAAGTTGCATTAGTTTAGATGCTTATTGGTGTGGTCTTATCAGAGTAGGCGTAACTAGATAAGAAAGGTTGTATTTGGTTGGTTGAATGTGTAAAATTAGATAAGAATCTGTGTATTTGGATAGGTGAGCTGTGAAAATGGGTGTTGTCTATTGGAAAAGGCATGTATTTGATAGGTTGTTGTGTAAAAGTTGCTAATAAGAGTATAAATTTGATTGGTTGAAGGGTAAAAAATGTGTGTTATCTATTCGAAATTGCATGTGTCTGATAGGTTGAATTGTAAAGGCAAAGAAGTAAATGTATTAAAAAATAGCAATGATACAATGTAAAATCTTGTAATTTGAGCGAAAACAGTAAATAACTGGCGCCATAAAGTCGGTAAAAATGTCGAAGATAAGGAAAAATGTAAACAAAAAGTATGACTTATGCTAATTTCCTTGAATTGAACCAAGTAAACACTTTTGCGAATTATTCTAAAAATAGAAATGACGTGATAGCTAGAATGTTCTAAATGGTCTGATAGGTCACAAAATAGATAAGAAAGGTCAAAAATAGTTGATAAGGATATGTTTTGAATGCATACAAGTGTATTAAAATTGATGAAATTTGTTAGCAAGTAAAATAAGTATGAAATGAGCTTAAAAATAGTTTTGATAGGTCAAATAATGGATAAGAAAGTTTAGAAATTGCTGATAATGAGTTGAGTAAAATGCATAAAAGTGTTGTAAAATTGTTGATATTTACTAAAGGTGATAAAATAAGTATGAAATGAGCTTATTGTGAGCTCGTTGAAATGTTGTGAACTCGTTGGATTTTGCTATAATATGTTATATGAGATGAAAGCAAGTTAAATAAGTAATATTTGTCAAGAATCGTAAAATAAGTACGAAATGAGCTTAAATGAACCTCAAATGAGTTTTTGGTTTGTAATAATAATAGTAAAATATTAAATGAGCCTAGCTTTTTACCGTATGTGTGGGAACGTTGTAAAAGGTTTTGTTGAGCCTAACAAAAGTATAATTTGGTCTCGTTGTATTGTAAATCTTAGTAAAATATTTGTTAAAAATGAGCTGAGCCTAGCCTCGCCTTTGACTCATTGTGTGGGAACGAGAGGAGAATACAAGTATGAGAACACAGAGTTTTATTCAAAACTGTTTGAAATGCATTTGAAGCCTCGTCTGAGTAAAAATCTTTACAAAACTACTATATATAAATTTAAAAAGGAGAAAATTACTCTACTTACTAAAAATACTTAAAAGTACAAAATATCTATAAAACAATAAAACTAACTAAAATGTTAAGATGTAAAAAAATCTTTACAACTACTATATATATAAATTAAAAAGGAGAAAATTATTCTACTTATTAAAAATACTTAAAAGTACAAAAATATACAATAAAACTAACTAAAATGTTAAGATGTAAATATAGAGCCTGGTACGAAATGATACAAAAACCTAAATTAAATGAGAGAGTTCAACAAAAACAGATAAGAAAGATCAAATTTTTGTCGATAAGAGGATGTAAAATGTATTGGATAAAATATAAATTGCAATGTTATGTTTTACTAATAACTATATATTTGATTAGAAATATTAAATAAATGCGAGAGAGAGTTCAACAAAAACCGATAAGAAAGGTTAAAATTAGTTGATAAGAGGATGTAAAATGTATTGGATAAATTAATAAAACAACATTTTAGATTCTTACTTAAATACCTAAAAGTACAAAAATAAATAATATGTTGCCTGGTACGAAATGATACCAACAAAAACCAGTTGTTAAGAGAGTTCAACAAATTTGATAAGAAAGGTTAAAATTAGTTGATAAGAGGATGTAAAATGTATTGGATAAAATATAAATTGCAATGTTATGCTTTACTAATAACTATATATATTTGATTAGAAATATTAAATATGTATAAATGAGAGAGTTCAACAAAAACAGATAAGAAAGGTTAAAATTATTTGATAAAAAGTAGATTCGAAAGCATTAAAATAATTGAAAGACCAATAAATTTACGATATTTCGTTGTAGGTAAATGTAAACACGTAAAGGTTGTTTTGTTTGTTTTAAAGTTACTATCACTACTTAGTTGATTTTTGTATAAATCAAAATTTGTTTCCAAAAGAACAAAGATTTGAATAATAAACTAAGAAATAGGTTGTGCTGTTTTGTTTGTTTTAAAGTTACTATCACTACTTAGTAATTCTGATATTTGTATAAATCAAAATTTGTTTCCAAAAGAACAAAGATTTGACTAATAATAAACTAAGAAATAGGTTGTAAATATAATACCAATATTATTTGTCTACTAAAAAGCAAATTGGTTTAAATTATTGACTTACTTAAATACTTAAAAAATATAAAATCTCTATATAAAATTAACTAAAATCTTAATACAAAAATTATTATAATACATTAATCATCCTGGTGGGAACGTTTACGTATAGTGGAGGCTGCCATCTTCAGTTTAGCTGAATACGGGTCGCTCATTCCTGCTATTACATTAATTCTATTCGTATATCGAAGACATTTGCGACCCATATGAAGTAGTGTGTCCCTGAGCCATTCATATTCTTTCTTGCCTATGAACAGATTTTCATGTACTGGTCTGACCAATGCACAAGGCTTGTTTTTATAATATGTTTGCATAATTAAAGGTTGTAGACAATTTTTACACTTTGATTTACTTAATTGAGTTAACATCAGGGACCAGCTCTTCAGTTGTACCATTTCAGCACTCCAACAAAATTTTAACGTTGCACCACTTCGTGAACATTTTAGTACTAGCTTATATGAACATTGAGAACTTGTCATCGTGTATGATTTGACAATTTAAATTGCATTTATACTGATAAACTTGTAATTGATTCGACATAAGACATGTATGTGTTTATAATAAATACAAATCATCCAATATGCATTTTTTAGAAACATATACTATTTACACAAGTTTATCAGTATAAATGCAATTTAAATTGGAAAATTACCACTTATCTAAATAATGATGTATGGAGTCGACTAGTCGCTATAGACAAAAATAACGAAAACAAATGAATTAATTTAGTTCATAAAATGATAAGAGATAAATGTCGAAAACATGTTTATAATAACAAAGTGATTGGAAAATTTGCTATGACTTAATTAGCGCTATTACTTAAAAACAAACTGCAATATATAAAAATAATAATAACAAAATCTGGTGATTGGGAAAACAGTAAAAGTATCAGAGAAATTTTATATTAGTTTTATAAATATATATTTAGATGGCAATTTTATTTAACATTGTATTAAAATTTATTTTTTTAAAACAGCTCGATAGATTTACAACTAGTTTAGATAATTGTTCAATTAACTTATTATTCTTATTATGATTGCAATAAATACTACATTGGATACATTTGTTTGATGTCGACAACTCTGACAATTCTTCATTGACACGTCTTAGTACCATATTAACATGGAAACATTCACATGTATCGGGTCCTTCTCGAACTCCAGGATGTGACCATACACATGATACGTAATGTGTTTCTAAATTATTCGTAACTTGTTTGCGATCGATAAAAGGTGTTAAATATTCTCGATAAGATATTAATCGAATCCTTGTTTCACAACAACATGCTAATTTCTTAACAAAATCATCAATTTTTCTACAAGTTTTATATACTAAATCATCTTGACTGAATAAATTCATTTTGCAAATAAGATGAAATCTTTGATAATTTAATGTGTTATACTGAGATTCTCCTATAATTCTTGATGATAAGGTTAAAAAAACAACGATTGAGAAGGGATATGTATATTTAAATGGATATGTTTGGTTAGTAGTCAGTATTTGATAAACATAAAATCAAATAAACAATGATTGAAGATCGTCAACGAGAACAATTATATGTAGTAACAAAAAGAAATGGACTTTGGATTAATCGTAATGCTGTCGAATTAACACCTGGTAAATTGTTAAGTGGAGTCGGTTTATATCAAAATGGAGGATGTATAGCATGTGGTGTTCGTGATAACGACCTATTTTCAGGGGGACAACAAGGAATGCATTCGAAATGTCAGGATATCTGGAAGACTGGTACACATGATCTTATAGATAAACATGTACAATCAATAATTCCAAGACCGATTGGGGAACGAGAATACCAACAACGACAACGAGAACAAAGAGGCAACCATTAGAAACTCCTTGTTAATTCTTATTACCTTTTATTTTTTAAGTAATAGATATATGTATATTTGTCTTAATAAAGTCCTTATATCCTTAAATATTTAATGTTTTGTTTTTCTAGTATAAAGTCCTTATATTCTTAATACTTTTAGTATTTTAAATAGGAAATAATAAAACACACATGTTTGAAATTGAAAATATTCATTAAACTCGCTCTTTCAATAAATTTTTTCTACAAATTATTCAGTTAACATTGGAAAAATTCCTTAAAAAATTTATTAAATACATATGATGTTGATATTATGGGATGAATATTGATAGCCATGCCAATAGTGTCATACAATTTGTAGTACTACATTGAACTTTAGCATTGTAAATGAGATTATGATCTAAACAGGAAGGTTTTGTAGGTTTAAATGTTGGCATGTTCCATACATTTAAAGTATTTATATTAATCATCTTGAAATTGGGATTAGTATGCAAATTAGTAGTAGAAGCAGCAATGTTGTCTTGAACGAATCGAAAAGCATGTTTTCCTTTTACATACAATACATCAATATTGTCCAGTACTCTATCTAAAATTTCTCCAACTTGCTTGTAATCTACATAGCCGGAAGAATATCGTAAACCAAGTTCCTTTTCAGTCTTACAAACAACTCTTTTATTGAGTCGAGATAATTGAGCAAAAGGTATTTTCGGTTTCAATACATAATGACTTGTCTGTAAACCATTTGATATCGTAATTTCTTTAGCATGGAATTCTTCCACATACACATCATGATTATCATCATCGGCAGCAAATAAAAAGTTAAATCCCTGAATATCGAGAACAGCCAACTTCATCGTGTCACAGTTACTTTACAACTAATAAAACTTTTACAAAGCAAACATATATAATATGACCTCTCCACAAAAATTGTTTACCTGAATTGATTTCAATATTAATCTTATTTTTGTATTTTTAGGGAATGGAATAAAAAATAGTTAGGTCTCTAGAAAAGTTTAAATTATTAAAACAAAAGTTTTATACGAGAGAAATATCTATTTTCTTCTTCTTAAAGGTATTTATAAAATATCTAACATCTAAACTATAATATCTGGTATCCTAATTTAATTATATCCTCCCAACTTAAATATTCATTATCATCATCATCATCATCATCATCATCATCATCATCATCATCATCATCATCATCCACATCCATTTCACTCTCTGTTTGTTCAATCATCTGTTCATCCTCATCCATTTTCTCCTTTAACCATTTTTCTTTTAATTTACTAAGTGGGATTTCATCATCGTTGTCATCATCATCATCATCATTTTCATCAACTTGAACTTTTTTTGTTGTAGTAATTTTTCTCTTAATAAATTTAAGGGTAAATGTTCTTCCTCTTCTTCAACAATTTCCATTTCCCTTAATTCCGGTAGTCTTAGTAACTCTATATTTCTTTTAATAACGTTGTTGACATTTACTTCTTCATTAAAAAGCGACATTATTAAGTATTGGAGCAAGTAACTATTAGACGAATGAATTTTGTATTGATTTTAATACCTTTCTATACACCTATTATATAGGGGATTTAATCACATCATACATAGTCGTCATGAGAATCAATTAGTCTATTAAAAATATAAATAAGCAAATATGTAAACTAGTGGAGTCGTTTTGTCTGTAAAAATGTTGTCTGATAAGGTTTTTAAGTAAACAAGATATCATTAATTTATTGCTCTAGTCATATAAATTTTCCAAATATCAAATGACGTGATTTATTTTTTTCCTGTATTTACTATATAAGCATTAAAATTTCTTACTCAGAGTCAAATTTATTTGTTGTGTAGTGAAACAAATAGTTGCTTTTAAAAATGTTGATAATTTTTGAATCTGAAGACATTAAAGTGTTACCTATCAAAACGTTATATATATTAATAAAAAACTTATTCGTGTGAGTATTGTTTCATATAATTTACTACTTATATATTTAGCTTTGATTTTAATGATTGACTTAATTAATATATAGATTATTATATCTTTTATTTCTTTCACAGATGTGGTGTGCATAAAATTGAAATTGTAAATAATACTAATCAAATTAATGTATTCTTGGACGGGGATGAAGCACCAACTAACAAATTGGAAGAAATTACCTGGATATTACCGATAAGGTATCTACACGTAGAGGCAGAGAGTGCAGAGGATGAAAAGACATTTTTGGATGCAATCCAAAAGTATCCAGGGATAAAATCCTATATATTAAATAATAAATATACCTTATAGTTTGTAAACGTAAAAGTTTTTGTTTTCAAGTTACTAATAAACTGTAAAACATTTACCTTTGTTTTATTTACAATTTACATAGCCGGAATAATAGTTAGATATAAGATACATGAAAGTATTTAGTTATTCTTTTTAATATTGGTTTCAACTGAAAATGACTTGGGTAGTAGGAGTAAAATAAAAAATAATCTTAAAATTTGTCTTGATTCGTTATATCATAGAAAACGAGATAGAAATCGATAAAGAATGAATTCCTCAACAAGTTGTCCTTCATGTCAAAGTAAAATAACCTATTTGGGTCATAAATCTTATAATCAGAATACATATTGTTCCAATTGTACTCGATATTACAAAGAGGCTTCATGGCAAACTGTACGTAGTCTAGGCTATATACCAAAAGATACTTTGGAAAGACAAAAGAACAAATTGGAAAATGAAACCAAGAATGTAAGAGACCGAATTTGAATCATCATAAAATGTGATAGATGTGTTTTATTTATTTGTACTATTTTAGTAAACTTAATAAAAAACATGTTATTACTTAAACATATCGTCTATTTTATAACTGAATACAATTTTGCAAGTATTAACTAATTACATACTATGTGATTTCATAAATCTGAGATTATTCTTCGATAAGATACCAAATAGTCGTTCGTTCGCATTTGTAACAATAATCTCGTAATCTGAGTCGAGGTCGAAGTTGTCGAACAGAATTATTACGTCTAATGATTAAATTTACTTGAGCTATATGTGGTTGAAAAGGTATACTTTTCGATTCTCTCCAACAACCACTACATAAATAAGTAAAGTTCATGGTAGCAGCAATTGTTATTTCTAAGACTATTTCTAAGATACTGATTTGTTATTCCTCAAGAAGATACCACATAGTTATACGAGCACACTGATTACAATAAACCCGTAATCGAGTTCGAGGTCTTTGATAATTTGCATATGGAACTCTGTGTGTTTCTCTCCAACAACTACTACATAAATAAGTAAAAAATTCCATGCAGATAATGTCAAGAGTAGCACATACAATGATAAATTATATTACTATGCAATGAGTAGTTCAAATGCACCAATGCTCAACTATTAAATTTTAACTTTCTCCTTCTCGCAATTTTCTATTTTGTCTTCTACACGTCGACAGTCGAATAATATATTTGTCTTTCGAGTCCAAAAGTACTTCTTCTCGTTCTAAGCAGTCTTTTAGATTTACGAAAATTTTCGTTTCTTCTTTCCTCTGTTGTTTTAAATCCTTTTGACATTTGGACAAATCGTTATCTAACTGATAGATTTCACGAGTCAGATCGGTCAAATTACTTTTAAAATTTTCAATTTCCTCCTTTAAATCGGCAATTACGACATATGCTACTTTGTATTTTTCTTGACAAATTTGCAATGTTTCCGTTAGATTGGTTCTCAATAAATACAAATCCGATTCCAATTTGATATTTTCCTTGAGCAGAGCAATATGTTTCGTATAATTTAACGACATTGTTAAATTCACAGCCAGGTATTCGTATTCTAGAATTTTTTCCCATACAAATATCATTAACAGCTTGTTCATTATCGTATAAATCCATATAATTGTCCAGTGACTTAATACATTCCTGATACAAATTTAAACTGGTATTATAAAGTGAATGATAATCCTCTAATAAATATTCATAATTTTGATTACAAGTATTATTGACATCGTCATCGTAGTTGTTTGTACTTTGAACAACAACGAGAACAAACAATAGACAGGTAGATAACATTAGTGTGGTCAATATGAGCGAATGATAAATGAATCAAAAACTTATTTAGCGTCTGTTTTTATAGAGATCGTGTTCTCCTCCCGAGAACCTCTTGAAGTCTCTAAAAAATATGGAAAATGTAAAATTTAACTGTTTAAAATGTGGATGTAAAGTTAACAAAATTATAAATAGTTACTATCGAGATCGAGTTAGAATACGTAAATATTGTACATATTGTTTAATTAATTTTGTATATAGGAAAAATAGCCTAATTTCCATGCTTCTATCAATTACAACTATAAATAGTAGGGAGAGATAACTTGTATAAAACATTTCATTAATACACATCATATCATTCATTCAAAAATGCCAGTTATTGTACGAGTAAAATGTCCACAATGTAAAGGTGAAAGTGAAATACGAAATCAAAAATGTTTGTCATGTGTGGTCAAAGATCGAATCAAACAGAACGATGGAGCAAAGAACGTACCTGCTTACTTTCTTTCCTTTGGCAAAGAAGAACGAGGAATCGAGAGAGAGAGAAATGCTGCTGCAAGACAAGGAAACAGATAGCATCCATTTCCTGTTAATTATATATAAAAACATACATCAAATACAATCATATTATTTGTATACTTGCTATTGACACATACATTATAAAATAATGGCTTGTCTAAGAGCTTGGTGGAATGAAATATCCAATTTTCCCGATTTACCTGCGAAATTTATCATTTATTTTCAAGATTTTGTCAATTGGAATATCATTTCACGAAAACAACATTTAGATGAAGATCTAATATGAACTTGTATCAATAAAGTCAATTGGCAACTTATCTCCCAATATCAGCAATTAAACGAACGATTTATGGAGGAATTTGCCGGAATGTTGGATTGGAATGCCATCAGTATCCATCAAAACTTGACTGAAGATTTTATCCGTCGACATAGAGAACGAGTTAATTGGAAATTTATTCAAAAATTTCAACGAGGAATCAGTCCCACCTTTTTACAAGAAATGAAACCCTACATTGATCAACTTGAAAATTGTTGTTGTTAAATCATTATAGTTTTCTCTTTTATACTTAATAAAACCTTTTTCCGTACAAGTTTTATTTTTAACTACATACTGCTAATACTTTTATCATTGCATAAAACACGAGTTATATTAATTATAGTGTACATTCAATGTATTTGAATTTATTCCTTATCTGCTAAATTTTAACCTTCTTATCTGTTTTGAAATCTCTTTTATGGGATTTTGTTGTTATATAAAGATTGAATTGGTAAATACAAGCAATTGTCTGCGTTTTCCTCTCTCACAACATATATTTTGTTTTGTGTGTGTAATTACTTAAACAGGTGAGTTTAACAGGTTTTATATTTATACATCATATCTAATTGGAATTGTTGTTGTTTGCAGTATGTCCTCTTTAAACGTTGAATCTACCATGCCCACAACATCTTCATCTAATCTAATAATTGATATGGATACAACAATTCCTACTACTACTACTACTCCTAAGGAAAAATTTCCACTTGCTAAAAATATATTTTTGGATGGTCTTACACATATGGGACTACTCAAATTTCTCAAGAGATTTGAAAATGTACACTTCTATAATGATGTTAAACATGAAAATAGTAGGGAATCAATAAAGACTTTTAGACAAAACCTGCACACATTAACAATTGTGAATAAAATGCAACAAAAATAAAATTATAGACTATTTGAACGTTCACCACTATCTCAATTGTATTTTTCATTAATATTTGACTCGATTGAAAATTTTGATGAAACGAATATCATCGACTGTATAAAGGAAATTCCAACAGAAATATTTGAACAATTTCCATCGGTAATTGTTATTCCTAATAAGTACAATCTTAAGGACATTATTTGGAAAAGTATGCAAATACAAGAGATAGATTTAATTTCAGCCGTAAAATATGTAAAGACTCAATTTAAATTTTTCACCTTATTATCCAAATACAACCTTTTCAACCAATATATCTTTTTACCTCATTATCCACAAATGTATGATAAAACTTACTTTTCCGACTTGTATGTACGTATAGAAAGAGCAATTCAAATAATTAATGACGATGATGATGACAAATCGAAAATAATTATTCCGGGAAATAATTCTTGTTGGAAAGCATACAAATCAGATGCAGGTTTCGATCTTTGTATTAAACACGACACATTTTGTCCCGCTGGGAAAGCTACAAAGATTGAATTGATTGAAAAAGTAAATATTCCTATAGGATTCTATGGACAAATTATTGCGAGATCCTCTATAAACTCTATAGGAACTATACGAACAGGTATCGTAGATGCAACCTATAACGGACCTCTAATTATTTATTTTATATCGGATGAAAATATCTTATTGGAAAAGTATCGAAAAATTGCTCAATTAATTATATGTCCTTTGGTAAATGCATCGATCGAAAGAAATATTACGACTCTAAAGAGAAGTGTTATCAGAAAATCAAACAATTTTGGTTCTTCGGGAAAATATAAGATTCCCGCTGCTCAATTTTTGGGTGGACGACAATATTGTGCACAACCGCAAACAGATATTGACATTGCCGAATTTAATCAATGTTTTAAAAATTTAGTCTATTCAGATTCTTCCGATTCTGAATAATTTTACGTTTGTTGTACCTCTAAGAGTCTTTTTTACCTATTATAATACAAACTGTATTAGATTTATCTATTATTAGTTTTTTAATCTATTAGTATATAAAGTTTAACCTAGGAATAATTTGGTTATAAAATAAAACAATATTTATAAGGTATTTTGGATTTTATTAAAGACTACATCTTTTTCATACAAAAAACTTTTTTAACAGGAAGCCTCGCAATTTCATCCCATACTTTTTGTGTCGGTTCCTTCTCCAAACGCACGTGAATACGTCTCCTTTCCCTTTTTATTTCCAACAAAATATCTCTGAAAATAAATATATTGCTAGTAAGATGATTTAGGAATTTTACTATTCATACTCACTTGAATAACTCTTGGAGTAATAATATATTTGTCGATAAGGCATTCAAATCTTCAGATTCAAATATTAAAATCATATTTTTGCTTTCAAACTAACTAGAATCTTTACACACAACAAACAAAAGGTTCTTTTTCTCGAAAAACTGCTACTTTGATCAGACTTTCCTCTTTTGCTTTTTGCGTTATAATGTGTTAATATAAAAATTGAAAATGGTATAATTTTCTCTCTTGAACAATTCTTGAGAATCAATATCAACTTGCCTTTCTTCTTCTCTATTTGTAATTGACTTGGTATAAGACTTGTGTGTTTATATATTAAATACAGGATATTAATCATCTGATAAGCATTTGATATTTTTTAGAAACTTATATTTATCTATTATTAGTTTTTTAAGATTTATCTATTAGTATATATTCATAAGTTTAAGCTCTAGTAATTTGTTAATTTGGTTATAAAATAAAGCAATGTTTATAAGATATTTGTATTTTATTAAAGACTAACTAAGAATTTCAGCATAAAAAAAAAAATTTTCACAGGTAACTTGTCAAATTCCTCCCATTTTTCTCGTGTCGGTTCCTCCTCCAAACACACATGAATCATGTACTGTCCTCTTCTTATTTCAAACAAAATATCTCTGAAAATCAATAATAATATGTTAGACAAGAAACAAGTAAAAGTTTAGAAAGGTGAATTTTACTATTCATACTCACTTGAATAACTCTTTTAATAACACATATATCATATCTAATGATATATCATCATCTATTAATTCGACTGCGAAAAAGATCATTTTTTATTTCAAACTAGTGAGTATTACACAAACAAACAAAATTGTAATTGAATCGGTATAAGATGGGTGTTTATATATTAAATACAGGATATTAATCATCCGATATGCATTTTTTAGAAATATATACTAATTATACACGTTTATCAGTATAAATTCAACAAAATAGTTTAATTTGGAATATTACCACTTGCATCATACAAAATTTCCATTTGTTATTAAAAACATGTTTTTCGATATTTATCTCATATCATTATATTTTTATAGACTAATTGACTTGTTTTTGTTTTTACATAAATCAAAACTAATTAAGTAAGACAACAAAAATATTAGATTTCATCATGCAAAATATTTGTTATTACAAACATGTTTTTTCGATATTTATCTCGTATCATTATATTTTTTTATAGACTAATTGACTTGTTTTTGCAATAAAGCAAAAACTAATTAAGCAAAAACAAATCTATAAGTTTAAAATATAAAATAGAACGAATTATTTATTAATATAGTCATCAGTTTACACGTTTAACTTGAACAAAAAATATTATTATTCAGTTAGTCAGTCATTCGATTTCAATATGATTGAATCAGATGTGTTTATTGACATTCAAGGATATAATTGTTCTTTTGGATATGTAATCAAAGAGTTGGCAATTTATGATGGACATCGTTGTGCAAATTATTTATTTAAACCACCATTCTCGAGAACTATGATATCTAATGCTAAAGATCAAAAATTGATTGATTGGTCAGACAAATATCACGGATTATGTTGGGAAAATGGATTTGTTGAAATAAACGATATCGAACCCATTTTACAAGATGTATTGAAAATTTATCAAACTCCATATCGAATTTACGTCAAAGGAAATGCAAAAGTGAATATTTTAAAGAAATTCTTAAATGAGGACTATATACACAACATTCCCATTGAACAAGAACCTAAATTAAGTCAATTTAAAATGATTCCAGAATGTTATTTTCATAAGGATATTAATCCATGGCATTGTGCGTTATCCAATGTAAAACTACTATATAATTATCGAAATTGTTGGAAATAAAGAAATCTCTCTCTCTATTTAACTAAATGTCTTCTACCAACAACAGTAACAACAAAATCAGTTACAAATTTTCCTTTTAGTCTTTTAGTAGACAAATAATATTGATATTATATTTACAACCTATTTCTTAGTTTATTATTCAAATCTTTGTTCTTTTGGAAACAAATTTTGATTTATACAAAAATCAACTAAGTAGTGATAGTAACTTTAAAACAAACAAAACAACCTTTACGTGTTTACATTTACCTACAACGAAATATCGTAAATTTATTGGTCTTTCAATTATTTTAATGCTTTCGAATCTACTTTTTATCAAATAATTTTAACCTTTCTTATCTGTTTTTGTTGAACTCTCTCATTTATACATATTTAATATTTCTAATCAAATATATATAGTTATTAGTAAAGCATAACATTGCAATTTATATTTTATCTAATACATTTTACATCCTCTTATCAACTAATTTTAACCTTTCTTATCAAATTTGTTGAACTCTCTTAACAACTGGTTTTTGTTGGTATCATTTCGTACCAGGCAACATATTATTTATTTTTGTACTTTTAAGTATTTAAGTAAGAATCTAAAATGTTGTTTTATTAATTTATCCAATACATTTTACATCCTCTTATCAACTAATTTTAACCTTTCTTATCGGTTTTTGTTGAACTCTCTCTCGCATTTATTTAATATTTCTAATCAAATATATAGTTATTAGTAAAACATAACATTGCAATTTATATTTTATCCAATACATTTTACATCCTCTTATCGACAAAAATTTGATCTTTCTTATCTGTTTTTGTTGAACTCTCTCATTTAATTTAGGTTTTTGTATCATTTCGTACCAGGCTCTACATTTACATCTTAACATTTTAGTTAGTTTTATTGTATATTTTTGTACTTTTAAGTATTTTTGATAAGTAGAATAATTTTCTCCTTTTTAATTTATATATATAGTAGTTGTAAAGATTTTTTTACATCTTAACATTTTAGTTAGTTTTATTGTTTTATAGATATTTTGTACTTTTAAGTATTTTTAGTAAGTAGAATAATTTTCTCCTTTTTAATTTATATATAGTAGTTTTGTAAAGATTTTTACTCAGACGAGGCTTCAAATGCATTTCAAACAGTTTTGAATAAAACTCTGTGTTCTCATACTTGTATTCTCCTCTCGTTCCCACACAACGAGTCAAAGGCGAGACTAGGCTCAGCTCATTTTTAACAAATATTTTACTAAGATTTACAATACAACGAGACCAAATTATACTTTTGTTAGGCTCAACAAAACCTTTTACAACGTTCCCACACATACGGTAAAAAGCTAGGCTCATTTAATATTTTACTATTATTATTACAAACCAAAAACTCATTTGAGATTCATTTAAGCTCATTTCGTACTTATTTTACGATTCTTGACAAATATTACTTATTTAACTTGCTTTCATCTCATATAACATATTATAGCAAAATCCAACGAGTTCACAACATTTCAACGAGCTCACAATAAGCTCATTTCATACTTATTTTACCACCTTTAGTAAATATCAACAATTTTACAACACTTTTATGCATTTTACTCAACTCATTATCAGCAATTTTTAAACTTTCTTATCCATTATTTGACCTATCAAAACTATTTTTAAGCTCATTTCATACTTATTTTACTTGCTAACAAATTTCATCAATTTTAATACACTTGTATGCATTCAAAACATATCCTTATCAACTATTTTTGACCTTTCTTATCTATTTTGTGACCTATCAGACCATTTAGAACATTCTAGCTATCACGTCATTTCTATTTTTAGAATAATTCGCAAAAGTGTTTACTTGGTTCAATTCAAGGAAATTAGCATAAGTCATACTTTTTGTTTACATTTTTCCTTATCTTCGACATTTTTACCGACTTTATGGCGCCAGTTATTTACTGTTTTCGCTCAAATTACAAGATTTTACATTGTATCATTGCTATTTTTAATACATTTACTTCTTTGCCTTTACAATTCAACCTATCAGACACATGCCATTTCGAATAGATAACACACATTTTTTACCCTTCAACCAATCAAATTTATACTCTTATTAGCAACTTTTACACAACAACCTATCAAATACATGCCTTTTCCAATAGACAACACCCATTTTCACAGCTCACCTATCCAAATACACAGATTCTTATCTAATTTTACACATTCAACCAACCAAATACAACCTTTCTTATCTAGTTACGCCTACTCTGATAAGACCACACCAATAAGCATCTAAACTAATGCAACTTCTCCTCAAATGAAAGTTTACAAAGTTTTTAATGAAGTTAAGATACCCTGTTTCCACATCTACTGGACTTGTGACGTCATTGACGATCACTTCTTGCAGACTATCTACCTCTAGAAAGACATTTTCAAACATCTAAACTTGACAAAAAGGCACTGTTCAACAGCCACTGGACAAATTTACGTCATTGACGACTACTTCTTGCACTTTCTTAACTAATAAGGTTACACACACTTACACATATTCACATCTAACATTAAAACATCTCTTAGACAAATTTTATTTTACCAAAAAGGCACTGATTCAACATCCACTGGACAATTTACGTCATTGACGACTACTTCTTGCACATCTTTCAACATACCTTTTTTTATGGCATCCCAACAATTGCATTCTCTACTACGAATCCTATTTGGCTAAGTAGGTTAAGTCCCCAGTTTTGCAGTTCTACACACAACATATGCAGGTTCTAATCCTACTACAGACATCACTTTTTTAACTTGTTTCATTTAATACACAACATTTAACACATATATATTACATTATAAAGACTAAGTCCTCAAGGTCAAAAATGACAAAAAGGCACTGAGCTACATCCACTGGACAAATTACATCATTGAACACTTCTTCAGCTATTACAGGTAAAATTACAGGTACAGGTAAACAGGTAAATACAGGTAATTAGGTGACAACAGGTACAGGTATACAGGTAAACAGGTAAATACAGGTAATTAGGTGACAACAGGTACAGGTAAACAGGTCAAAGGTCAAGGAAAACGTAACTAATTCACTTATGCGGACGAAGAACGACCTTCCAAGACACAACTTCCAGAAGATTTCAGCCAAACGACTGAAACCTCCTGAATTCACTTCTTCAGCTACTCGGCAAGGTCGGGTTAACTTTCAAGGTCAAATGTGGTCCAGAAGCGCGTTTGTTATACTACTTCGGGTACCTCGGGATCGTCAATATTTTTTCTATCGAGAAAGGCAGTTTCTATAAAAAACAAAATTTTTTATTACCTATGGGGTACAATACACCTACTTAATCTAATTAAGATCAAATTTTCTGAACATTAAGATATAATACGTCAGTCTCCTTATTAAGAAACATTTTATTTTATTCTATCTTTGAAATTTGAAAGCACTCTTACTAAACCAATTTTCGACTGCATCACACCAAACCTAAGACCTACAAATAAAAATATAAGTTCACATTAATTTTGGTGTAAAACAGTTAGTAATAAATATAAAAAAAAAAATTAATATCTTAAAATCGAAAATGTACTCTCTTCTAAAACAGAAACGATTTACAAAAATTATAGTGTAAACATTAACGACGTACAGGTACAGGTACTGTGTCTTTCGTACCTGATCTTCCTGTGGCTTCTATTAGGTTATTTATTAAAAACTTTACTTTCTCTAAAACTTTTGAATGTCTGGAAAATTGAATCATGGATTGTAAAATCCGATGATACCAAAATAACCCATGTCCATAAAAGAGTACCCTTAACACTCTTCTGGTAAAAAAAAAACAGTTTGGACATTAAATGGGTTCTTATATTATAATGATGAATGTAATGTGTTGCCAAAATGGGAGCACAAACCGTAAAAGAGAACAATTATAAACGCCAAGACACCAATCAGTGAATACGACAAGTGCAGAAGGCCGACGATTTTCAAATTTTTTAACCAAGATGTTTAATGTGAACTCCGATCTGCCAGTCACTAAACTCTACAAAGAAGAAAAACGAAAAATCTTCAGGGATCTTAACTATCCAGCGATCCTGGCTCTTCGAAATTAGCACACTGAATTTATTCCATTCAGGTCCCTAAACCCGCAGAATAAACATCTTTGAAGAAGTTTCATAGAATCAAATTATTCAGATTATTTCAATATTAGTTGACTAATTAAATCTGTCGAATTAGAGTTAGTGCAGTAAAAAAAGGTCAAAATATTGAACAGATATGCATATTTAAATAAAACCATATTATTATTTTACCATCTCTAGGTATCACCAGGAGTATTGTACCTCAAAAACTAATGCTCAATTGTGTACAAGTTTTTAAACGGTATTTTAAAATGTGAAACGAGACAAAAAACCAAACTTTTCGTAATGAAATTTTCAATAAATTCTCGTTAGTTTTAAGTCGCTCAAGTGCGTACATAACCTACAAAATTGAAAAAACAGGCAAAAAACTGTCTTTTTTATTTTATTGTACAAGTCGACTAAGTGAACCGATCGGCTTGAAACTTTCACAAAATATAGAAAATACGCCTTTGCTTATAGCAAAAATACCTTAAAATTTTGGTACAAAAATATTGAACGTAGTAGTAAACAAAACAACATATATACTTTTTTACAAAGCATTGACATCTACTTCTAGAACCAACTTTATACGATCTAAATCTATAGGAACTTTTCGATTAGAAAACTAGATGTGTATTTTAATATCGCAAGTAAAAAAATCCTGAAAATGCCTAACGTTGAAAATTCAACCCTACTGGACGCGATCTAATAACAAACTCTACAATTATTTTTTGGCCAAAAAGTTTATTTTATTCCAGTTAGTTTCAAGTATCGATGAAAACATTTATCTAAAATATCAACTCTAGCAAATTGAGCTTGTTCATGAAGGACACAGAATTTTTGTCTAATTATTTTCAATTTCTTGAATGAAGTACCAAGTTATTTAAAAAAAAGTAGTAAACTTTTCTGAAGCAGTAAATAACTTTAATATTTTCTTTAATATTTTTGTATTCTTGTCATAGATTATACAACCTAATCATTTCAATAACTAAAATAAGTAGATTTAAATTAGATGCTACGGGGGGGCTAAGGGCAAACATGCAGTTCTCCAATCAACATCACTTTTGACTTTTTAACATTAAGAAATTTAGTCTAAACATTATAAGCCGATTATTAAAATAATTGATGCTTTACGGTGATATTAATAAAAAAAAATAACCGGTCAAGTGCAAGTTGAACTTGCGCAATTAGTGTTCCGTACGTTGATTGCTTTTAAAATAAAAAAATTTTGTCACAGAGGTATAAAATGATCAGTGACTTCACAAAATACACCCCAAATGAGTTTTCAACAAAGTTTGTTTCCAATCTTTACTGAAATCTGTTGACCTTGAAATTTTAGTTTTTTTATATACCATATAAATTATTAAAGGTAATGCACTCGTGATAATTTTCGTTCAATCTACACTCCGTGGAGAATATTCCAGAATTTTTTTCGAAATTTTTTGATAGGTACTTTTCGAGATAAGGCCCGGGACAGCGATTTTTCGCGAATTTTTAAAAATAATACAAAGAAAAGTGCGCGCAAGTGTAATATTATATATATATTTTTTACTCGTGTTTTCACAAACTTTCATTTGACACCACACTCGATGACCTAGTAAAAAAAATTTTTTTCACTTACGACTTCACCCCCCAAAACTAACCCCTTAAGTCAAAATTTAATTCTCAAAACTACATGGCTCTGATGAGGCCATCAATTCCTATATTATTACCAAATTTCACCTTTCTATGTCAAATAGTTTCGGAGAAAATCGGTGTGACAGACAGACAGACAGACACCGAAGTGATCTTATAAGTGTTCCGTACGGAACACTAAAAAGGAAGAAATGTGAAAATTGGCAATAACGATGCACTTACTGCTTAAATTTTATTAATTTTTCCATCCTTATTTTATATCCTGTGTTGTCTTGCAATTTAACAATCTTTAACGAAACGAAGACAACTATAACTAAAATGTGTACAAAAACGTTTTCTTTATAACTCTTTTGTTTAATATTTTACGATATTTTCAATAGTTATAATGAGATAAAGTTTAAACAAAAGTTAAACCAAAAAATCGCCATTTAAGAGTGTTGATTTTTGCTGCAAAATAAAATTGGAATAATATTAAATATGAACATATTAAAGTAAATTAAATACCTTCGAATAAACATCAATTTCTTTTTCAAATGTCTTCGAAGATAAAGTTTCTTTTACATTCGAAATTATATGTTCAAACTTAATCACTATATAGTATTTTATGTTTTCTCCAGTAATATTATCTTGAGCTGTTACATCCACAAATACTAAATCACTTCCGTAATGCTTATCCTCAACATCATTAAGTATTGTCATGTCAAAAGTTCCTATTCTTTTAAAAGGCTACGTAAAACACTTAAAAAATCGTCACTACTCATTTCGTTGTTCACAGCCATTATCGTTCAATAGAAATTCCAGTTGGTTCGGAGGTGAGAGTAAAATAAAAACCAGGTATACTGCCCTAAAACTAGTGATGAACTGGGACTGTTAGGGGATACATATATAGTAAATATATTCCTAATTGTCCAAAAATAAATGTCAAGTAGTATGTAAACAAATTTTATCAAATCAGAGAATAAAATAACTATAACAAAATGTTCAAGGAAAAGAAAATTATTATAGTATCTCGACAAGGTTGCGCAATGTTTGGGAATACCTAAACTTATTTGAGGTTTGATAATTCAGCCTCTGCTGATATGAGACTAAGTTAATGTTACATAACATGAGAAAAATTACATAGGAATAACGAAAAAAAGTTAACTAACGTGTGGTGCTAGTATTTAAAAGTAAAAGTCTAGATAACGGCTGACGGGATAACAAAATTAAAATCGGTACTTGTAGTAGAGATCATATAGGTTTAGAAAGCCGGATCCCCTGATCTATTTATGTAAAATATTTTATGGCCTTAGTGAACATATTTCTCAGTAATGTGAAGAAATACATTCCCCAGCGAATATTTTACTTCGCCAGCGGGTATACAGGGTATTTCATGACTAAGTTCAAATTTGTTTGACTTATAACGTAAAAGCAACCGTAGGAAGGACCACTCGTATAAAGCTTAGTTTGGGACCTTGAAGATCTAGACTCAAGTTCGCTAATAAATTGTTAGAACGCTTTTTGGCATCTACAACATCTTATTATCGGATGAGGTAAGTTTGAACCTTAACAAGCACGTCAATAAATAGAATTGCCATCTTTTGAATCAGGGTTATGCCGTCTTTGTATTAAACAATTTTGAGAATTGTATAAAAATATATTTCCAACTTTATACTTTGGAGACATAGCCTCTTATCAGGCAATTTTCATGGCATTTTTACTTTTTGACTAAATTGTGAAAGTAAAATGTCGACCGTTAGTTGTGGAATATCTGTAGACTAAATTAATTATATAAGAAATAGCAGGTGTTTCGTTAGAAGAAACGTGCATGTTCTTCCAAGCGTCCGTTTTTTGGGGCAACGTATAGAATAATCTAATGAGAAATATTTCTTAAAAAGATTTTTTTTACTGAGGCCTTTTCTTTTAAAACATGTTTACAAGATTGTTTAAATTTATTCTGTTAAACGTACAAATTGGTCCATAAGGGCAGAAATATAAAAATATATAAAATCTTTTTAGGAAGTAAGCCTTATGAAGAGGCACAACTTAAACGTATTGTCGACTATAAGAATTAGCCTAAAACAACTAAGCAAACTAACATAATGCCATACATTTTAACTTGCAATTTGTATTTTGATTAAAATCAGTTATGTTATCCCCTAGAAAAGTAGCTAAGAGGAGGTTCATAGCCTGAGATGAGAAAGATCCTTTTTGCCTAATCTCGTTTTCATCCACTTACTCCCTTGCTAAATCTTCTTGATCTTACTATAAAAGACAGAAACAATTCTACAACTGCAATTGTCTCAACGCCAATTAACGTCATATTTTTTAGCTTTTTTCTGGTTACGATAAGTTATTGTTAAAAGTTATTTCATATTAGGCTTTTTAAAGTCTTGAACAAACTCATTATCGCGACTGCCTCATTGAGTATGACACTGTTGGCGATGCTTAATCCACCTGTCTAAAGCTATCTCAACTACACACACCTCATAATGACTTTAGTATGTAAGCATTTTCGCTGCCTTCCACCTACTCATTACAAGGGACCCAGATCCGGCATACTAATTTACAAATAAATTAAAATAACCGGCCAAGTGCTAATCGAACTTACGCAATTAGTGTTCCGTAAGCTGATTGCTTTTAAATTAAACACTTTTGTTACGGAGATATAAAATGATCAATGACAAAATGAGTTTTTAAAAAAGTTTGCTTCCGACCTTTATTGGAAACTGACGACCATGAAATTTTTTTGTTTTTTTTTTTATATCAGATAAATTATTAAAGGTAGTGCACTCGTGGTAATTTTCGTTCAATCTACACCCTGTGGAGAATATTCCAGAATTTTTTCAAAATTTTTTAATCACTACTTTTCGAGATAAGGAAGGGACAGAGATTTTTGGCCATTTTTAAAAATAATACAAAAAAAAGTGTGCGCAAATATTACATTATATATATTTTTAAACTCGTATTTTCACAAGCTTTCATTTGAAACTCCACTCGATGACCTGGTCATTTTTTATCACTTTCGATTTAACCCCTCAATACTAACACTAAAACAAACAAAGAGTATCTTTCTATAAATGTTTTTGGCGACAGAAAGAATTTAAGTTAACAGCGCATAAATATATACAGGGTGGTAAAATTCATTACAGGCAGTAGGACAAAAAAATTTAAAAACAAAAATTATGTAGACAGAGAAGTGCATATTTTAAAAATATCGCTAAATATACCAAATGTACCAAATATCTCTAAAACAATAAAGTTTTTTCACCAATCTATATATTTTTAAGGATGGCAGTACTATTAGTTTCTTGTTTACTTGGAACACTTGAATACCAACTGTGCAAAATATGCTACGGTAGAAGTAGAATTTAACATTAGAAGTAGTTTTTTTAAAAAAATTAATGAGTAATCGTTAAGAAAACAGCCCCACCCCCGGAGGGGTCGGGGGGTGGGTGAGCGTGGTAGGGGAGGATGTCTTCTTTACGAACCATCATAAATTTGGTTGTGGTCACCCTCTGTAAAAAAGATGTACCCCATAAACCTTGTATATTTGAATTAAAAATATGTATGTTTTACAATTTATATATAGGACAGGTCCGCAAGTCATTTAATGCAATATTTGAAGTGTCTGGGTAACACAGTTAAAGTGATCAATAAAAAAAATTACAGCGGATTAGGCGTAGGTGCAAGGTACTGTGGAGGTGGGGGTGTGTTTTAATCATTACCGTAAAGGTAATTTTTTACTCCAAATACACAATGTTTATGGAGGTGCATTTTTTTTATAAGGAATGATCGCCACAAAATTTATGGTAGTACGTAGAGGGGACATCCTCCCTTACCATCTTTACCCACCCTCCATCCTCACCGAGGTGGGGCTGTTTTCTTAACTTGCTTAATTACATACAAATTTCAAATTCGACCATCCATGGAGTAAGCTCCCTTCTTTAGGGTCTTACTCTCCATAACACTCTATGTTTGTGAGACTCTATCCAAAAGGGTTATTCGAATCATTGGGGACTCGCAACGGCCTTGATTCCTTGGAGCACTAGAGAAAAGTTGGTAGGTTGCTTCTTCCTAGAGTGGTGCATGCTAGGAATTAACGTCGTCCTAATACATTACATAGGCCTGAATTTCACCTCATCCACGTTCTTGTAGAACTTCTGTGTACGATTAGCCTCATCCCTTTGAACTGACCCGATTATGACCATCATGAATTCGCTGGGTGCGAAGCGCAAGGTGGGGAAAACGAAATCGATCGCAGCGCACACTGTGTCAGAAATCTTAAACCTGTCGGGACGGCTCTGGTCAAATACGGTATATTTAGCATAAATTTTGTGTGTATCAATCTTTTCGAAATGGGTACCAATACTTGTTGTGTTGTAAATTGCAAAAATAATGAAAAAAACAACAAATATAAATTTCACACATTTTCAAGACAGAGTTGGAAATTAGGCCAGAGAAAAAAATGGTTAGCTGCTGTAAAAAGGAAAAAGTAAGTAACATAGCCTGTGTTGCAGTTCAACTGAAAATTTATTTTATGTTTTCATAATAGAATAAGAAATGATGACGAGCAGTAGTAGTAAGGACTTTCTTTGCTAAAGGAAAGTATTGTATTCGTAAAGAAATCACACTTCGAGATATTTACTTTTCTTCTTCGAAATATTTGCTGTTTGATCAAGAAAAATATAGTCACTCATTTACTCGGTCTGTCTGTCGGTCCGTCGCATAGTGGGGAAAAACGAAAAATCGTGTTTCAAAATTGTCTAGAGCCTTCAATTTTGGTTCGATTTGGACGATTTTTTTAAAATTGAAGCTTATTAAATTCCGAACAAAGTTGTCGGAGCCGATTTTTCAATTAAACTTTTGTTTCAAAATGGCGGACGTTGGTTTCTGATTATATAGCGACTGAGACACAGAAAACGCTTACAGTTTCAAACCAAGTTGTGCCACTGTTTAGCAATAGCAGCCACTTTTTTGCTACAACAGCAAACAATGTGGCTAGTGCAGCAAAATATTTAGCTGTTCCTATTTTAACAAAACGTTTTAGCTGTTGTAGCCATTTTCTAGCTGTGTGAGCTGTCCTTTTCTGCGTGTATCGCTGTTTTTTGTATCTGCTAGAAAATTCTCTACGATACTTAAAATTTACAGCAGCAATATTCTAGAAATAACTGCATGAAAATTTAAATCCCGCAACTAAACTTGAATAACTTGAATGATCTGACTGCCACAGTCTAAATGCCACAGAGAAACTTTCTTGCTCAATTTTGGCATCCGCCATACTTGATTTGTCATTTTAAGTCAATTGTTGAAACATATTTATAATTAACAACCTTAAAGAAATTATTTATGCAAATGTTATGGATATAAAATAATAATGGTATGTTTATTCATATTTATAATACTTTTATTGTTCATGGCAGCCATTTTGAGTTCATTATTATTAATCTTGTAACTGTGATATTAGATATATTATCTGCGACATAAAAAAAAACATACATACACGCATTTTAGCACAACTTGGTTTGAAACTGTAAGCGTTTTCTGTGTCTCAGTCGCTATATAATCAGAAACCGCCATTTTGAAGACGTCCGCCATTTTGAAACAAAAGTTTAATTGCAAAATCGGCTCCGACAACTTTGTTCGGAATTTAATAAGCTTCAATTTAAAAAAAAATCGTCCAAATCGAACCAAAATTGAAGGCTCTAGACAATTTTGAAACACGATTTTTCGTTTTTCCCCACTGTGCGTCGGTCTGGGTGTCTGTCGCACTGTAAGCCAGGAATCTGAATTTTTGTTTAAAATTATCTAGAGCCCTCAATTATTAACGAAATCAGAAGACAATTTTTTTTTTTTAAATATTCGTAAGCGAATCAGGACAAACGTAAGGAAGTCTATTTGCAAAATATAACCTCACTGATTCATCAGGGGTTTCTGGGGTGGCTGAATCTATTTTCAGAGTTATTTTTATTATATGCACCGTTTTGTGGTATGAAAAGGAGTGCTGAAGGGGAGAAATTACTATATTCATCTAAATTAGAGTTTTGCGTTCAAAAATGGTTCCTCGGGGAAAATAGATTCAGCGACCTCAGAAACCCTCGAGGAACCAGTTTTGAACGCGAAACTGTAATTCAGGAGAATATCGTGATTTCTCCGTCTCCAACCCCCATTTTCACCACTCAAAAGGGTGCATGTAATCAAAATGACCCTGAAAATAGATTCAGCGACCCCAGAAACCCCCGAGGAACTAGTTTTGAACGCAAAACTTTAATTCAGGTGAATATCGTAATTTCTTTCCCTCCAGCCCCTATTTTCATCCCTTAAAAGGATGTATATGATCAAAATGTCCCCGAAAATAGATTCAGCGACCCTAGAAATCCCCGATGAACCTGTTTTGGACGCGAAAACTTGAAATCAAGTGAACTTTTCACCTCCCGGTTCCGTACCGCTTTTTGCAATTTTAAAAAATTTTAACATTATATTTTGCAAATCGGCTTCCTTACGTTTGTCCGGAATTCGCTACTCGTAAGCGAATTCTAGACAAAAAAAATTTTGATTTCGTTAATAATTGAGGGCTTTAGACAATTTTGAACGAAAAATCAGACTCCTGGCCCACTGTTCGTTGGTCTGTTGGCACGATTACTCTCGAAAGAAATAAAATATCAATTTGAAACTTGCTGCATAGATGTTATTTAATGAGGGGATGAAGCTTATAGTTTTAAAACGATACCGCTTCAAGCCAAAAAGGTGAGGGTGTGGGACTTTTAAAACGTTTTGATATTAATATGGGA
Source organism: Pachyrhynchus sulphureomaculatus (assembly GCA_019049505.1). NCBI lineage: Eukaryota > Metazoa > Arthropoda > Insecta > Coleoptera > Curculionidae > Pachyrhynchus > Pachyrhynchus sulphureomaculatus. The sequence goes on along the minus strand of CM032454.1, from coordinate 53,316,704 downwards.
ACTTTTCCTGTTTTTTTTTGTTGAAACAATAAATAAATTGTATGCCTTAATACTTATAGTAATATATATAAGGGGTGGGGGACGGGACTAGAGGAGTTGGTTAGTATATATCGTGTTATATGTCCTTTTTTAGGGTTTTTGAAGTCAAAAAATCCAAAAAGTAGGTTGTTTTTTCATTTCCTTCAATTTTAAGCCAAAAACTGACTAAAAAGGGCAGAGGTTGTTTAATATCATTTAATTTAATAACAGCTTCCTGAAATATTTAAAGCATATTGTTTACAGCAAAACATATAAGGATTTAAATGGATGGGGTAGAGAGTGAAAGAGATGGGGAAAGAAATTAGAGGAATTGATTAGTATATATCCGTTATATGTCATTTTTGTGTACATAAAAATAAGAGAGCGGAATTAAAGAGCCATTTCCAACGCTAACAGTAACGTCCTTCATTCTGCTTTGTAGAGGTTGTAAACTATTCTCTGAAATCAAACCAACTACTTATAAAAAAATTGTGAGAACTACAGTGACCTTCGGCTGCCAAACTTGAGCATACATTAGTGAAACAAATCACAAAATACTTATAAAAAGCAGCACCAGAAGGACCATAGCAGGGACTTCGTGGTTCATCACAAATCCACCGAGAACTACAGATTTCCACAATTAAGCAATATATTAGAAGCTAATAGAGTCAATTTCTAGATAAGGCTTCAACACATCCAAACCTGTACGTCGGAGCTGCCCTAGGAACGTATCCAAAAGACAGATGTGCCAACCTTCAACCCGCAAAACTATTACAATTTTTCCCTTAAATCGAGCATTTTGATTGGTCAATAATATCATACCATCGATGATTAAGAACATTAAATCACCATTTAAAGGAGCATAAGGAAACTACGTGGAAGCCCATATCCATATTTGTAAGGCTGACTATACCTATGACCAATTTTCATTATTTAATTTGGAGAATTCTCATATATTGCCGAAACTCAATTTTATCTTATCATATAAGTATAGGGATATATTAAATAGCTTTTGGGGTCCAATTGCGTGAATTACATGAATTGAATGAATCAAATGAATAGAATAAATCATCTGAATCGAATGAATCGCACTAATCGCACGAATCGAGTGAATCGAACAAATCGAACCAAGCGGATGAATCTAACGAATCGATCGAACCCACCGAATTGAGTGAATCGAATGCATTGCAAGAATCGAATGAATTTAATGAATTAAACGAATTAAATAAATTGAAGTAAATTAAATGAAATAAATGAATTAAATGAATTAAGTGAATTAAATCAATTAAGTGAATTAAGTGAATCAAGTGAATTAAGTGAATCAAGTAAATCGAATCTATAAAATCAATCGAATTAATCGAATGAATCGAATGAGTCGAATGAATCGAATAGATCGAATAAATCCAATGAATCGAATGAATCGAATAAATTGATTGAATCGAATGAATCGACTAGATCGAATAGATCGAATAAATACAATGAATCGAATGAATCGAATGAATCGAATAAATCGAATGAATCAAATGAATCGAAGAAATCGAATAAATCAAATAAATAAATTGAATAAACTAAACAAATTAAATGATTTATACAGGATGGTCAGAGGTTGACAGTAAACGATGTACCTATGAATACATTCAAATTACTTTGAATTTAGCAGCAGAATATAGCAAAAAAATGGAAAATTATAAACATTTATTATATGTATTTTCTATGAATAATCAGCATATAAATAGGGAATAACATTTAATGCACGAGGATTTTTTATTTAAGTAATTCCACCATATGCATGACCTCATAGAATAATTTTTTTGGCGTTCTTTGCAAGTCGCTCTTTTATTTCATTAATCAGAAAAATACTGTTTTTGATTATTCAGTTTAAGGACTAAGTTTGGAATGACGAATTTACAAATATCATACATATCCTTATAATACTAATTACGTATTAGTTATTGGTGATAAAATTCAAGTTGATAAAAATCTAGAAATCTATGTTTTTATTTTAATAATTTATCTTTGTCGTGTCATATTACACAAATCAGACAATTATCTGCTAAATTTCAGCCGATTTAACATCATGATAATATAGAGCTTATAAAGACAGAAAAAATCAACAATTCTATTGTATTAAACTGGTAAAATTTTATTAATTTATCTCACAACCTTGCATGAAATGATACATAGATGATAATGTTAATAATCGGTTGAAGGTATCAGTTAGTAGTCAACGACAAACAAACATATAAGCCGACGTTCGATTTGATAAGTATGAGCATAGACGTTAAGGTAATAACTGATCAATGATTTTATAGTTTAGACCATTACCGATAAAAGCCAGTCAATAGCATCCTTACTAATGAAAATAACTGTTTATATCAAAACTGGAAATCTACTGATTTAAAAAACAAATCTTTGAAAATTATTAAATTTATAATTTTTTTGGGTACTAAACAATTTCACTTTTAAAGTCGATCCTATATACAAATATATTAGTTATAATAAAAGCTATATCTAGCTGAGCGATTTATAAAATCTATGTTTTAAGTGTTAAATTAACATTAAAAAATGTTATCATAGTTTTACAGAAATATATAAGAGTTTATAAAGTATTGCGCAATATAAAAAAAACGACTATCTGACTTCTTGCTTGTAAGCTTTGTCTAAATAATTAGTATAAGCATATTTATTAATAATTATCACATACGTGCATATTTTTTACATTAACTTTAACTAAAACCGATGTTATTTGTAAATTTAACAGTTTCACTGTAGCCAGAAACAAATTTTTGTATTCTAATAGGCGTTACGTTAAAAATTACAAAATACAATTTATTTGGTACAGAATTTATTTTGAAAAAGAAAAATAATACAAAGGATAAGGCTATAAATCAAATTGAACAAAATGTCTTGCCACGGCAACAGCTCTACTCTTAAAGACTTCTTTATGCATTACTAATTTTAATGCAGGCATAACATTGTCATTTGCAAAATCAGGAGCATTGTCTTTATCTGCTAAAGCCAACAAAAGTGCCATAACGTTCAATATGGCACCATATGCCAAATATGTTCGTAAGTGTCTAATTAGGTCAGAATATGAGAATACTTTTTCCGGATCGCTTCCAAATACTTGTAAGCGATTTGATAAGTGCTGGTAGTAATGATCTATCAATTCTTTGAAGTTCTTAAGTTCCGTTTCAGAAGCATTTCCATAAATAAAATAGGAAAGATCAAATATTGGACTTCGGAATGATGATAACTGGAAATCAATCATACAAGCTTTGAGCGGTTTGGAAAATGGCCCATCCTAAAATAAAATCAAACCAATTAAAACAAGTAAGAAAAATGTTGTAAAAAGATAATTCGTATAAACAAGTTTTCATATCGTTAAAATAATTTTACAATTAGTAAGCTTACACCGGATAAAATGTCAAAAATCACTAAATCATCTAAAAATAATAAAATTATTAAAATGACCCTAAATAATTAATAAATTACAATTATTTGAACAAACATAGGATCCAGTTATAAAGTTCTTGCAAGGAGTAAAACGCATTGTCCACTAAATTTTTTTCCTGAATAATTTCATATTTTCTAAGTGTCTATACATGATAGAAACGTGTTCGTCAACATATCGGCTTTCTTTCCCACTCTGTGAAGAGTGGTGTCATCCGCAAAAAAAGTAAACTGGCGTGAGATATCGATAGTGGCCAAATCGTTAATATAAATGAGGAAAAATAAGGGTCCTAGTACCCTAGTACCCGGGTCGCCTTCAAACTTACCCCTCACCAGCTGTTTTCTATATTTCAAGTAGGATGAAAACCATTTTAAAGTAACCTCCCTAATACTATATAAGGATAGTTTGCCCAGCAGTGTTTCTTGGTTTACACAGTAGAAAACTTTGGAGAAGTCACAAAAAACTGCTGCAGCTAGACCACCCTCATTACGCCTAGGACATAAGTGCTTCAAGAAATGCAACACACCGTCAGCTGTAATCTTATTCTTTGGAAACCCGAACTGTGACGGTTGTGGGATAGTGTGGTGATTAAGATAGCTGAGCATTCTCTTCTTAATAATTTTTCAATAAGTTGTGATAGAGTGGGTAAAAGAGAGATGAGACGAAAAATTACCTGTATCATCAAGATTGTTAAAAAAAAATGAGCACTATCATCTGGAACTTTGAAAATTATTGGGGTCAAATGTCTTGTTAAAGAACTCCCATAAATAAATTCAATTTGATTTGGCTTATTACGCGAACGTAACAGACGTACCATGTAGGACGTTTCTCCAGAGAGAGGCGTATCCTTGCATGCGTAAGTTCTATCAAAACAGTAATCCCGCGAATGTCGCTAGGCGAAAAATTCGCGTGAGTGAGTTTTCAAGTAGCCAAGGTTTGATGGGGGTATCTTAGCACTTCAGTAGGAATCCTTATTCTACGGGACAATTAACAGAAAATATCCGGCAAAAATGATAGAACGAACACGAAACTTAAAAGAATGCCGAAATGGTATTATTTTCAACAAATAATTTGTATGTTAGTTTGTCATAAAAATGATTTTTAGTGTTCCGTATTCTTATAAGATCACTTCGGTGTCTGTCCATCTGTTTGTCCCTTTGTCACATCTAATTCTCTCCGAAACTATTTGACATAGAAAGTTGAAATTTGGTATTAATATAGGAATTGACAGCCCTATCAGAGCCGTGCAGTTTTGAAAGTTACATTTTGACTTAAAGAGTCGTGTGGGGTCTCAAATAAAAGCTTGTGAAAACACGAGTTCAAAAAAAAATATATACGAAGCTGGTTTGAAAAGTCCGTGCAAAGTCCGAGAGATGGCACCACCGGCGCGTATCGAGGTCATGTTTAGTTAGTAGCATGTCTTGAATGAACGCACACCAAGTTTCAGCCATATTGGTCTATTTCTTTGTGTTTGGCATTCGTGTAAATCAAGGAAGTTGAGTGATTTTCAAGAAATGGACCAAAAAGAATTTCGTGTGGTGATTAAACATTACTTTATGAAAGGCAAAACGCCTCAGGAGACTAAAGAGAAGCTTGATAAACATTATGGTGACTCTGCACCTTCGATTAGAACAGTTTATAAGTGGTTTCAAAATTTTTGGACTGGCCATATGGGCACAAGTGACGCTGAACGTTCTGGACGGCCTGTGGAGGTTACGGCTCCAGAAATCATTGATCAAATCCATGATATGGTGATGGATGACAGAAGAGTTAAGGTGCGTGAGATTGCTAGTGCTGTGGGCATCTCGACTGAATGGGTACATAATATTTTGCATAAACATTTGGACATGAGAAAGCTATCCGCAAGATGGGTGCCGCGATTGCTCACGCTTGACCAAAAACGGAATCGGGTGAAGTGTTGCAAGGATGGTTTGCAGCTGTTCCAGAAGAATCCGGAGGACTTTAAGCGTCGTTTCGTCACTGTGGATGAAACATGAATACATTACTATACTCCTGAGACCAAACAACAATCTAAACAATGGGTTACCAAGGGGGAATCTGCACCAAAAAAGGCGAAGACCGTTCCTTCGGCCGGAAAGGTTATGGCGACTGTCTTTTGGGATTCGCAAGGGATAATCCTCATCGACTATCTGGAAAAGGGTAAAACTATTACAGGTGAATATTATTCATCGTTATTGGACCGTTTGAAAACCGAGCTGCAAGAAAAACGCCCGCGATAGGCCCACAAGAAAGTCCTTTTCCATCACGACAACGCACCAGCACACACCTCAGCAGTTGTGGTCGCAAAATTAATGGAAATAGGATTCCAACTCGTTTCACATCTCCCCTATTCTCCAGACTTGGCTCCCTCGGACTACTATTTGTTCCCCAATTTGAAGAAATGGCTGGCGGGACCAAGATTTTATTCAAACGAGGAGGTGATTGCAGACACTAATGGATATTTTGCAGACTTGGACAAATCCTATTATTCGGAAGGGATCAACAAACTAGAACATCGTTGGACGAAGTGTATAAGCTTAAAAGGAGACTATGTCGAAAAATAAAAAAGGTTTACCCCAAACACATAAGTAGTTTTTATTTTTGCATGGACTTTTCAAACCAGCCTCGTATAATCTAATACTTGCGCACACTTTTCTTTGTATCATTTTTAAAAAATTGCCAAAAATCGCTGCCTCCTCATCTGGAAAAGTACTGAACAAAAAATTTTGGAAAGATTACGGAATATTCAGCGTGTAGATTGAACGAAAATTATTATGAGTGCATTACCTTTAATAATATATCTGGTATCAAGGTCATCAGTTTTCAGTAAAGATCAGAAAAAAAAACATTGTGGAAAACTCTTTAAGGTGTGTTTAGTGAAGTCATTGATCATTTTATACCTCCGCAACAAAAATTTTTATTTCAAAAGCAATCAACGTCCGGAAAACTAATTGCGCAAGTCCGACTTGCACCTGGCCGGTTTTTCTTACCTCAATTGGATTATTCACTATAAATATTTTCAAATAAAGGTTTTTTATGGGGCACCTCATATATCTATCCTATATAAAGGTAATAAAGCTATTGAAGCATTCTTTAGTAGAACCGAGATTTTTAAGATGTCTTACTATACGTGTTGAATGTTGAGGAACAAAAGATTTTTTTTTTCAGTAACTTTTCAAGATGAGCCTCAAAATTCGGAATCTCTACTAATTTAAAATAATACGAACCACATATTTAAATAAAAAGTTATTATTCCAACAATCTCCATGAAGAACAACTGACTGAGGTTCTGGCTTCTCATATAAATCGATAAAAGCTTGTCTCGCTCCCTTGTTGCCAATTTTTTCTTTATACCTTTGAAGTAATTCGGTTTCACCAATTTCTTCTAAAAGGCCAAAAAGGCATTGAGCTTGTATATCAATTATTTTTCCTTGTTCACTACGAGCATACTGTTCTAAGTTATTATAGGTCCAACTATTCACAATTTTTAAATATTCTTCGTTTTTCTGATCTTGTAGAGCAAACGAAAGGGCATGCCATTCTGCATACGCTTCTAACACCAACTTTAAGTGATCTAAATCCATAGGCATTTTTCGATTATGAACTGTATGGTCCTTTAAATTTTTTATAATGACAACGTGTTCTGTGTTTGTGAATCTCGTATAGTAAGGGTTTTGGGGCGAACGGAAACAATGGTAAATACTTTTCTACTTCAAATTTGTAGTAAATGGGAAAGATCTAAAAATACAAACATATACATATATTTATTAAAATACAAAATACAAAGAGATTTAATGATAAAGTTAAACACAAAAATTAAAGAAAACAGCAGAGTAACTATTTTAGTTCCACTTCTATTATTTACTGTTTTCAACATTTCTGGAAAAATCATCAGTTTCTTTCCAAGTTGAAACAATTTTTACAGGTTACAGTAATCACTAAAATAAGTCACATTTTTTCTCGTTTACTAAGTCTATGAGCATGGCTTTAAAAATCCAACTTTATATCATTACCAAATATTCTGTCTTTTCTGGTCACGTACAGTAAACAAAACAACATATATACTTTTTTACAAAGCATTGACATCTACTTCTAAAACCAACTTTATATGATCTAAATCTATAGGAATTTTTCGATTAGAACACTAGATGTGTATTCTAATACCGCTAGTAAAAAACTCTTGAAAATGCCTAACGTTGAAAATTCAACCCTAATGGACGCGATCTGATAACAAACTCCACAATTATTTTTTTGCCAAAAAGTTTATTTTATTCCAGTTAGTTTCAAGTGTCGATGAAAACATTTATCTAAAATATCAACTATAGCAAATTGAGCTTGTTCATGGAGGCAAAAGAATTTTTATCTAATTATTTTCAATTTCTTGAATGAAGTATCAAGTTATTTAAAAAAAAGTAGTAAACTTTTCTGAAGCAGTAGATAACTTTAATATTTTCTTTAATATTTTCGTGTTCTTGTCATAGATTATACCACCTAATCATTTCAATAAATAAAATAAAGAGATTTAAATTAGATGCTAAATTATATTAATAAAGAAACAAACAAAAATCGTTCACTGTTTCTTGTTCTAAATAATACGAATAAAAAAAAAATTGGGAAAGTTATTTACCCAGTACCTCCCGGGCAAACATGTAGTTCTCCAGTCAACATCACTTTTGACTTTTTAACATTAAGAAATTTAGTCTAAACATTAGAAACCGACTATTAAAATAATTGATGCTTTACGGTGATATTAATAAAAAAAAGGAAATGTGAAAATTGGCAATAACGATGTCTTACTGCTTAAATTTTATTCATTTTTCCATCCTTATTTTATATCCTGTGGTGTCTTGCAATTTGACAATCCTTAACGAAACGAAGAAAACTATAACTAAAATGTGTATAAAAACGTTTTCTTTATAACGCTTTTGTTTAATATTTCACGATATTTTCAATAGTTATAATGAGATAAAGTTTAAACAAAAGTTAAACCAAAAAATAGTCATTTAAGATTGTTGATTTTTGCTGCAAAATAAAATTGGAATAATATTAAATATGAACATATTAAAGTAAATTAAATACCTTGGAATAAACATCAATTTCTTTTTCAAATGTCTTCGAAGATAAAGTTTCTTTTACATTCGAAATTAAACGTTCAAACTTAATCACTATGTGGTACTCTATATTTTCTCCAGTAATATTATCTTGAGCTGTTACATCCACAAATACTAAATCACTTCCGTAATGCTTATCGTCAACATCATTAAGTATTTTCATGTCAAAAGTTCCTATTCTTTTAAAAGGCTCCATATCACCGATCCAGTTACGTAAAACACTTAAAAAATCGTCACTCCTCATTTCGTTGTTCACAGCCATTATAGTTCAATAGAAATTCCAGTTGGTTTCGAGGTGAGAGTAAAATAAAAACCAGGTATACTGCCCCAAAACTAGTGATGAACTGGTACTGTTAGGGGATACATATATAGTAAATATATTCTTATTTGTCCAAAAATAAATGTCAAGTAGTATGTAAACGAATTTTATCAATTCAGAGAATAAAATAATTACAACATAATGTTCAAGGAAAAGAAAACTATTATAGTATCTCGACAAGGTTGCGCAATGTTTGAGAATACCTAAACTTATTTGAGGTTTGATAATTCAGCCACTAGTGATATGAGGCTAAGTTAATGTTACATAACATAAGAAAAATTACATAGAAATAAGCGAAAAAAAGTTAGCTAACCTGTGGTGCTAGTATTTAAAAGTAAAAGTCTAAATACCGGCTGACGGGATAACAAAATTAAAATCGGTACTTTTAGTAGAGATCATAAAGGGTTAGAAAGCCGGATCCTTTGATGATTTATGTAAAATCTTTTATGGCCTTAGTGAACATATTTCTCAGTAATGTGAAGAAATGCATTCTCCAGTGAATATTTTACTTCGCCTGCGGGTATACAGGGTATTTCAAGAATAAGTTCAAATTTGTTTGACTTATAACGTAAAGGCAACGGTAGGAAGGACCACTGGTATAGAGCTTAGTTTGGTACCTATAACATCTGATTCTCGGATGAGGTAAGTTTGAACCTTAACAAGCACGTCAATAAACCGAATTGCCATCATTTGAGTCAGGCTTATGCCGTCTTCATATTAAACAATTTTGAGGATTGTATGAAAATATATTTTCAACTTTATACTTTGGAGGCTATTTTCATGGCATTTTTACTTTTTGACTGAATTGTGAAAGTAAAATATGGACCGTTTGTTTTGGAATATCTGTAGACTAAATTAATTATATAAGAAATAACAGGTGTTTCTTAAAAGAAACGTGCATGTTCTTCCTAGCGTCAGAAATATTTCTTAAAAAGAATTTTTTTACTGAGGCCTTTTCTTTTAAAACATGTTTACAAGAGTGTTTTGAATTTACTCTGTTAAACGTACAAATTGGTCCATAAGGGCAGAGATATAAAAATATATGAAATCTTTTTTGGAAGTAAGCCTTACGAAGAGGCACAACTTAAACGTATCGTCAACTATAAAAATTAGCCTAAAACAACTAAGCAAACTGACATAATGCCATACATTTTAACTTGCAATTTGTATTTTGATTAAAATCAATTATGTTATCCTCTAGAAAAGTAGCTAAGAAGAGGTTCATAGCCTGATAAGTAGATGAGAAAGAGCCTTTTTGCCTACTCTCAATTTTCATTTCCATAATTCGTCCACTTACTCCCTTGCTAAATCTTTTTGATCTTACTATAAAAGACAGAAAAAATTCTACAACTGTAATTATCTCAACGCCAATTAACATCATATTTTTTAGCTTTTTTCTGGATACGACAAGTTATTGTCAAAAGTTATTTCATATTAGGCTTTTTAAAGTCTTGAACAAACTCATTTTCGTGACTGCCTCATTGAGTATGACACTGTTGGCAATGCCTAATCCACCTGTATAAAGCTATCTTAACTACACACACCTCATAATAACTTTAGTATGTAAGCATTTTCGCTGCCTTCCACCTACTCATTACAAGGGACCCAGATCAGGCATACTAATTTACAAATAAACTAAAACAACCGGCCAAGTACTAATCGAACTTACGCAATTAGTGTTCCGTGTGAGTTTTTAAAAAAGTTTGCTTCCGATCTTTGTTGGAAACTGATGACCATGAAATTTTTGTTTTTTTTTATATATCAGATAAATTATTAAAGGTAATGTACTCGTAATAATTTTCGTCCAATCTACACCCTGTGGAGAATATTCCAGAATTTTTTCAAAATTTTTTAATCACTACTTTTCGAGATAAGGAGGGGGACAGATATTTTTGGCAATGTTTGAAAATAATACAAAAAAAAGTGTGCGCAAACATTACATTATATATATTTTTAAACTCGTATTTTAACAAGCTTTCGTTTGAAACCCCACTCGATGACCTGGTCATATTTTTCACTTTCGATTTAACCCCTCAATACTAACACTAAAACAAACAAAGAGTATCTTTCTATAAATGTTTTTGGCGACAGAAAATTTAAATTAATAGCGCATAAATATATACAGGGTGGTAAAATTCATTACAGGCAGTAGGACAAAAAAAAATACAAAAATTATGTACACAGAGAAGTGCATATTTTAAAAATATCGTTAAATATAAAAGATGTACCAAATATCTCTAATACAATAAAGTTTTTTCACCAATCTATATATTGAATACTTGAATACCAACTGTGCAAATATGCTACGGTATAAGTAAAATTTAACATTACAAGCAGTTAAAAAAAAAAAAAAAAATGAGTAATGGTTAAGAAAGCAGCCCCACCCCCGGAGGGGTCGGAGAGTGGGTTAACGTGGTAGGGGAGGATGTCTTTTCTACGAACCATCATAAATTTGGCTGTGGTCACCCTCCGTAGAAAAGACGTACCCCATAAACATTGTATATTTGAATTAAAAATATGTATGTTTTACAATTTATGTATAGGACATGTCAGCAAGCCATTTAATGCAATATTTGAAGTCAAAACTTGGCGATTTGAGTATATTGGGAGTGCGGTACTTACGTTACGGTAAACCGAGAAACGTTATATTTAAAGTGTCTGAGTAACACAGTTAAAGTAAACAATAAAAAAAATTACAGAGGATTAGGTGTAGACGCAAGGTATCTGCACTGACGGATACCGGGATCAGGTTAGTTCAGGTTAGTTTAGGTTTGTTCAGGTTGGTTCGGGTTAGTTCAGGTTCTACCCTCGTGTGAAGAAAATTAACCTTGACTACCTCCACCCACTCTCTACTTACTCTGAAGGTGGGGGTGTGTTTTAATCATTACCGTAAAGGTAATTTGTACTCCAAATACACAATGTTTATGCATCTTTTTTATAAGGATTGATCGCCACAAAATTTATGGTAGTACATAGAGGGGACATCCTCCCTTACCATCTTCACCCACCCTCCATCCTCTCCGAGGTGGTGCTGTTTTCTTAATCAGTACCTATCAATGTTACAGATACCGATCTAGCTATATTGAAACACTATTCTATTAAAATTGTAACTCAACTTGCTAGGCGTTTACTTAAGAGGAAATATGCGTTTGTATTGTCATGTTGAACAATATCTTTTAATTACATACAAATTTGAAATTCGACCATCCATGGAGTTAGCTCCCGTCTTTAGGGTCTAACTCTCCATAACACTCTGTGTTTGTGAGACTCTATCCAAAAGAGTTATTCGAATCATTGTAGACCCGCCACGGCCTTGATTCCTTGAAGCACTGGAGAAAAGTTGGTAGGTAGCTTCTTCCTAGAGTGGTGCATGCTAGGAATAAACGTCGTCCTAATACATTACATAGGCCTGAATTTCACCTCATCGTTCTTGTAGAACTTCTGTATATGATGACTTTGAACTGTATGACCATCATGAATTCGCTGGGTGCGAAGCGCAAGGTGAGGAAAATGAAAATCACACTGTGTCAAATCTACACCTGTCGGGACGAATCTGGTCAAATACAGTACATTTAGCATAAATTTTGTGTGTATCAATATTTTCGAAATGGGTATCAATACTTGTGTTGTAAAATTGCAAAAATAATGGAAAAAACAACAAATATAAATTTCACACATTTTCAAAACAGAGTTGGAAATTAGGCCAAAGAAAAAAATGGATAGCTGCTGTAAAAAGGAAAAAGTAAGTAACATAGCCTGTGTTGCAGTTCAACTGAAAATTTATTTTATGTTTTCATAATAGTTCTTGAAATAACCGTTATTACTTAACTGTGCAGAAACTAATTGATTGCCTTTTGTCATAGTTTGTGGTTGGAAATCAATATTATGGCTTATGTTTTGAAACCCGGCTTTATTATTCTATTCATTTTTGTAACTTGTGAACATTACACTGCATTCTACCAACTGTAATCTTTATACCAAAACATTTATATTTTGCTTTATTTTACAATAAAATAACAAAACTAAATTACCTAGTTCAGTCTGATCTGATTGTAACGAGAACACAAACAATACTTAATTTTCTTTAACAGAAATAAAATAAGAACGAAGAAGTCGATGTATATGTGCAGTAAGAACAGATTATTTTAATAATTGCACATAAACATGAAACAATCAATATTTTTTAACGGTTACATTAGCATTCCCACGCTGTAAATATTAAACAGGTTCAGATAAGTTACGGACGCTAGGCGGCGCTAGTGTCACGCACCCAGCGAATACCAACTTCCAAACACACGTCGTTCTTGTAGCATTTAAGGGATTTCTAGGCAACGTGTGAGCTGTACTCTTACATAATTCTTTGGTGCTAGATTTATTTCATGTAGAATATCCTACGGTGACATTTCTTGCATTTTGACGGCCTGCAGTATCTAAACGGTACGTTTTAGAGGAAAACGGCTTGGTATTAATTCTGATTGACTGAAAATGATGAAATCAAAGAAATTTGTATGTTGCAGTTAAACTGGACGTTAACATTTTTTTTGGTTAAAGCATGAAAACATAATACAAAATAAACCTGTAACAATTTAAAAATATAACATAATTATTAAATCATTACTTTTATATTATGTATTACCTTAAATCGCCAGTACTATCAAATAAAATAAGTTTTTATAGTAACATCACAAATTATTGCACAATATTGTATTTATACAAAATCTGTTTTCGTCTAAACGCCGCCACTTGACTGTGCGGACTAAACAACGTTCAGCGTGAAGGCATGTGTGGACGGCACGACGCGGCGGCGCCAAGCTGTTTTAACACCCGAATAAGAAATGATGACAAGCAGTAAGTAGTAGGGATTCTAAAGATGCAGCTTTTTCTTTTCTTTGATAAGGGAAAGTATTGTATTCATGAAGAAATCACATTTCGAGATATTTACTTTTCTTCTTCGAAATATTTGCTCTTTGAAGGTTTCTAGATCACGAAATATATAATCACTCATTTCCTCAGTCTGTCGCACTGTAAGCCAGGAATCTGAATTTTCGTTCAAAATTGTCTAGAGCCCTCAATTATTAACGAAATCAGAAGACAATTTTTTTAAAAATATCCGTAAGCGAATGAGGACAAACGTAAGGAAGCCAATTTGCAAAATATAACCTCACTGATTCATCAGGGGTTTCTGGGGTAGCTGAATCTATTTTCAGAGTTATTTTTATTATATGCACCGTTTTGTGGTGTGAAAATGAGTGTTGAAGGGGGAGAAATTACTATATTCATCTAAATTAGAGTTTTGCGTTCAAAAATGGTTCCTCGGGGAAAATAGATTCAGCTACCTCAGAAACCCTTGAGGAACCAGTTTTGAACGCAAAATTTTAATTCAGGAGAATATCGTAATTTCTCCCCCTCCAACCCCCATTTTCACCAGTCAAAAGGATGCATGTGATCAAAATGATCCTGAAAATAGATTCAGCGACCCCAGAAACCCCCGAGGAACTAGTTTTGAACGCAAAATTTTAATTCAGGTGAATATCGTAATTTCTTTCCCTCCAGCCCCTATTTCCACCTATTAAAAGGGTGCATATGATCAAAATGTCCCCGAAAATAGATTCAGCAACCCCAGAAACCCCCGATGAACCAGTTTTGGACGCGAAAACTTGAAATTACGTGAACTTCGAGATTTCACCTCCCGGTTCCGTGCTGCTTTTCGCAATTTTAAAAAATTTTAACGTTATATTTTGCAAATGGGCTTCCTTACGTTTGTCCGGAATTCGCTACTCGTTAGCGAATTCTAGGCTCCTGGCCCACTGTTCGTTGGACTGTTGGCACGATAACTCTCGAAAGAAATCAGATATCAATTTAAAACTTGCTGCATAGATGTTATCTAATGAGTGGATGAAGTGTATAGTTTTAAAACGATATCGCTTCAAGCCAAATAGGTGAGGGTGTAGGACTTTTAAAACGTTTTGATATTAATATGGGAACTCTCCCTGTTTTTTTTTGTTGAAACAATAAATAAATTTTATGCCTTAATACTTATAGTAAAATATATAAGGGGTGGGGGACGGGATTAGAGGAGTTGATTAGTATGTATCTTGTTATATGTCCTTTTTTAGAGTTTTTGAAGTCGAAAAATACAAAAAGTAGCTTGTTTTTTCATTTCCTTCAATTTTAAGCCAAAAAGTGGCTGAAAAGGGAAGGGGTTGTTTAATATCGTTTAATTTAATAACAGCTCTCTGAAATATCTAAAGCATATTGTTTATAGCAAAACATATAAGGATTTAAATGGATGGGGTAGAGAGTGAAAGAGATGGGGGAAGAGATTAGATGAATTGATTAGTAGAGATAGGATTATATGCAACCTAAAAATCTTGAAATATGCATGCAAATATGCATGAAAAATGCTTAAAATATGCATGAAAAGGGTCAAAATATGCAATATTAAATAATAATAAAAGTAGTAATTTTTTAGTTTTTTATTTCAAAATCAGCATAAAATTAACAAGTTATCGACGATGTTTAAATTTAATTAACAATTATTTAACATTTTTTAAAATTATTTAACATTTGTATTCTTGTACACGTAAACAATAAGGTATTGTTCCAAATGTTGGGTAGTAAGATTGTATCTTCGATCACTTAAAATATTTTTATAAGTGGAAAAAGACCGTACCACATCCACTAAGGTAACTGGGCAGTATTTGATTTTGGGTGCTATGTTAGCAAAAGTTCACCCGTCCCATTAATAAAACTATCAATTTGACACAAAGATTCAAAGCCTGGGTTATTGCACAAAATGTTTTCAAACTTGTCTTTAACTCTACGCGGGAATACATCTGGCAATGTGGAGTATATTTGACGGATTTTATTCATTACCTGAATTGATTCGATCAACGCCAAACCTCGAGTTTAAAGCTTTTTAATACCCGCAGGTATGTGGGAAAAGTGAGTTCTAATCAAAGCTATGTTTTTTTTTTTAATATCAGAATCGTTAAATGCTTCCTCGGATTGACGAACTGCCATAGCCTCGGTACCATCGAAGTGATTTACTACACCTTTGATGGCCTCGAAATGTTCATTGTAAAATAGTACAGCTTCAATCCATGTTCCCCATCGAGTTACCACTGGTTCGGGAGGTAAAGGCACATTTGGCAGTTTTTTCTTTATAGGCGTTATTGCAAGCAGGTGCCTTAAGAAACACTTTCTTTGCTGATGAAATCAGTTTATTTACATTTCCAAACGTGGATCGTATTTCTTTAGCTAATCGAGCAAAGCACGTCACATGAATTAAATTTGGATAAAATACTTGGAGGACTTTGGCTGCCTTGATCATATAGGGAGCAGCATCTGAGAGAAATATAAACACTCTTTCATCTGCAGAAGATTCAGGAAATATTTTTTTAATACCCTAATCACAAATCTGGCGATCGTAGAATGATTTGTCTTTTCAAGTTCTTTGCAGGTCACCAAATAGGAAGAAGAAGCCTCTAATCTTAATGCACCCACAATTAAATTCGCAATATAGCGACCACAACTGTCGGTAGTTTCATCAGCTGAAATCCAAATAATGTCATCCTTAAGTTCATTACGTATTTCTTCCAGAACATGTTAGTAAATTGTTGGTATGTAATTTTTACGCAGTGTTGATTCGCCTGGTATTTTTTGATGCAAGCAATATTTTCGCAAAAAATATGTAAGTTTGTAGAGAGGAATATTACTTGCAAGCACTGCTTTACATAAATCCATGCTAAAGTGTTTTTTTTGTTTGTCTGTAGAAGTGGATTCACTGCTACTTGCTGCTGTTATAAGTCGTTGTCGTGGGCCTTTTTTTTGCAATCCTGCGATATGAAGACTGGTCTTGACATGCTGGTCAATTTGAAACTTTTTTGTACACGTTAAACTTTAACACAACACGTTAAAACTTGCAAAAAGACTACACTGATGCAAGTGCGTCAACAATAATGTTAAAACTGATATCTTGTTTTAAAATAAAAATTCGTCTTCGAGAAAATTGTTTATTTGATCCACGCTCAAACAAATATTCTTAGAAACTAACTACTTATCACTTCATATCCCGACCAAGAAACAAAGGAATAAAATACCGTCGCAATTTTGAGTGTTCCCTTGGCACTATAACCTAATCGATGTTTAGACTATTGCAGGTAATGTCCCGGCGATAAGATCGGTTCCAGAAGGCGACATTAACAATACCCTGAGCAATTCAGTTGCCTAGTAATACCGAGAAATATTGTAAATATAGGAAAAATATGCCTCATTACTAGATTTTGAGTAAAATATACAATAATCGGTGAGAATGGTCTAAATATGCAAATGCATATGGCCGTTGGACGTTGTTATAGCTCTGTCTTCAGTGGGAGTCGTTTTTCGAGGCCTTCCTGAACGTTTTTGGTTGGAATTCCACGTCCTGCAAAAATTATTTTTACGATGTAGTCCACCGTTCTCCTGGCATCCGCATATCACTCGCGATTTGTCGACTCGAGTGACCATTTTGATGTCTCACAATTATCAGAGCCCGATTTTCAACAGAAACTTCTTTCTTTTTTGGCCATTTTCACAAAATAATTGAGCTTGTATCATTGACAAAGTACTGTTTGCAAATGGTTAATTTCCACAAAGGCAATGGTATTTATAGCATAGTTTTTATCATAAATGTCACTTGGAATTTCCATAATCCCTAGAAACTTGAAATGAGTTCTTACTTCAACTGGAATTCTCAGAAATCGCCTCAAAACGATAATCTTGCAAAACTTGGAAATTTGTTCTAATTGGTTTTTCATCAAAAAAGCTTATCTAAACAATTTTATAATGGGCACTTCTTAAGAACTATCAAATTTACCTAATATAATAAAAGGGTTTAATCAGGTGTTAAATTTTGGCAGTTACATTGAAATTTCTAAAGGGGCAAATGCTTTCTGACGGTAGTGTATATATATAGATATATATATATATATATATATATATATATATATATATATATATATATATATATATATATATATATATATACATATACATATATATATATTATATATATATATATATATATATATATAATATATATATATATATATTTTATATATATTATATATAATATATATATATATATATATATATATATATATATATATATATATATATATATATATATATATATATATATATATATATATATATATATATAACATATTATATATATATATATATATATATATATATATATATATATATATACATATACATATATATATATATATATATATATATATATATATATATATATATATATATATATATATATATATATATATATTTATATATATTTATATATATATATATATATATATATATATATATATATATATATATGTATATACATATATATATATATATATATATATATATATATATATATATATACATATATAAAGTCCGTTTGTTTGGAGTTGATACCACACAACATGGGTTAAAAACATTAAAATGTCATAAACCACAAGCGTCTGAAATTTCTCTAAAAATTATTTGCATTTTTAGTTTTAATCACCTTTATTTTCTATCTCTATACAAAGTGCGACGTTTTATTATAAATATTTTATTACGTGCCTTCTAAACTTTACAATAAGCTATATAAATCAATGTATTTCAAAGTTTATTTTAATGAATAAATGATGAAACTAAAAATCTTATTTGAATGATAAAGGCCTAAACGAGTACAGTTGACAATTCTTAAGAACTAGAAATCTACAGTGTTATAAAGCTTAATGATAATAGGTAACATAAAATTATTTAGGAGTAAGTATAAAAAGGTAAGTATATAAAAATAAAGCAAAAACCTATAATATGCTTAGTTCAAATCAGAACAGCGATGGCTTCAACTTTCATTTTTGCCCCGGTCAAACTTCGCGGAGTCTGTACATCTGCATTGTCCCTGCGAGAAAAAACAATAATACTTAACGTCCACGATGCCCTAGTGCATCAACAGCCAACAAGCTAAGTCCGTGAAATTGTGGGAACCTGTGTGAAACCTTTCTAAAAGAAAGAAAACGCGGTCCTTGCAACGAACCTCAGAATCACAAAGGAAAGGAGCCCTTAGAGGTCGATAAAGACTTTAAAAACGCAATAAGAAGAAAAGAACATTATATTTTTTATTAAGAAAGAAACACCTACACTACAAATAGTTTTGGAAGAAATCAGAGAACATCAGGATTTACCAGATTTAACAAAATGTTAACTATTGAAAATCCTTCATTACCTGAATTTTCGTTGGGAAAAAACAATAGAAAATCTGTTCTTATCGATGAAACAGAAATACTTTGTTGGGGAAGAGAATATCTACGAGCAATCAGAAAATTTCAAGCCGAAGAAAGAAATATTTTTTTATTTAGATAAGATTTGGGTTAATGAGGTACACACAGTGAAAAAATTCTGGATTAACAAAAACCTTAAGAGTGCGAAATAAGCTTTTATGGAAGGTTGGTCAACTGGATTACAACCCCCTTCAGGAAAAGGTTGAAGACTAATTATAGCACATATTGGTAGTGAAAACGGATTTCTCAACGGTGGCTTGTTGGAATTCGAATCAAAGACAACTAAAGAATATCATGAGGAGATGACGGCCGATGTTTTTTGACAAGTACTTCCAACGAATGATTGAATGTATATCGGCAGAATCAATTATAGTATTAGACATATACCATTCTCGATTATTAGAACAACTCCCGCAAAATTCATGGAAAAAAGCGGATATTCTTCAATGGATAAGACACAAAAATCTCAAACTTAAAGATGGTATATTAAAAGCGGAATTTTTCAAAATTGCGAAACAAAATAAGGCATAGTTCAAGAAATACGCAGTTGATGAGATGGAAAAGGAACGGAATATTACAGTGCTTAAACTACCTCCATATAATTGCGAATTAGATCCAATAGAGCTCATTTGGGCACAAATGAAAGGTTTCGTTGCAAGGGAAAACACCACGTTCAAATTTTAAGACGTAAGACAATTATTACTCTCCGGAATAGAGAGGATCAAAGAGGATAATTGGAAAAATGCCATTCGACATGTTATAGAAGAAAATAAAATGTGGAAACTTGACGAATACATCGAAGAAACTGTGGAAATGGAACCCTTAATTATCAATATAAGAGAAGTCGAGTCTTCATATTTTGAAAATGATGATTGTTTTTGATTGTAATTAAAGTACTTATATATCGTGAATTGTGAATTTGTATATATACATAGATCAATAGATTAAAAATTTTTGGTAACAAATTATATATTTCTATAACTTTATTTTTTAAGATAATTAATATATATATATATATATATATATATATATATATATATATATATATATATATATATATAATATATATATATATATATATTTATAAATACACTAAAAGCAGGTTACGTTCGGATGGCTATACTATCGATGAACCCTCATTTACATTTTATGACTCTATTGTATCGAAAAAGTTATCTGCCTAAAATATATATATATATATATATATATATATATATATATATATATATATATATATAAAAAGAGACTTCCTGTACTGAGCGCTTAGTATAGTTCGGAGCGGGGCCGAAGCTTCTAGCAATGTTGGTTGGGTTTGTTAGGAGTGGGGATAACGATCGGTTGGCCTTGCTAAGTGCATCCAGTAGTATAGCTCATGATGTCAGAGCGAGACATGCACCCCCCGATTTCTCACTCATGAAGGCGTGAAACCGAACGAAATTCTGCAGATTGACGGCACAGTTCGAGGATCAAACACTATTAAGGCCTCATGTGTTCGTCTGGAATAAGAAGTTCATGAGAGGCTATGAAAAGGTCGAAAATGAGAGGCATGACGTCGTCCATGGACGTGGAATTTTGCACGAACGTCGCACCATCAAGGCGACGTACTACTGCAACCTTTTGGGTGAGGTTAATCTTATTTATCGCCGCAAAAGACGTAACTCTTCTCCATGAAAACGCTCTACTCCACATTGCAACTCTCACTCGCTAAAAATTGAAGAAAATGAGTTGGACAACACTTGATCACTCTCCCTACAGCCCTGACCTATCGCTCTGCGATTTTCATCTCTTTGAGCCACACAAAGAAGCGCTGGGAGGCGAACGATTTGATGACAACAATGCGGTGGAGGGCCTCGTGCGCAATTGATTATTGACCCAGCCCCGTTCCTTTTACGACGACGATATCAAAAAGCTTCCTATACGCTGGAAAAGTGCATTTCTAAAGCAGGAGATTATGTTGAAAAATGATATGTACTTGATTTATTTGTTATAGTAAATAGAAAAATTAAAAAAAATAAATTATTTTATTTTTCGGATGGTCTGGTGCCGAATATAAAAATAAATTCAATTTTTATAATTTATTAAAGCATAATTTAGATTTTAACGTAGAAACGGAGTGGTATTTTTTTGCCGGTAGCGTAAAACGCCAAGCATATTTTGCAAGTTTACGTCAAATTGATGGTACAAAAATTCTTAATGTCGAAGATCTGTATATTTGGGCTCTAAAGATTTTTAAGAATATAAAAAACTGCCGCCTGGGTTTTTGTAGCATTAAATTCCACTTGGTTACTTTCACCCCAAGATAGAATTTCTTCCAGGACTTTGTTAAGTTGAACGACCTCCTACTGTTTGCGGATATTCGCCTGAATACCCGATGTCTGAGCGTTCAAAGTGAATGAAGAGATAAGCGTACTGTCACAACAGCTTTTTTTGCATTTTCGATCAAACCAAGGCTTGCCGTTGGAGGGGCATTTCTTCGAAAAAGGGATGTAAGCTTCCATACCAGCCAAAATAACTTCGGAGACGTCCCTGGCGCAGTCAGATGGGTTGTCGGATCGAAAACAAATGTCTATCCAAGGGAAAGTTCGAAAATATTCCATGAGATCTTCCCATTTAGCAGTTCTGTAGTGCCAAATCTTGCGCGGTTTAGGCGCCTCTCTGTCACTGATTGGTAGGATACTCGATGTCGAAAGCAGTTTATGGTTGGAAGAACCTAACAGCGGATTTACGGTGCCCGAGTAAATCTCCGGATTGGTGGTTAAAAACAGATCAAGAAGACTGGCGAACTCTCGATCAGGGATCCGTGCTGGTTCGTCAATAAGCTGAGTTAAGCCACAACTGGTTGAAAATGATTCAGCTTCACGACCTTGTTCGTGGGTAGTATTTGAATATTTAGGCCAGTTGATATTGTGGATGTTAAAGTTGCCCAGGATGACAATTTCGGCACTTGGATAGTTAGTTTGTAAATGATCGATGGTGTCTGCAAGAGAAGCTAAAAGTGTTCTAAAGTTGGTATCACTTGGTGGTCGATAGAGGATACAAATGAACCTTGTGGTGTGTTGAGTGGTTATTTTTAACTACATAACATCAAAATTTGGGGGCTTCAGAACCTCTTCTCGTTGGCAGAAGAGGTCGCTTCTGACAAAAAGACAGATTCCAAAGTTATGCCTAAATCGGGAATAGAAGTCGTACCCAGGATAAAGATAGTTAACTGTGCTGATCGATGAACTGACCTTGGTTTTCCAGAGAGCGAGTACATGAGGTTTATTTGATTGCAGGTATTAGTTCACTGAATTTATGAGTTTAAACCTTGTATGTTGCAAAAATTTATTTTAAAATTATGATCTCTGCATGTCGACGCCCCTGAACCAGCCCCACCCGGAGATCCGAACGGGGGGCTATTTTACCTCCGGAATTTTTTGTATCCAGGTGCCTCATCATGCTATTTGGTTTCACAGTAGTTAATGTGGAATTTTCTTGTTCTGTCGCATGTTTATGTTTGTCTTCTTCGGCTTTGATCCAGGGGTGTTATTACTGTGTAGTATGGGTTCTGACCAGATACTTTTTCAATAATCTGTGAGTTCTTGTTTGTTTGGTGATTCAGTCACTGCTGTCTGTTTGTTGCACATAGTTTTTCGATAGAACTGTTTTCTGCTTCTTCGGAAGAGGTTGTTGGTGTCTTTCCTCTCGTTTGATTCTTTGCATCTGCAGAGTCTTGCGGCATATATGGATAGTTTTTGTTTCAAAGTATCAAGGATTTCTGACAGAGTTCTATTTGGAGACTTGGATTTGATTTTGTCTACACCCTGTGTGACACGTTTGGGTGCGTTCCCGTTTATAAACTGGGTAAGGTGTCCTAGATCTCTTGATTTTGTTTTATATTTTTATTTGCCATTTGAATCCTGGTTTTATGCTGTTGTGGGTTTCTTTGTCGTTACGCGGAGTTTTTGATTAATTATTTCGTCGGTTGCGCTTGGGATTGATGGTGGTGGGTCCAGACAGGAGTGATTCTCTTCTCAGTGATTTCTTTATCAGGTCCTGTGATTTTTTTATATTATAGCAACGCATGGTGTGTTCGTTGATTCCTGTGGTGCAACTCATGCGTTGCTTTGATTTTCCCGCCTTATTGGGTGTCGGCTTACTCGCCGGCGCAACACTTTTGGCAGGTCCATTTTCGGTTGCCTGGTCTTTTCATCGTTTTGGTCGAGCTGCCATTTCCCGCGACGTCCTCGACCGTTACGTCGCTCGCCCGATGCTTCTTTTATTGGTCTACTGTTGTTTGGGATGTTTTTAGTGTTTTGTGGTGTTAGAAGCTCAAAGTGTCCCGAGATTGGATTGCCTGTTAGTAGAAGGTAAATAGTTTCGGTGTGTTTTTTCTGTGCTTATTATTGTTGGTCTTTCCCTAAAAGTTATTTTTGTATCTCTTGTTCTTCGTTGTTTTGAGAAGATATGAAAGTTGCTATTTTGGGTTTCCGACAGGGCAAGTATCTCTAGGCTCGTTCCATAGGTGCCATTTTTCCTCATATAGTTATAGTAATTATTGAAGTCTTTCATATCGTCGTCTTCAGTTAATGAAAATGTCTGAAGTTCCGACCAGTTTTGCTGTATATATCTTAGAGCAACCTCTCGGAGTCTTTCATGATGGTTTTGGTGACCATATAAGTGTAAGCTAACTGCACGGAAAAGACAATTTCCATCACCTACAATGTCAGATCTGGTAAAACTATCGGGAGTAGTTTTGGCTGAGGCGGTTGTTTGGATCGTCTGTGTTTGTTGTTGTTGCGGTGGTGCTGTAGCTGTTTGTACGACAGGGGGCCGCCTCCTCAACACCCTGCCATTATCACTATTATAATTTTTATTATTCGACATAGTGTTCCCACGAATATCCTAGGAAAGAAGGGTCGACTGCGGCAGAGCCTGGATGCCACAGCAAGGCTACTTACTCCCGGAGGGCGCCCGGTATCCGGGAGAACCGTTCGCGACTCATAAACGCTGAGCCATTCATCTTCTCGGCACGGTAAACACCTTAAGATTGTGTTTTTGTTATACATAATCTGGCACAACACGAGACAGCACGACATGACTCAGGTACCTCGGAATTGTCAATATTTTTTCTATTGAGAAAGGCATTTTCTATAAAAAACAAAAGATTTTATTACATATGGGGTACAATACACCTACTTAAACTAATTAAGATCAAATTTTCTGAACATTAAGATATAATGTTTCAGTCTCCTTATTAAGAAACATTTGTGGATCGTACGTTAGAGGCATCTTAGTTTTGGGACTTATTCTAACTTTAAAATTTGAAAGCACTCTTACTAAACCAATTTTCGACTGCATCACACCAAACCTAAGACCTACAAATAAAAAAATATGTTCACATTAATTTTGGTCTAAACAGTTAGTAATAAAATAAAAAAAAACTTAATATATTATTGAAAATGTACTCTCTTCTAAAACAGAAACGATTTACAAAAATTATAGTGTAAACATTAACGACGTACAGGCACAGGTATTGTGTCTCTCATACCTGATCTACCTGTGGCTTCTATTAGGTTATTTATTAAAAACTTTACTTCTTCTAAAACTTCTGAATGTCTGGAAAATTGAATCATGGATTGTAAAATCCGATGTTACCAAAATAACCTATGTCCATAAAAGAGTACCCTTAACACTCTTGAGGTAAAAAAAAAAATTGAACATTAAATGGGTTCTTAGATTATAATGATGAATTTAATATGTTGCCAAAATGGGAGCATAAACCGTAAAAGAGAACAATTACAAACGCCAAGACTCCATCAGTCAATGAATACACGACAAAATTTTTAATGTGAACTCCGATCTGTCAGTTCCTAACCTCTACAAACAAGAGGTGGGAACGGAATAGGACGGGCAAAACTTCTATAGAAAATTAGGGTACAGGATTCGATCTGGACGTGTAATGTAAAATTAAGGATAATTTGGAAATAAAGTGTTGTAGCTACCATCGCGAGAAGAAAAAAAGTGCCAAGTGCAAGTCGAACTTACACAATTAATGTTCCGTACGTTGATTGCTTTTAAAATAAAAAATTTAGTTACGGAGGTATAAAATGGTCAATGACTTCACAAAATACATCTCAAATGAGTTTTCAGCAAAGTTTGTTTCCCATCTTTGTTGAAAACTGATGACCTTGAAATTTTTGTTTTTGTATACGAGATAAACTATTAAAGGTCATGCACTCGTGACAATTTTCAATCAATGTATACCCTGTGAAGAACAATCCAGAATTTTTTAAAAATTTTTTGAACAGTACTTGTCGAGATAAGCGGGTGGGATAGCGATTTTTGGCAATTTTTTTAAAAATAATACAAAGAAAAGTGTGTGCAAGTATTACATTATATATATTTTTGAGTTCGTGTTTTCACAAGTTTTCATTTGATATCCCACTCAATAACCTGGTAAAAAAAAATACTTCCGCTTTCACCCCCAAACTAAGCCTTTATGTCAAAATTTTACTTTCAAAACTACACGACTCTGATGGGTCCATCAATTCCTATATTAGTGCCAAATATCAACTTTCTATGTCAAATAGTTTCGGAGAAAATCGGGTGTGACAGACGGACGGACAGACGAACAGACAGACAGACGCACAGACACCGAAGTGATCTTAAAAGTATTCCGTACGGAACACTAAAAATATTCAGTTTTTTAATAGTTGTTATCTCCTCACCGATTTTTTTTTAATGGAATTTTCTTTTATAAATTAGCAAAAAATTTTGCACTATAAATTATTTGAATAAAATACAATTTAATTCAAATTCCAAACATTGACCAAAAGTTTTAATTCATCCTAAAGCCAGTATTTACTGCTTAATAATTTAATTATGTTATATATATATATATATATATATATATATATATATATATATATATATATATATATATATATACATATATATATATATATATATATATATATATATATATATATATATATATATATATATATATATATATATATATATATATATATATATATATATATATATATATATATATATATATATATATATATATATATATATATATATATATATATATATATATATATATATATATATATATATATGTGTGTGAGAAGATAACAACTACTAAAAAACTTCGATGTCTGTGCGTCTGTCTGTCTGTTCGTCTGTCCATCCGTCTGTCACACCCGATTCTCTCCGAAACTATTTGACATAGAAAGTTGATATTTGGCACTAATATAGGAATTGGTTATAATATATATATATATATATATATATATATATATATATATATATATATATATATATATGTATGTTCACTGATTAGTTTTTTTTAAATGGAATTTTCTTTTGTAAATTAGCAATAAATTTTGCACGATAAAATATTTAAATAAAAATTTAATTCAAATTCGAAACATTGGCCACTTTATAAACAACAAGTTTTAATTCATCCTAAAGCCAGTAAAATTGCAGAAAATGAACCTCCTATTAAAGTATGGAACTAGTTACTTAATAACTGTCGAATAGTGACATTTATGAAGAGGAAGAAATAATGTGATGTACATAAACAAATGGTAAACAATGTAAAATCAGTTTAAAAAATATATAACGCTGCTTAGAGAAAAGAGAGACTTTGCGCTGAAAATTTTAAAACTATTATAAACTAAAAGTAGAGGTTTAGTACTACCCACCTATGCAGTTTCTCGGGCCTTCTCCGAATGGTATATGAACGTAAGGGTGTCTTTTTTCTTTCTCTTCAGAAGTAAACCTTTCAGGATCAAACTTCAATGGATCAGGAAAATATTCTGGATCTCTTCCCAAGGCCATAGTGGAAACAACTACAGTCATTCCTTTTTCAATTACAGTATTAGTATTCTTAAGTTGATAATCTTCTGTACAAATTCTTGCTAATGTTAATACAGGTGGATGCACTCTCATAGTTTCTGTAAAAGTAAATAAAGCTTTGATAATTTAAGTAGCAGTAGATTTCGTGTGCCTAAATTTTTAATAAAACAAGAAGAGTGTTTTATGTTAGTTCTTAGATCA
This sequence comes from Pachyrhynchus sulphureomaculatus, assembly GCA_019049505.1. Classification (NCBI taxonomy): domain Eukaryota; kingdom Metazoa; phylum Arthropoda; class Insecta; order Coleoptera; family Curculionidae; genus Pachyrhynchus; species Pachyrhynchus sulphureomaculatus. The sequence continues at coordinate 53,289,425 of CM032454.1, read as the reverse complement.
TATATTTGATATAAATATTGACCAGTAGATTTGTTAACTGAAAGTGCCAAGTTGGGTTAAATGTGTTAAAGTGGACAAAATTGGATGCTAAAATTGGGAATTATCTGAAGATCTCCATCATATTATTATGTTAACTCAACAAGTTGGCCTAATGAATATTAAAACGAAGCCTGCTCGATTTGTAAACTGTGTTTTATAATGGAAGTTCTTGTCGCTAATTAGTGATGCTCTTTTTACTTTCCTTGGTAAAGAAGGGAGATTTTTGCTTTTCCTACGTTTTAGG
>CM032454.1:53283437-53289042 GCA_019049505.1 Pachyrhynchus sulphureomaculatus | reverse complement strand
GGTGACTTATTACCAAAAGTTGAAAGAAGCGATTCAAGGTATTGTTGTTGAGTTAGGCTTTTATTAAAATCGTAAAGAATCATCCAACGAAAACCTCCACGTGAAATTTCACAAAATGTTTTTTTTTAAACACTCACTGTAGATACACTACTCGGCCAATTTCTGAGCTGCCACTGTTTTAACAATAACAAATGTCAAATTTTACAACGATGGTAATGTTACATCTCAATAGCGCCATCTAGTGGTCGTTTGTAAAAAACTTAAAAGGCGGCCCCCATATTATTTTAGAACTACGTATTTGCAAGGCAAGTACTGCATAAAAATTACTTTATCGGATTTTAGTTACAGGACGGTATTGTCATAGTAAATATTTTTGAGAGTAGGTCTTTGGTATTTTATTAAGAAATTCTGTAAATTAAGTAGAATATAAATTTACTCTTGTTTTTAATAAACACATAGTTTTCTTATTTACAGGACCACTGTTTACTATTCTACAAGAACATTATTTGGTTTGAAAATTATGGTTTCAACAATATCAACAGGATTTTTAATTGTTGACCTACTTTTCGTGTTAGCTGGTGGATTTTTGGCATTGTTTGTGTATTTTAAACACTCATATCAATATTGGGAAAAAGAAAAATGTGCCCTATTTGGAACCTACATTTCCTTACGGTGAGAAATTCTATTTACAAAGCTAAGGTTATGTTTTTTCAGTTTTACTTACTAATGGGTCTGGCTCTTAAAATAAAATTTTTCATACTAAAACAAAGTGAATAACCAACCTTGACGCAACTAATCGTAAGTACTACGTCAATTTTTTTGACTTGAATTTTTGTTGAATAAAACGCAGGTCAGATTGAAAGAAGTTTGATCGACATATGGTGAAGTTTTTTAGGGTTCATCTCCACGTTTTTAGTAGCACAGTTTTGTTAACCAGTTTTTGCAAGAGAACATGTTTGTACAGGGTATTTTCCCAACACGAGTCACCACCTTCAATATTTCGCAAATAGTGTGTTTGCGACAAAACAAGTAAAAACACGACAAATAACTAAGAAGAGAGCATGTTTTAACATATTTACATGCTGGTGTTGCGGCTGTTCTGGTTTTTCTACTTGATATATTGACAAAAGAACATCCGTCTCGCACTATTAAATACGACTTACACCTACTCGAGTTTGGGTGTTTTGCTTTTGGAGAAACCGAGTAGTCGAACTAGTACTCTCGTCTGATTTCCTCCAAACTTAAAAGGCTCTCTGTGGTAGAGACGAGATTTCCTTTTTCGATGTATAGAGGCACTATTATTAGATCCCTTTAGAAAACTTGTGGCAGGTATAATGATCTTCTGTTAGAATGTCAGTCCAAAAACGCACCTTTTAAAAAATGCGGCCATTAATATTTAACCACCTGCTTCAACTACATTGCAGGAATCAACCTCTTACAGAGATATAATCTGGAGTTCCAAAAAGTCTTACGTTCTCTTTCAAGAACCCCATTGGCGAAACCATATCCTCTGTTTCAAACTCTAGAATGAAATTTATTCTAAAGTTATATTTTTCACACATTTTTTTAAGTTTTAAAATTCTGCATCAATATAGAAACACGTGGGTGCCAAAACCGGCATGGTGGGGTGAGAAATTATGGCCAATGTTATTTTAAAGAAAAAAGCTTATGAATAATTATAAAATTTTAAAAAAATTAGAGTGTAGACATAAATATATCTTGATTATATATTATTACATATTGACTATAAAATACTGTTCATTAGCTTGATCTTTTTTAGTGTTCCGTACAGAACACTTATAAGATCATTTCGGTGTCTGTATGTTTGTCCGTCTGTTCCTTCGTCTGTTACAATCTGATTTTCTCCGAAACTATTTGACGTAGAAAGTTGAAATTTCGTACTATATATTGAAACTGATGGCCTCATCAGAGCCATGTAGTTTTGAAAGTTAAATTTTGACTTAAGGAGTTAGTTTTGAGGGGTGAAATCGGAAGTGAAAAAAAAATTACTAGGTCATAGAGTGGGGTGTCAAATGAAAGTTTCTAAAGCCACGAGTTCAAAAATATATATAATGTCTTACATACGCACACTTTTCTTTGTATTATTTTGAAAAAATCGCGAAAAATCGTTGCCCCCCCTCTATCTCGAAAAGTACTGATCCAAAAATTTTGAAAAAATTCTGGAATATTCTCCATGTAGATTGAACGAAATTTATCACAAGTGGATTATCTTTAATAATTCATACGGTAATATATAAAAAAAAACAAAAATTTGAAGGTCATCAGTTTTCAGTAAAGATCAGAAGCAAACTTTGTTGAAAACTCATTTGGGGTGTGCTTTGTGAAGTCACTGATAATTTTATACTTCCGTAAAAAAAATTTTTATTTCAGAAGCAGTCAAAGTACGGAACACTAATTTTGCAAGTTCAACTTGCACTTAACTGGTTATTTAATCAAAAATAAACGCGCAGTACCAACAACTTGCAGATCGAATATTTCAAAGATAACTCTGTATTGAAAATAAAATTATAATATATGGATGACCATGTCATTTTAAAATGGTTTAGGATAAAATAGTGAAATTTGATGTGCGAATAAAGTTGGACATATTATTTCTTAATCGCGAATTCTATATATTTTCTTATTTTTTTTACAATACTATTTGTTAGAGTTTCTCGGCCGAGCATACAAGTGTCTGTCAACCATGGTTGGTGCTTTCTTCTCTAACCTAAACTATGCTTTTAATGTGTAATAATAATACAAATCGATACAGACAATTAATTCAGCCAAATTTTGGTTGTGATAAACGGATTCTTTTGTTTACATTATTATAAAATGGTAGTGTTATGTAAAGTGTTTTAATAAATGATTAAATAAATTTAATGTTGAATAAAAACGCAGGTATACAAAGAAAATTCTTTTAAGTCTTTTAAGTGAGACATGTGTTTTCTTAAGTATTTTTTTATGCTCAATCCAAAAAAAAAACATAAAAAAAGACATCAACCTTGAGGTTTTTCAGAAAACACTCTTAAAATTGACTGAAAACTATTAAATTTAAAAAATATATACATTTTAGTAAATAATGTAAAACTGTTAACACAGGGCAACAAAAAAATATTTTTGTTTTGGTGCCTGGGATTTTAGAGCTGATTTTAACTATATTTGGGACGCTAAATCTATACATGCAATCCGTTTTTCTCTATCAGCTCTACTTTTTTAGATACATCAACTTATCTACCAATGTGGTTTTTATTCAGTATATTCATTTATTGGTGTTCTAAAATTATTATATATTCATTAATGTAGGTACAATGGTTTTATTGTTAGTCTGTAATTGAGTAAATTCCAGGTAAATCTATAAATAGTGGAACCATTGCCTATCAGATACCTGAACTGACCCTTTTAATTACCTAACTCGGGTAAGTCTCGTCAGTTTGTGCGTTCTTACTAATGAGAGTAGATCGAATTCGGCGTGTTATTTTATGTTAAGAAAAGAGTGTTTTTGTGTTATTGAACAGAATTAAAATGAGTTCAGGTTCCAGTTCGAGAAGAAGTTGTGTAAATCAACCTGATGTGTTTTGCTATATATGCGGAGAATACATGTTTCAACAAAACAGACAAACTATTACTGACTTTGTAAAGCGAGCGTATCTTGGATACTTTGGAGTTAAGCTTGGTGATCAGGACAAAACGTGGGCCCCGCATCTCGTATGTAAAACTTGTACAGAGCATTTACGGCAGTGGACTACCGGGAAAAGAAAATGTCTAAAATTCGGCGTACCAATGGTTTGGAGAGAACCAAAAAACCACTTCAATGATTGTTATTTCTGTTTAGTAAATACGTATGGAATCAATCGAGATAACCGCAGTAAGTGGACTTATCCCAATTTAGACTCGGCAATACGCCCTATCCCGCACTCAGATGAAATACCGATTCCAACATTTCATCAGCTACCACATATCTCTGATGACGAATATTTTCCCTCTGATCGCTCTTCTGATGCTAATAAAAGTTCTGATGCTAATGAAACTAACAGTGACTATGAGGGGACGTCATCAGTTCCTCAACGCTTCAATCAAAATGAATTAAATGATCTCACCAGGGATCTCAATTTATCGAAAAAAGCTTTTGAAGTACTGGCTTCTAGGTTGAACGACAAAAATTTACTGGAACAAGGAACCAAAATTACCTTTTACCGTACAAGAGAAAAAGATCTGCTACCATTCTTTTCTCAAGAAGACAATCTTGTATTTTGTCACGAAATTAGGGGACTCATGAAAGAAATGGGACTTTCTGAATATATTCCAGATGATTGGCGCCTATTTATTGACAGTTCAAAGCGAAGTTTAAAATGTGTCCTTCTACATAATGGGAATAAATATGGTTCAATACCACTAGCTCACTCAACGAAATTGAAAGAAGAATATAATACCATAGCTTTGGTCTTGCAGAAGATAAAGTATTACGAACATCAATGGATGATTTGTGTAGACTTAAAAATGGTAAACTTTCTTCTTGGGCAGCAAAGTGGTTACACAAAATATCCGTGTTTCTTGTGCCTCTGGGATAGTAGGGACAAAACACACCACTGGGTTAGAAAAGATTGGCCTCAGAGAGAAAACATGGACGTTGGGGAAAAGAATGTCATTAACCACGCTTTGGTTGAAAGAGAAAAATCATACTTCCTCCGTTACATATAAAGTTGGGCTTAATGAAGCAATTTGTAAAGGCTCTTGATAAGAATGGGTCTTGTTTTGCATATATAGGGTAAAAATGCATCAGTTGAGCACAGAGAAACTCAAAGCAGGGATATTTGACGGCCCACAAATAAGACAATTAATTAAGGATCCTGCCTTCATAAATTCAATGAATCAAGTTGAACGAGAAGCTTGGACATCATTTGTTGCAGTTGTAGAAAATTTTCTAGGCAAACATAAAGCTCAAAACTATGTTAAAATGGTTAACAAGATGCTTAATAGTTTCAAATCCTTAGGGTGCAATATGAGTATTAAAATACACTATTTACACAGCCATTTAGACCGTTTTCCAGAGAATTTAGGAGACATGAGTGAGGAACAAGGTGAAAGATTTCACCAAGATATTAAAGTTATGGAGGACCGCTACCAAGGAAGATGGGACATGCACATGATGGCAGATTACTGCTGAAGTTTAAAAAGGGCCTGTTTAAAAAAACATTCAAGAATGTCGCGGAAAAGAAGCTTTCCAAGTGTTGAGTGACTATTTCATTTCTTGAATGTTTTTTTTTTTGTTTGTAAGTACGACATAATATTGTATTTTGTATAACTAAAATAAAAAATTCGTATCTACTTTTGTTTACTACACTTACGGATTTGAGTTACAATAATGTAACTTATATTTCTCTAAAATTGTATATCTTAAAAATTTGAGCTCCTAGGTACAAATGAATACGTTATTTGAATTCAGGACATCAAATTGATATAGAATCAGCTCAAAAAACCTCAACACCAAAACAGCTGTTCCCCTGTGTAATCATTAAAATTATCGAATAAAACTGTTATTTTGGACATCTTTAAATGTTCTGAATCTACATTTATCATAAAAACTTAAAAATATTATGTTTTA
>CM032454.1:53210937-53273437 GCA_019049505.1 Pachyrhynchus sulphureomaculatus | reverse complement strand
GGACGTCATCGGATTTCCACTGGCCCAAAAGTTCTCTAATTTATTTAGCAGAATGTTTAGGGTTGTTGTTACGTGTGAAAAATAAATTTTCCCCGAAAAATATCTCTTCCAGAAGGAAGCATTTGAGTTAGCAAGATTTCTTGATACTGTTTTTGATCTTGATCTACTGATTCCTTCTAGCCTAAAAATTTTTCCAACTTTACCGAAACAATCCCAAACCATTTCTGAACCTCCACTATATTTTACTGTAGGCAACTGACAGGCTTCCAACATCCTCTCTCTAGCTGTCTGCCGCACGCAAGCTCGTCGATTTGAACTGAAAATTTCGAATTTAGATTCGTCGCTCTAAAGGACGGAATTCCATTGTTCTGATATCCAATTTTCATGTTCTAGTTCCCATTCTAATCGTTTACGTTTATTCACTTGCCTAAGAAGTGGTTTCCTCACTGCAACTCTCTCGTGTAGTCCATCTTCTGCTAACCTGTTCTTCACGGTTGTCACGCTGATGGGGATGGGCCGCTCCAGGTTTATTTGAGCCGTAATTTCTGGTGCGGTTAGGCGGCGATTACGTTTTGCTGCTCTGTCTTCAGCGGGAGTCGTTTTTCGAGGCCTTCCTGAACGTTTTTGGTTGGGAATTCCATGTCCCGCAGAAAATTTTTTTACGATGTAGTCCACAGTTAGATGTTTCGCAATTATCAGAGACCGATTTTCAACGGAAACTTCTTTCGTTTTTGGCATTTTCACAAAACAATTGAGCCTGTATCAATGTCAAAGTGCTGTTTGCGTATGATTAATGTCCCAAAGGGCAATGGTATTTATAGCATCATTTTTATTACAAAATGTCACTAGGAATTTCCATAATCCCTAGAAACTTGAAATGAGTTCTTACTTCAACTGGAATTCTCAGAAATTTGTTCTAATTGGTTTTTAATTTGTGATCTCACCAAAAAGGCTTATCTAAACAATTTTACGATGGGCATTTGTTAAGAACAATTTAAAATATATATTATAATAAAAGGGTTTAATTAGGTATTAAATTTTGGCAGTTACATTGAAATTTCTAGGTGACGGGGTAAATACTTTTTGATATATATATATATATATATATATATATATATATATATATATATATATATATATATATATATATATATATATATATATATATATATATATATATATATATATATATATATATATATATATATATATATATATATATATATATATATATATATATATAATTTTTTAATTGTCTTCTATATATTTTATTGCTGGTCTATACTTGAGTATAGGTTTGTTTATGGTTATCTCTATGTTACAATAACAGATTCTAATGACATTTCTCATATCGTCTCGACGTTATTAAATTTTATATTTATGTTTAGATCACCTACAAAATTAAATGATGTTGAAATTTTATAAAAGAGAATAGTTTAACGAAAAATCACAGGGAAACAATGTATTATATTTGCGCACCTTGAAAATATATTGTTTATTAAAGGATTTTGATCAAATTAAAAGGAAAAAAGACAAACGTTGTGCTGTATATGTTTTTTGCGGTTATTTGATATTAATTTTATAAATTAAGGTTCGTTGCTTAAGAATGCGATATTTATTTTATAAAATATTAATAGATCTTACTTTAATTGACGATGTTTTGCTTGTCACTGACGATATGTTGTTTTTATACAAATAATTTTTACTAATAGTGGGAAAGATACTATATACAGTACACTTGGTTTACAGTTCTTCTTCAGTGTTTTAATCTCGAGTTAAGAATCTTGGAGACACCTCGTGCAAGTGTATGTAAAGGGTTGAAAAGCTTCTTAACATAATTTCTCATCTAATTAAAGCAATTTTCAATCGAATATAACTTATTGTTCAGTACGAATTGTGGTCTGAAATATGATTATATGATTTTCGATTTATCTTTATCTGTGTTTTCTTGATCTTAGATTTTTTTATCTCTCACCTCCTCGCCTTAGAAGGGATATTACCCTTTTTCCATATCCCAAGGATATCAGCGAGGATGTCGTAATACCCGTCAACGTTGTCCAAGTGCCGAAACATACATTATTGTACTTCACGGCACTTTTTAAACAACGCGGTAGTTATTTGCATTTCTGCAAACAACTACTACCTATGTAGGTGGCCAGACCAAATATACTTAAATAAATTAATAAATAAGTATACCGACCCGCGGGATTGAACCCTGGACCTTCTGCACAGTAGCAAAGCACTACGCCACCGAGCCACGGCCAGCCAAAGATTAATAATCACCAAAATCTTGATATAATAAGAAATTATTTGTCCCGCGTAAAAAGTAATTTAAGTCATTGCGGAAATTTTCCACTAATAAAAAGATGTTTGTTATGTATATACTATATCACTATTCTATAAATAGCAACTAATTATTTAATTTAATGTAGTATATAAACATTGGCTGTTAAGAAATACCGATTATTAAGTTATCAAATGCTGAATTATATCCTGCAAAAACAAAATAATTTCTGATTACTCTATATAATTCCACGATAGTCTCATGCAATGATCTTCGACTAATAAAAATTAATAATCGTGGTGACAATAATAATTCATTATCAGCTAGAACCTTGAAGTACCCTCTTGACTAGACTTATAAAAAGAGATGAATCTCTTTGTGCAATAATATTGTACTCTTGATACCTTATTTAATAGTTTTCTAGTGTGTCTATATCTGCACCGGCAAATAATTACAAAGTTTTGGTCTTTATCACTGTACATTAAAAATCTTAAAAAAGCTGAACAGTATCATAAAGACTACTGCAGTAAATCAAATTTTATTTAAAATATAACTTCAAAGGACTGCTTTAATTTTAAATCGACTTTATTAAGGACCAGCTTAGCAATAAAATCAAAAGCAACAAAACTTCGGATAAATTTCCACGGAAATAATTTTAATGTGTTTTTTAAAGAAATTGTGGCTAACAGCAACTAAGTTACCATTCCAGATAATGACGTCACATTCTAAAAAGTGTTATTTCATGTTTACGCTATGAAACATTATATAAAATTTGTAAATATGTATATTAATCTTATTTTTCATATATATATATATATATATATATATATATATATATATATATATGGTCAGTCCAAAAAGTCTCCATACACCAGCTGCTTTTTTTACTATTTTTCTGTTATGTTTAACTAATTAATTGGAACTATGAGGAAACATGTTTAAATTAAAATTGGAAACTTAACCAACGAGGATTGGTATTAAAAACAACTACGGAACATTTTATTTAGAAGTTACATCATTGTTATAAAAATGTAAACAAAGTTAATGTCAAAAAAGTCTCCGTACACTTAACAATTACACACATATAATAGTTTGACGGAATTTAACTTTTTGTCATCCTTGCAACTAGCTTTCTAGTAACTTCTGCTGGAATGTTCTTCCATTCGTTCAATATTCTGTTTTTTAATCCTTCTCTATTTGAAACATTATGTTTGCGAACGCATCGTTGAAGTTCCTCCCATAAATGCTCGATGGGGATAACATCAGGTGATTGCGGAGGTGTATGAAGCTGCTGTCGCACATTATGGATAATCCATTCTCTCACCAAGTTTGCGGTATGTTTCGAATCATTGTCCTGTTGGAAAATGTATCATTTTTCGAGTGCTAATTTTTGGACACTGTCTCTTAAATTGTCTCTCAAAATGTTCAGATAAACATGCTGATCCATAGTACCATTAATAAAATGTAAATTTCCAACCCCTCCAACGGACATAATGTATTCCCTAGCAAGAGCTAACCGCTTTTTGCGATTAGCTTCCGAAATTAACGGCTTGTTCCTGGCTGCACATTCCTTATAGCCTGCCCTGTGTAAACAATTTCTCACTGTTTGTGAACAAAAATTTTTCGAAAACAGTTCCCGTACTTCTTTTAATTTTGGTGCACTTTTCTTGTGATCTATAATTATTTGTCTAACCATACTGGCCTCTTCACGTGGAGTCAGTTTCTTGGAATGACCGGAGCGTGATCGAATTTTATAGGAACCCGTTGATTTACACTTACTTACTTACTTACTTAATCCTTATGTCTTTCTACCGCTTTTTTAGGAGTGTAAGGCCCGTGGAGCTGAGTTATTCTATATTTGTCTTTTCCAGATTTCCTTCTATAATTTTCTATCCTGTTTAAATTGCCGATTGCCTCTTTTGTTTCTTCTGTTTGTGTGAGTTCTGTATCTGGTTCCGGTATTATGCCTCTATATTGATTTTTGTATGCTTTGTCATTCCCATCTTTGTAGTATCCTCTCCATATTTCGATAATTTTGTTTTCTTCTTTTATGACATTTCCTTCTAATTTTTTGCATCCATTTCCTTTCCTTTCTATTTCTGTGATTCCTATAGAGTGCATTTGTTGTTTTTCTGTCAGTTCATCCTCTTTTTCGTTTATAGCCCTATTATTTCGTGTTCTCAATCTAATAACTTGATATGATTTCCCATTTCTTCCTTTCTAGCTATTTCTTTGATTATCTTCTTATTTGTATTCCTTTTACTAGTCCTCTCTCCTATATCCTTTATCTTTGCCAGGGTCGTCGTCAATCTACCTATTTCTCTTCTTTTTTTTCAGTTTGATGGTCGTAGTATTCTTTGTTTGTTCTTTCAGTTTTTCTTCGTCAATGTTCCTTTTATATTCTCTTCCTTCGATTATGATTTTCTGATATCCTATTTTCACCCTTTTTCCATTCTTTCTCTCGTTCTCTGCTATATGTTTCAATTTTTTTTGAATTTCGTGTTCATCTTTTGTTAAATCGTTGTTTATGTAAACTGTCTCTCTTAGGTTTTTCAGTTTGTTATTATTTGTCATCACAGCTTCTTTATCTACCCTTGATTCATACTGCTTTACAATGTACTGGACAGTAGAATGCGATTTTTTTAATAATTTTTCCAATATTTCTGTACGATTTTCCATCTTTCCACAAATCAATTATGATTTTTCGAACTTGAATTGGAATTTCACAATTTCTCTCGCTCATTTTTAATACTACTTTGAAATCCCACTGCAGAATTACTAGCAACCAGTGACAGATTATAAAGTATGGCCAAAAGTTATTCATTTCAGAGATTTCCTCTAGTTCGAAAATTTCGTTTTTTTTTTTGATCTTTCAAAGTAAAAAACTTTTCTTTTGTTTTCACCTGTTACGCATATTTTTCTTGATATAAAAATTATTTTTCTATTCCTGAAGTTTTCCTAAGATTTTTATTCAGATTTAATTTTTATCTCGAATGTAGGCACACATCCGACAGTTGTATCCTAGTATTTCGCTACTCTTACCTGTTTCGGGATTATAACCGGTCAAGTCGAAGTTGAACTTGCACTTGTTTCGTGCGTTGATTGTTTTTAAAATAAAAAATTTTGTTACGGTGGTATAAAATGATCAGCGACTTCACAAAACACACCCCAAATGAGTTTTCAACAATGTTTGTTTCTAATATTTACTGAAAACTGATGACCTTGAAATTTTTGTTTGTTCAATCTACACCCCGTGGAGAATATTTCAGAATTTTTTTAAAATTTTTTAATCAGTACTTTTCGAGATAAGGTGGGAGGACAGCATTTTTCGCAATTTTTTAAAATAATACAAAGAAAAGTATTATATATATATATATATATATATATATATATATGTATACATATATATATATATATATATATATATATATATAAATATATATATATATATATATATATATATATACATATATATATATATATATATATATATATATATATATATATATATATATATATATATGTATATAAATATATATACATATATATATGTATATAAATATATATACATATATATATGTATATATATATATATATATATATGTATATATATATATATATATATATATATATATATATATATATATGTATGTATATATATATATATATATATATATATATATATATATATGTATATATATATATATATATATATATATATATATATATATATATATATGTATATATGTATATATATATATATATATATATATATATATATATATATATATATATATATATATATATATATATATATATATATAATAGGCAAAAGCCCATATTTAAGCAGTCTACCCACTGTTCTCTTATTCGTCCATCCATCCCGAGACGCGTTTCGCCGTATCACGGCTCATCAGTCGGGCTAGGATCGACGAAGAAGAGAACAGAATTTTAAGTACTTTATTCCGGCACTTACGGAACACAACGGTAAGATACAACGAATTGTACCAAATACGCACACCTAGTACTCAATCGGAGGCTGACACAGCAGCCACAAGCCGACAGAGTGGTTGGCACAGCCAACACTAAAGGCAGGCAGCGAGATTTGCGAGGAATCAACCTCAGACCTTATGTGGTTTAACGTAAAACAACTTAAAATAGGCAAAAGCCCATATTTAAGCAGTCTACCCACTGTTCTCTTATTCGTCCATCCATCTAGAGACGCGTTTCGCCGTATCACGGCTCATCAGTCGGGCTAGGATCGACGAAGAAGAGAACATAATTTTAAGTACTTTATTCCGGCACTTACGGAACACAACGGTAAGATACAACGAATTGTACCAAATACGCACACCTAGTACTCAATCGGAGGCTGACACAGCAGCCACAAGCCGACAGAGTGGTTGGCACAGCCAACACTAAAGGCAGGCAGCGAGATTTGCGAGGAATCAACCTCAGACCTTATGTGGTTTAACGTAAAACAACTTAAAATAGGCAAAAGCCCATATTTAAGCAGTCTACCCACTGTTCTCTTATTCGTCCATCCATCCCGAGACGCGTTTCGCCGTATCACGGCTCATCAGTCGGGCTAGGATCGACGAAGAAGAGAACAGAATTTTAAGTACTTTATTCCGGCACTTACGGAACACAACGGTAAGATACAACGAATTGTACCAAATACGCACACCTAGTACTCAATCGGAGGCTGACACAGCAGCCACAAGCCGACAGAGTGGTTGGCACAGCCAACACTAAAGGCAGGCAGCGAGATTTGCGAGGAATCAACCTCAGACCTTATGTGGTTTAACGTAAAACAACTTAAAATAGGCAAAAGCCCATATTTAAGCAGTCTACCCACTGTTCTCTTATTCGTCCATCCATCCCGAGACGCGTTTCGCCGTATCACGGCTCATCAGTCGGGCTAGGATCGACGAAGAAGAGAACAGAATTTTAAGTACTTTATTCCGGCACTTACGGAACACAACGGTAAGATACAACGAATTGTAATATGTAATTGTATTGTAAATATGGGCTTTTGCCTATTTTAAGTTGTTTTACGTTAAACCACATAAGGTCTGAGGTTGATTCCTCGCAAATCTCGCTGCCTGCCTTTAGTGTTGGCTGTGCCAACCACTCTGTCGGCTTGTGGCTGCTGTGTCAGCCTCCGATTGAGTACTAGGTGTGCGTATTTGGTACAATTCGTTGTATCTTACCGATATATATATATATATATATATATATGTATACTCGTGTTTTCACAAGCTTTCATTTGACACCATACTCGATGACCTAGTAAGAACATTTTTTTTTCACTTCCGATTTCACCCCCTAAAACTAACCTCTTAAGTCAAAATTTAACTTTCAAAACTACACGGCTCTGATGAGGCCATCAATTCCTATATTATTACCAAATTTCAACTTTCTATGTCAAATAGTTTCGGATAAAATCGAGTGTCACTGACAGACAGACGGACAGACAGACGGACAGACAGACAGACAGACAGCCACCGAAGTCATCTTATAAGTGTTCCGTACGGAACACTAAAAAGAAATTAGTGGATCACAGACATACGAATGTTATGTCAGCCAAGCAAGAATATTTCGTAGGCTAATCACCAAGTTACGGTTTTAAAAGAATCGAAAAATTGAAGAAAAGGTATAGGAAGGTCATTTAGATAGATGAAAGGTTTTTAGAAATATTCTTTCCTATATAACAACACATTAAATAATAAACGCATTACGACATATGCACAACAACAAAGAATCAAGGGACGATGAAATAATTATAGAAAATGGTAAGGTATGGAGGGGCATCGATAATACAATCTCGTCAAGCTCTATTTAACAGATGTCTTATAGAAAGTAAAATACCAACATCTTGGGTAAACGCCTTAATTGTGCTTATATTTAAAATTGGAGAATTACAGACCTATCAACCTGTTATCGGTATTATACAAAATACTCACTAGAATTATAACATATAGATTAACGAACAAATCAGACAGTTCAACCACGTGAACAAGCGGGATTTAGACGGAGATATAGCTCTTTGGACCATTTTCAAACTATTACATTACTAGTGGAAAAAGCAAATAAATATAAAGTCACCTTGTGGATAGCAATGGTTGACTACGAAAAAGCATTTGATTCGGTAGAGATATGGGCAGGCCTTAACGCCTTAAATAACAGCAGAGTCGATGAAAGATACAATTTTTCTTGAATACATGTACAAAAGTGTACAAAAATGCCACTTCACACATAATGCTTGAAGAAAAACAAATAAAATCAAAATTAAAAGAGGAATTAGACAAGGCGACTCGATATCCCCAAAGCTGTTCACGCTGACTCTAGAAGACATGTTCAAATGGTTAAAGTGCGAAAATAAAGGAATACTAATGGACGGTGAACGATTAAATCACTTAAGGTTCGCAGATGATGTCACTCTGATAGCCAACACAAAAGAAGAATTACAAGAAACGCTGATGGAATTAAATAACAAGTCTCGAGAAATAGATATAAAAATAAACTTCATCAAAACTAAATATTTGAACAACGAAAGTGAAGATAACAGCTAGGAACTATTAATAGAAGGTGAAAAAATAAGAAAGTTACAAACATTCATATATTTAGGACAAAAATCGAAATATCAAAAAATAATTTAAAGGCTGACTTAGAAAGAAGAGTCTCGTTAGGTTGGTCTGCGTTCGGAAGGTTACGGTTTACATTTAAATTGGACATCCCAAATACAATAAAAGCCAGAGTATTCGATCAATATGTATACTGCCAGTATTAACATATAGCGTGAGCTCTAAATAAAAGTATAATAAATAAACTCAAGGTAACCCCAAGAGCAATGGAGAGGAGAATGTTCAATATTAGATTCCTAGATCGTATTCGTAACATCGAGATTCGAGGAAAATCAAAAAGTGATAGATGTAATACAACAAATATGTACATTAAGGTGGAATTGGGCGGGGCATATCGCAAGGATGAATGATAATAGATGGACACGCCGTATAATTGTAGGGGGCCTAAAGAACACAAAAAATGCAGAGGTAAACCACAGACAAGATGGACGGACGACATAAAAAGATTAGCAGGACAAGATTGGATGCAAAAGCAAACAACAAAGCTCGTTGGAGACAACTTGGAGAGGCTTACACCCGACTATGGATGGAATAGGCTAATGATGATACATAATATATATATATATATATATATATATATATATATATATATATATATATAATATATATAAATATAATATATATATATATATATATATATATTATATATATATATATATTTATATATATATATGTATATATGTATATATAATATATATTTGAACTCCTGGTTTGACAAGCACTCCACTCGGTAATTTATATATATATATATATATATATATATATATATATATATATATATATATATATATATATATATATATATATATATATATATATATATATATATATATATATATATATATATATATATATATGTATGTATGTATGTATATATATATATATATATATATATATATATATATATATATATATATATATATATATATATATGTATATATATATATATATATATATATATATATATATATATATATATATATATATATATATATATATATGTATTTAAACAATAAAGCTACTCATTTTTTACCATTCAATTTTCTAGGCTACGATCACTTTTTGTCTGCTAGTAACCTAGACCATGCCGAGAATCAACATAAGATCGAAGCTTTAGAGAAAATCACACGGAAAGCTGGCCGGTCTCACCCCGTCTGTTCTGATTTTGAGCTCAGGAGCTGCATAATTTTTGTCCCCTATAAGCAATGTTGGACTGAAGCTGGAACGAATTTTGCTATCCATCCATTAGAGCTTACGAAAAAGCCTTTTAGCATTTCAGTTTTCATCTGCGACCTATAATGTTACTGTTATTGATATTGACTTGGTTTTACTATCTTTAGTTGTCAATTATGTTCTGGATACCATCATGAGTGAGTAAAACTTTCAATCGTGTTTTACTGGAGTTACCGTCATCTCCTAGCATACCCACTCGTATTGTCCATTACGTTCGTACGTTAACGTTACAATCTACTGTTGTCAGTGGGTATTACCGCTTCCTGTGTTTACCGAAATTGCTTCATATTAACGTCATACCTGTAGTTTGCTCCATCATTTGTTGTACGAGTATTCATTTGGTATCTAATTACGAACTACCTCTAATTAAGGTTATTTTATTTTGTATTAAGTTTTACTCCTGTCAAAGAGGAGACTGATAAAATAGTTGTTACTTCTTTTCAACATTTGGCTTCTTTTCTTCTGTTTTTTTACCGTCATTTACTTTTCAGGGACAATCTATGATAAGTAACGAATAACCAGTAGTCAACTTCCTTTTTAACCCTGGGCTTACCGTGTTTCTATTATAGTATAACAAGTTGTCCGATGCCTAACGGCTCTTTATAAAAAGATCTCTTTACCACGGGAATATTAATGCTCGCACTCGAGACGTTAACAGATTGATAGAAAACCAATGTTTGGAACGTTAACTTGTTACATATTTAACCAGTTTTTTTTTATATCAGTAGACTTTTTAGACTGTATAATTTTCCACAGAAATATTGTTGAAATATATATTCTCAATTCGATACTGGAATAATGACGTCGCGGTTTCGTTCAAACATATATCGTTTGACACTTAATCACTCTTTATTATCTAACTGTGACGGGCCTGTACGTAGTGACCAGCTCGTACTGAATCCTTAGGTATAATTAAGTAAAATATAAACAAAAATAATGATTTTTTTATGAGAATAAAACATATACTGTAGGGAAATCTCTATAGCACTATAGGAGCTATACGTGGGGGAGAAAATTGTACTCGGTGGGAAATACAGCGCAACGTGTATTCCTAGCATGCACCGGAATTAAGCGGGCTACATCCATCGAACATTTTTAATAAAAATTTGTAGAATAGGTTCAAGTCGCCAACCGTTCGATGTTCCAAAGTATTAAGGTTTCTGGTTCTGGGTCTCCTGTAAGGCGAACTGCTCTCTTTTGAGTAAAATCTAACAAATGCAAAGTATATGTGGGAGCAGAGCTCCAAACATGCGAGCAGTATTCCATCGTTGGTCGAATTTCAGCTTTGTATAGAATTTACGGTTTGTCGTATCGAAAAAATATCCCCATGCATGGCAACACATGACATTGTAACATTGGAACTTGCCCGCACGTTGTGGTGTCATTTTGTAACCTGCTAAACTGTCCTCAGTTTGAGGCATCTTTTTTTGTACCCTGTGAGAAGTTGTTTGTCCCACGCTTGAGCGCAATTTTGTTGCCTATGAAAAAGTGTTTAATTGCGCCCCACGTACACTGCGTCATTTTGTACCGTTTGAATATTGGACGCCCCAAGCTTGAGCACAATTTTCTTGCAGCCCCGCTTTAATTTCTGATAATGAATTGAGTGAATCCTGATTTTAAAAGAACTAAAGAAATTAAACACACACTAGCTCAGTTTTCCTTGGTAGAAAGATATGGGTAAGAGATAATTTTTGTACGTCTTTTTGGAATTTTTTTTCTATTTTTAAAAAGCTTCAGTTGTACAAGTTTTTTGGGCATCATTCATTTTAAAATAGAAAGGATCTAACTTCAGTTAAAAAAATGAAAAAAATACTGAAGGGTTTTATGGGTATTACTAAAAAGAATTAGTCTAGTACAACTTATCCCGAAAAAAAAAATAGGTATTCAGTGAGACACTAGCTTTAATCAACAAAAAGAAAATTTATTCATGTTTTTAAAAATAAAAAGTTCTAACATTTGCAGTTCTACAAAAAAATTCTAGCCTAACTAGTAGTTATTACATTTAAATTCTGAACTATGACTACCCCCGAAGACGGAAAATAGTGCTTTTCACTTCACTTTTTAGTCAGTTTTAAATTGCTGTTAAGGCACTACTCAGGGATAGGTCTATTGACGGATGTTTTGGTAACTTACTGTTCTTATTCCGGCTTTGATGGAATACGACCGATTTCACACTTTTCTAGTAAACACTTATAGAGCCCACTACGGCTTTTCGTTAAGAAACTGGTGCTTTACTTAGCTCGCATGATGGTTGTTATGAGCCTTTGCTGTAGCTCAATCGAAGGAAGCCTACTTGGCGGCTCCGATGAAATTAGCCTCGCCTACTCGGCGGCTGGATGGAAATTCGCCTCGCTGCGGCTTGATGGTACTCCGCTTACTCGGCGGCTGGATGGAAATTAGCCAAGACAGTCGTTTTTCTCGGACCCTTAAATAAACCGTGCAAACTCTGCCGGTAATATGGCGACGCCGGAACCAAAACTGCGGATACACACATTTCACCAATCGCGGCGTAGCGGTAGATTCGGTCAGGAACCCGCACTGCACAGTATATACCGAACGTCTTAGAATCTCTGTTTAATATACCGTTCGATACAAAAATGAAAAATAAGTACAATTTGAAGTGAAAAATCAGTAACATTACATGGTCTTAAAATCTAGGAAAAAATGAATGTTACAACATATTTGCTACCAAGTTAATGTCCAGCATATTAAGTGCTAGAGGAAAGGAGTGTCTCGATATAACTAAGGCGGGTTCAGCAACGTTAACTTCTTTAAAAAATTTCTGCCTGGATTTTTGTAGCGTTGTTTTCTACTTGTTTATTGTCACTCCAAGATAGAATTTCTTCCAGGTCTTCGTAAACTTCTTTCAAAATCCGCAGACTTCCTCCTGTCTGCGGATATTTACAAGAGTTAGAGAGTGCAAAAGTAATAAATAGATAAGGGTACTGTGATTTGCAAAGCTGTAGATTAGATTCCTGGTCCTTTCCAGCAGATTTTTAATGTAAATGAGAAAGAGAGTAGGAGACAGTATGGAGACTTGGGGTATACTGGCGATGATAGTGAAGGTATTAGAAAGAAATTCGTCGACTGTCACTCGTAAAGAACGCTCTCTGAGGAGACATGAGAACCACAAACGAAATCTTTCAGAGATACCATTAGGGCGCAGCCTAGCCAACAATCCGTCATGTTAAACATTCTCGAATGCCTTGGATATATCAGAGGAGATTCTTCATAATGTTCAATTGTGTCGTTCCAAACATGTATTACATAACTTTCGATGTTATTTGAAGCAGTACGACAGATCGGTAGTTGTTTGGCAAGGTCTTCTTTCCTTGTCTGAGTATCGGCTGAACTGTAGTGCCTTTCCAATAGCAGGAAAATATTTCCTTTCTTTACGACAGGTTGAAAAGTCAACAGAAAACTGGTCTTATCTCACTTGCGTACTTTTGGGTACTGTGGTTGGTATTCTTTCATCGCATGCGCTTCTGCATGTGTGCGGATTTAGCTTTATTAAAATACGTCTAGCTTATTAAAATACGTGATCGTCGGATCTAACAAAAAGTCTAACCAAGAGAAGGTTCGAAAATATTCTTGAGTTCTTCCGATTTAGCAAATTTGTAGTTCCAAATCTTGCGCAGTTTAGGCGGTTCTCTACTAATGATCGGTAGGATACTCGATGTTGAAAGCAGCTTGTGATCGGAAAAACCTAACAGCGGATTTATGGTGACAGTTTAAATCTCTGGATTGGTAGTAAAAAGCAGATCGAGAAGACTGGCGAAATCTCGTCCTCAATCACTATAGGAATCGACTATAGGGATCAACTATAGGGTTAATGCAAGGGGGTCCTGATAAAATTGAGCTTAATTTTGTAAAAGTTCTGAGAGGGTTCACATTTTCAAGAGTTATTCAGGAGAATACCTACTTACAGACTGTTAGCTAGTTGGATATCCGGAAACATTTCTTTCAAACAAGTGATATGACAACAAAACCTATATCTATATACTGGTAAAAAGCCATGTTTGGAGAGAACAATTCGACAAGATGTGGGCAAAACAAAGTGTAGGGATGAAAGTGAAAAAATCTGATTTCAAGAAAAGTATACCAAATTTTCAAAGAAAACAGTGTCTCTATATTGGATTTATTAGAACAGAGGTTCCCAAACTTTTTTTTCTCGTAGACCACTTTCAAAATTTTACTGATTTCGGACCTCCTGCTGCTACATTTCTACCATATTCCCAAAAGTCGTAAAAAAATGTGAAGATTAGATCTAGCGAATGG
Source organism: Pachyrhynchus sulphureomaculatus (assembly GCA_019049505.1). Classification (NCBI taxonomy): domain Eukaryota; kingdom Metazoa; phylum Arthropoda; class Insecta; order Coleoptera; family Curculionidae; genus Pachyrhynchus; species Pachyrhynchus sulphureomaculatus. Next base: position 53,258,995 of record CM032454.1, on the reverse strand, counting down.
AAATTTGCGTCGTGGCTGAGTTCCAACCCTAATTTCGGAGTGGTAAAAATAAAAAGAAAAATAATATATTTTCTTGTGTTCTATTTATTAAAGTATATATATGATTACAGACTTAACAGAATTAAAATTAAACATTAATAACGTACCGTAACTTCAACAATGCAAATCAACAATTAAAAAAAAAATAGTTATAATTTTTAATGGGAGGGATGTACTTGATGGATTGACAGCAAATTATCAATATTTGACTTCAGTTTTGTAAGGAATAACCGCAAATCTCCCCGTTCTGTGATGTTCAATCTGCTCCTTTTTTTAGTGTTCCGTATGGAACACTTATAAGATCACTTCGGTGTCTGTCTGTCTGTTTGTCTGTCTGTCTGTCTGTCTGTCACACCCGATTTTCTCGGAAACTATTTGACATAGAAAGGTAAATTTGGTAATAATATAGGAATTGATGGCCTCATCAGAGCCATGTAGTTTTGAGAACTAAATTTTGACTTAAGGGGTTAGTTTTGGGGGGTGAAGTCGGAAGTGAAAAAAAATTTTTTTACTAGGTCATCGAGTGTGGTGTCAAATGAAAGCTTATGAAAACACGAGTAAAATATATATATATAATATTATACTTGCGCGCACTTTTCTTTGTATTATTTTTAAAAATTCGCGAAAAATCGCTGTCCCGGGCCTTATCTCGAAAAGTACTTATCAAAAAATTTCGAAAAAAATTCTGGAATATTCTCCACGGGGTGTAGATTGAATGAAAATTATCACGAGTGCATTACCTTTAATAATTTATATGGTATACAAAAAAAACAAAAATTTCAAGGTCATCAGATTTCAGTAAAGATTGGAAACAAACTTTGTTGAAAACTGATTTGGGGTGTGTTTTATGAAGTCACTGATCATTTTATACCACCGTAACATAAATTTTGACTTAAGAGGTTCGTTTTGAGGGGTGAAATCGGAAGTGAAAAAAAATTTTTTTTACTAGGTCATCGAGTGTGGTGTCAAATGAAAGCTTGTGAAAACACGAGTAAAATATATATATATATATATATATATATATATATATATATATATATACATATATATATATATACATATATATATATATATATATATATATATATATATATATATATATATATATATATATATATATATATATAATATATATATATATATAATGTAATACTTGTAATAATTTATTTGGTATATAAAAAAAAAATAAAATTTCAAGGTCACCAGTTTTCAGTAAAGATTGGAAACAAACTTTGTTGAAAACTCATTTGGGGTGTGTTTTGTGAAGTCACTGATCATTTTATGCCACCCTAACAAAAATTTTTATTTTAAAAACAATCAACGTACGGAACACTAATTGTGCAAGTTCAATTTGCACTTGACCGGTTTTTTTTTGTTAATATGTTTGTAACGACACTAAAACTTTTTCGACAAGGTATGACGAGGGAAACGCTATCAAAAGTTTTCTCGCAATTTCCCACAGCCCAGGATATTTTTCGGGTATTTCTGCCTGCAGCCAAAATGTTTGATAGCCTTTTTTAAATTTCACCTTCAGCACCTCATTGGTGCTAAGCTCGAGTAGCTCCTCTTGTAATACCACATTCGCCACTTCCGTTTCATCAAATGGATTTATGATCCATGGTGGTATTTCCATCGTCAGAATATTTTCAAATCTATTTTTGAAGTCATTATACAGGGCATTTAAATGTTGAACGTATGTCTAAATATCCTCATCAAGAAATTCTGCCTGTGACAAGTTTGGAAACTGGGAGAATTCGCGCCGACTAATATTTTGCTTCATAAATTTCAATTTTCCAAGAAAAGCCGAAATTACACCCTTTGTTTTTATTAAATTTAGGCTGTCACCTTGTAACTGCAAGTTAATGTCATTAAATTTTTTGAACAAATCTGTCTGCTTTCAATTTGATCAAGTTTTCTTTTAAATCTGGATCTTTACTTTCCAGAAACTCTAAAACTGATTCAAAAAGTGAGTAAAATCTTGTTAAACATGCACCTTTCGACAACCAGCGTACTTCAGTATGTAAGAGAAATCGTTGGAAGTCTTCATCATTTTCGTCGCACCATTGTGCAAATAAACGGGTATTCAACGCATTGCTTCTTATTTTGTTAACTGCTTTAATCGCAAATTGAAGCGATTGGTCAATCTATCACTCAAATTTATCGCTACCAGGTGTTGCCGATGGATGACACAGTGAATTGCAGTTACTCCTGGTATAATTCTTTTAAGATGGCTTATAAACCCACGATATCGCTCGAAGATGGCAGGAGCTCCATCTGCTGCCATCGAAATAATGTTTGTAAATGGAATCGATTTTTCCTTAAAAAAAAATCTCCAAAGTTTTCGCGAATAGCAGCTCTTCATGGATTTCTTCGTCCATAACAAATCGAACATATGCCAATAATAATGTTTCATTACCAGGTAAAGTTGACTCGTCCAGTTGAATAGAAAAATAAGTTGTTTGCAGATAATTACACAAGAAGCTTTCAATATCAGAGCTCAATTCATTAATACGTCTTTGTATATTGTTGTTACTCAAAGGAATTCTTTTGAGTTGGAGGTGCAGAACAGTTTTTTTTTAAACCTCTTTAACAGCGGGTAAAATTAACTGTTCTCCGATGGTGTGCGGTTTTCTAGATTTCGCTATAAGCAATGAGATATTGTAAGATGCCCGCAAGCCATCATCGTTACTTTGAGACGTTGAAGCGAACATACTGTGCACGGTGGGTCTCTTTTCATATTTTTCCTTCAATGTTTGAAAATATTTTAAATCTTTACCTATTTTATCAGGATAACACCTTCTTAGATGATCTTCGAGCTTCGATGGTTTCATAGAGTCATTGCTCAAAACTTTGTTGCATAAAAGGCATATGGGCAATCGTTTGTCTGCCTTTGATGGAAGAAAACCAAATTTCAAATAATCAACACTGTACTGTCGACATTTCTTCTTAGATTCAGCGATGTTTCGTATCAGTTACCTACCTGTAAAGAAAAAAATGTTTGTTTTAGTAACCATAAGGCGACTTTAACAGGATGTGGCTATTTTAACAGAATAAAATAGGATTAAGCAGTGAAAAAACCAAAATGCCGGCGGCAAAACTGATTTTAATTATTAAAAGCAATAAACTGCTAAGACCCATATAGAGGTTTTCACAAAACGGCTGAACCTATTATAATGTAATATAAAATATTTTTTGATTAATTATATTTTGATACATTTCTGTAAATTCGAGAGAAAATACTTTTAAAGAATATTTTGACATCAAAACTCCGCGATTTTAATGATTTATTAATTACTTTGATGTAGGTTACGAGTGGTACATAAAGACACGTACAATTTATGAAAATATTTTTAGTCATTTAGCATTAGCAACTACGAGGGCACTGAAATATGTACAAACATGCAGGTCAATCATATATCTCTCTTTTAGTGAATCACCACAGTCGGGTAAATAAATAATTTTATAATAAAAAGTACTAAAAGTTCAATCTTTCTCGGCTTTCTGTTCTTTTATAGAAGTATCGAATAATGGCCTTGTCCAGTATTTAATTTTTATTACGTACCTACTACACGCAAACATAACAAATATAATATTATTACATTATAAAATAAAAGTATGAATAACAAATAGGCAGGTACTTACTTTTTCCGGCACTGGCAAACACTGACATCGATTCACTCACACTTTTCTCTTCAAAATTCCGGAAACAAATGAGTAACGTTTGTCCTTGGCATTCGTATTTATATTGGTGAAGAATCAAAAAAGTTCATGCAAGATTGCAAGCACAGCACAAGTCGTATTTCGTCCCTTTGCACGTCTGAACGGGTTGCGTTGCGAGCGGGCGGGCGGGCGGCGCTTTGCATGTCTCGACGCGCATTGTACTGAATATCGAATATGCAAGTTTTTACAAGTAACAGTCGCTGACCTTATTAAAATACACTACTCAAAAAAAAATTAAGGGAGGTTTTAAAACAAGGAAATTAATGCTAAATAAACAGGCTATCTGATCCATATGCCAGCCTAACTGAAAAAATTTTTTTCAAGCTCGTGGACCAAAAAAAAAGCATTATTTGCAATATTATTTTTTCGCGCTATCTGTTAGGATTGCATGAGAACCGTAGCTCCTAAAAAATTTTAGCCAAAAAAATCTGAAAATTGGAATCTTAAAGCTTCAAAATGCTTTTTTTTTTTAAAGTCTCAATACGACCATTTTTCACCGAAATACAGCCTGTCAAAAATCACCGAAAAATTTTGAATTTTTTTTTGCTCCCTTAATTTTTTTGAGTAGTGTATTATCTGCATACATTGATAGGTAAAGCCAAGCCAACATTTTTATTCTTTACTATCGAAACCATATAAATTTTCGTGGACCCCCACTTACAACTTGTGAACCCCCATTTTTTTTTTCACGCCAACGTAGACCCCCGTCGAGTCTCCCGTGGACCTCTGGGGGTCCACCTGAACCACTTTGGGAATTACTGCTTTAGAATCACATTTAAATACCATGAAACCAATTTATTATGCAGCAGCAGCTTCCATAATTCCCTGCTTAGAACGACTTTTAAATATTGGGTAATAACTATGGTAAAAGAAAAACTATAATAGATTCCTAAAAATTAAGAAAATTAAGGTTTGCATATTTGCAATGTATCAAAAGGTATAGAGCCGAATATTGACGCATCATTTACCCGAACGAAACTTCGCTTGACACCCACAATACTATAAAATAACCCGTCAAGTGCAAGTTGAACATGCGCAATTAGTGTTCCATACGTTGATTGCTTTTAAAACAAAAATTTTTGTTACGGAGATACAAAATGATCAGTCACTTTACAAAACACCCCAACAAAGTTTATTTCCGATGTTTACTGACAATAGATGAACTTGAAATTTCTGTTTTTTTTTATATACCAGATAAATTATTAAAGGTGATAATTTTCGTTCAATCTACATCCCGTGGAGAATAATACAGAATTTTTCAAAATTTTTAGATAAGTAATTTTCGAGATAAAGGGTGGACAGTAATTTTTCGCGATTTTTTCAAAATAATGCAAAGAAAAGTGTGCGCAAGTATTACATTATATATATTTTTGCACTCATGTTTTTACAAGTTTTCATTTCGATGACCTAGTAAAAAGAATTTTTCTTCATTTCATCCCCCAAAACTAACCCCTTAAGTCAAAATTTAACTTTCAAAACTACACGGGTCTGATGAAGCCATCAATTCCTATACTAGTACCAAATTTTAACTTTCTATGTCAAATAGTTTCGGAGAAAATCGGGCGTGACAGAGAGATATACACACCTGAAGTAATCTTATAAGTGTTCCGTGCAGAACACTAAAAAGGATGTAGTGATTCATATGATGAATGTTAGATTAGTGCTCTTTCAAACAAAAAGAAAAGTATCACATTAATAGACGCTGGTTGGATGAATGAATGAATCCCGAATTGTCTACTTTTTTGGAAGATTTTATAGATATCCTAGCTTAATTGCAAACAGTTCTGGAATTGTTGTCACAGTTATATCAAAATCACATTAGATTTAACCATTTATCTGTTATTCTCTTTCCTACCACGAGGAAGCATTATGATCAGTTACAAGACGGCCAGGATATTCTATAAACTATTTTTATTATATATTTATTTTTTATTTGTAGGGAATAATAGCTATTTTTTGCCTAAATCTGCTACCTACGCAGGAGAAGCTAAGATATGGTATGACGAGTTAAAAAGAAGAGGTTGCAAATTTGGAGGAGTATATTCTTATTCGCAAAAGGTTTTAGTATTAGTTGATCCCGATTATATTAGGGATATTTTATCTCAGGTAAGTTAATGGCACAAATATATATATATATATATATATATATATATATATATATATATATATATATATATATATATATATATATATATAATTGAAGCAGGAGAGACAATTAAAGTTGTTGCACGAATATTTATGTGGTTTAACCAACAGAGATCAAAAGGTGTGCCTCTGTCAGGTCGAATTTTACAACAGAAAGCAATAATGATTAGTAGGCAATTCCCAGATATAGATCAGTTTACCGCCAGTTCTGGATGGCTTGACCGCTGGAAAAAAACGGTACGGTGTCTGATGTGTCATCAATTGAGAAGTTTAAGCAGAACTCAAATTTACAACTATGACGAAACTGGTCTGAATTATAGAATGCTTCCATCAAAAACATTGGCATCTCGACAGGAAAAATCAGCTCCTGGGCACAAACGAAGTAAGGAAAGATTAACTATAATGGTATGTTCCAATGCATCTGGCAAACACAAAATCACACTGATGGTGATTGGCAAGTCTGCACGTCCAAGAGTTTTAAAAGACATCTTACCCAAAGCCCTACCAGTCTATTACAAAAGTCGGAAGAGCGCATGGATGGATGCGACCTTATTTACTAACTGGTTTGAAGAAGAGTTCGTGTGACTAAATTTTTGAACAGAAACCGTCTTCCTACTAAAGCAGTTTTGTTAATGGATAATGCCCCCCTCTCACCCTGGAGAAGGACTTCATGTGAGCGAAATTGTAAAATTTTTTCCTCCAAATGTAACCAGCAATGGATCAAGGCATCCTTGAAAACATTAAAAAAATTATAGGCGTTTATATCTTGAACATCTGTTAGAATACACAGAAAAGGAGGATATTATCAATGGGATAAGAAAGGTTACACTGAAAAATATTATTTACTGGGTAAGTCAAGCTTGGGATTCTGTGCGTACTACCACTATTCAAAAATCTTGGTCACAAGTTATTGATTTTGAGGACTATAATGACAGTGAAGATGATACTCCATTAAATGAACTAGCTTTGAAATTGAGAAGCCATGGAGAAATGTCCTGTTCAAATTTTGACAGCGAGATAGAAGAAAAAGAAAAAAGTTTATTTGAATTAATGCAAAAATTAAAAGGTTGCGAAAAAGTGACAAGAAAAGATGTTGTTGAATGGATTACAGCAGATGATTTAGAAGAAGAAATGAGTATTGAAGAAATAACGAATGCCTTTCAAGAAACCGAAAAATCAGATGACGATGACAAAGCGGCGGTGGATAAACAGTCTCCCACTAAGATCTCTCATCAACAAGGTTTTGCTTCATTGGAAAAAGCTTTGAGGTATATCGAACAACAACCAGAGGCAACCCCAGCAGATTTGCTTCTTCTTAATAGATGGAGAAAGATTGCAGCGAGAAAAAGAAGATGCAATATGAAACAGGAGCGCGTAGATACCTATTTCACTGTTTTATAATGTATGTACCTATTTATATAGGTTTCAAGTATTGGTGTTTATTTTTTGAATGAGTAAAAAACAAATCTGGATTATCCGAGTTTTCAGTTATCCGAGGAGGGTGCCCCCCACGCTACCTCGGATAACCGGGGTTCTACTATATATATATATATATATATATATATATATATATATATATATATATATATATATATATATATATATATATATATATATATATATATATATATATATATATATATATATATATATTTATATAAATTTAAAAGAAATATCTAAGACACTACTTAGTATGTATTACCACTACACCAAATATTTTATTATGGCACTTGACGCACGTTTTGCTAGCCATGTTAGCTTTATCAAGAGCGATGATTGACTATCAAACATCCCTCCTGATGAAGCTAACATGGTTAGTGAAACGCGCGTCGAGTGAAAATAAGTAGTGTAATTGTGCCAAAGATTCTACATTCCCAACATAGTAAATATCTAAGATATCAGTCAATAAAAGCCGTTGTACTATGCAGAGGAAAAATTATTTTTAATTATGCTAACTTAGTTTTCTGATATATCCTTTTGCTAATCTGAGATATCTACATATACAGGGTGAGTCAACGATAAAGTAAAGTTCGTTATCTCATTTGTTTTGGGAATGACAAAAAAATGTTAAATACAATAGTTTTAGGGAATGTTAAGGTGCATAGTTTAAAATTATTTTTTACGTTTTATTCTCACTTCTTAGTATTATTTATTTTATTTCATCTCTTGTTGGTTTTAAAATCATTTCCATTTAATTTTCTTCTTGCTCGTTTACTTCGGTTATGTGTTCTTCCTACATTTATTCGTTTAAGAGGTGCTTGAAATATTCCTCCCATATAATAGTATATTGTTTCCCTTCTTCTATTATTTTTTTCCCTCTCTGTCTTTCACTCCTCTGACTTTTCTTTTGTTAGTTCTGTTCTGTATTTTGATCTTATTGTAAAACTGTTTTGTGTTAATATTCTGACCTTCTGTTTCTGTTTCTCTGATTTGTTCATCTATCCATTCCCCTTTTATTTTTCTAATTACCTTTTTACATTCCTTCCTAATACTTTCATATTTCCGTCTGTCCTCGATATTATCTGTTTTCAACCATTTCATCCTGGCATTTATTTTTTTGTTTGCCATTCTTTTACATGTTTCATTAAACCACTCTTTCAATTCCTATGCTTTCTTGCCTTGCTTCTCTCACGCATCTTTTTAGTTCGCTTCATTTATTTTCAATACATTCTTCTATTTTTTTGCGTAAATAGCTTTCTTCTTAGAGATTCTTCGTATTCGGTTCGTTTTTTTTCTTCGTTTAATTTTTGTACATCCCATTTGTTTTCTTTGTTCCTACTTTTTCAATTTTTGTTTTATCTCCGCCACAACTAGGAAGTGGTCGGAGTCTGCATTGGCTCCTCTGTACGTTCTTACGTCCAGTACTGAGAATTGTCTCCTTCGGTTTATTAGCACGTGGTCTATTTGTGTTTGTACTAATTGGTTTGGTGCCGTCCATGTCACTTTGTGTACTTTCTTGTGTTTAAATTTTGTACTGTTTATGATCAAGCCTGTGCTTGCTGCCATATTGCATGATTTCTGTCCGTTTTTGCTTGTCTACTGATGTATAGTATGTTCACCTCCCACTGTTTGCGCATTGCAGACTCTTACCACCAATATGGTATCCTCTTTGGGGATGTGTTCTATTTCGTTTTCTAGTTCTTCATAGAATTTCTCCATTTTCTTATCAGGTGCAATTTCTGTCGGTGCATATATATTAAGTATGGACGTTTTGAATGGCTTTGTATCGAGTCTTATGTATGCCATCCTTTCATTTATTGGTTTGAACTCCATTATCCTATCCTTCAACTTCCCTCTTTCTATGAAGGCAGTACTACCTTGTCCTTGTGCTTCGCTGCCAGAATACTTTAAGGTAAATTTAGGTTTACTTATTTTTCCGTTCCCCTGCCATCTTATCGTAGCTATCTCGATGTTATATCTTTCTATTTCTCTTGCTATTTTCCACATTTTCCTAGGTATTAGCATTGTTCTCACGTTCCTTGTTCTTATCCTCATTCTGTTTTTCTTGTTTTTATTTCTCCCTTTGTTTGTTCTTCCCTCGCTCTCTCTTTCACTGTGGTTATTATTTCGATCATCCATCTTCATCGCCCTAGTCGTCGTCCAGTTTGTTCCTTTGCCTCTGCTTCCTGTCTCTAGTTTTTTGGATTCCGTCTGGTGCTAGTTACATTTCCAATGTCGTTCCGCTTTGTTCTTTTCTCTTCTTTTTCTTGTTCAGGGCTCCTTTCACTATATCTTCTTACATTTTCCTTTACACTTTGCGCTCCCTGGTTTACATTTTGCCCACTTATTTTCTTCAATTTTTCTAGATTAAATATTTCTCAGTTTATGATTGCCTTATTGTAGGTTAATTTTGCCTTATTCCCCTTCTGCTTCTCCTCTTTCATAATTTTCAACATCTTCTTTCTTTGTTTTTGAACTTCTTTCGGGTATTCGTCATTTATGTATACTCTTGTTCCTCGTAGCCTATTTTTGATTTTCATTATTCTATCTTTAATCTCCCATGTCTTCAATTCTATCACTATTGGTCTATATCTGCCTTTTCCTGGGTCATCCTCCTGATTTCTGGAATTTCTGGAATATCACCTTCCTTATCAATATTAACCTCTATTCCTTCTATAATTTCTCTCAATTTATTTCTCAGTTGCATCTCATTTTCACCTTCCATCTCTTCAACACCCTGTACAACGATTTTTCTTTTCCTTATCTCTCTCTATTTGTTCAATTCTCTTTTCTTGCCCATTTACTATGTTCGTCAGCTTTTGGTTTTCCATCCTCAGTACTTCATTTTCTTTCTCCAACTTTTCTTGTTCCATGCATATATTGTTCATCTTCTCTTCTATTCTTATATTGCTATTTTCTATTCCACCCAGCCTGTCTAGTATTTTTTGAAGCGTGTCTTCCTTTGCTTTATTGTTTCCTGCGTGGTTTATATTTCAACGTGTTGCTTTTTCTCTAGTCAGCAATGTGGTTTAATTTGATCGTTTTTCCATTCAATGTCAGCTCAATTTTATTTAATTCTATTCAGTTTCAATTCATTCAAAATCTTTAAATAACGCAAGAAAAATGTTTTATTGGCATATTTTCCGGAACAGTTCAAGTTCAGTTAAATATTCTACAAGATGATAAGTATATCCACGCTAAAATTAATATTTGATTTTAAGAAGGTGAGTGTATTAGAAAGTATCTCAAATTGGTCCCATATCTGAATAAATGTGAGTAGGACACTGTGGTAAGATTTTAACACGAGAGGAAATTAATCAGTCCTTAATAGAGGCAGATAATGAAATTTATTTATTGGTTAAGGCGATTTTTTTTATTGTCTCTTAATTCAATCAATATTTTACGGTTTGTCAGTGTTTTGGAGTATTCCATTGTGGGTATTTCGCATGGTGGTAACCGTAAAGAATTTACTAGAATGATAGTCGTTGACATAGTGGACAAGCACTCTGTTTTAATTCTGATAGAGGAACAGAAAACAAACTTTCATAGTTTCTACATTAGTTTGTACCGGGTTTTATCGAAATTACGCTACTCTGTGTTCAAACTATACGACTAACCGACATTCATTTCTAAAATATCAAATCAGAAAATGCATAAACCATGTTGTTGGAAATAACTTAATTGCAAAAATGCCTAGGCTAATAACAAGGTACCTTCAGTTATCAAATTCGGAGCCCTCTGCTGAAAATGCACATATATCATTTAAAGCTCAATTGAGGATGGAAATCTTCGAGTAGTGTTGCTAATAGACATATGGAGTATTTATTTAATAAAAAAAATTATAATTTCAAATAGATTCGAAGCTGTGAAGTGGCAAATTCAGATGTTGCCTCCTTAACTCCAAAAATAAAGGATTCTTTAACTTCTGTACCTCGAGCTACGTTAACGATTTCAGGAAAAAATATTGGTTCATGCATGGTTGTACAGTTAATCTGTTCTTATTAGTAATGTAGATAATAAAAAAGAAAAAGATAAATTACTTATTTTCTATATATTTTTTGGTCTATTGTTTAATTCTTATCAGTCTAAAAAAATATTTAAATGTCTAGCTATTATTAATTTTGGCAATATATGCAAAATAATGTAAGCGGTGATGTTCATGCAAGGGATCATCGTAACGTTAAAATTAAATTGTTGATGAAAAAACTGCACATTGATATTAATGCTCAGACAATGTTATTTTTTATGATTCTGGAATAGATGCTTATTGAGTTTTACACATTTCTTTGAATCTTTAAAGTCTTTTATTTAAAAATTTTACTTCTCTGATTTATCATTATCTCAATATAAGTCTCCCAGTTATTATTTTTGAGTTCTTGGGTTGAAGAATATCTCTTTATAACTGAATTATATGGTTAACGTCCGTGGAAAATACGTAGGAAAATATAAGCTGGCTTATCTGACGACCTTTAGTAAGTTTTGTCCGATTATTAAAAGTAAAGAAATCTTAGGCATAACAGAAAATTCAGGCGTGCAGTCTATCAATCATCAAACTTGGACATGCTATTCACAGCTCCATTTCAGAGCTCGTTAGCTAGCCTAGCATCTCTCAACTCAACTACGACAGTAAAGGTATAAAAATCTATCTAAAAATAGATCAGTAGAGGACGAAACTCAGAGCTATTTGATAGGATACTGTGGTAATTTAAATTTCTAATTTAAAAACAAAACTTATTAATGACTTTCGTCTAATAAAACCCTCTATATTTTTCTGGATATCCCTTATAACTTTTATAATTTCTAGGATTTTCAACATTTTGCTGACCGCGATTTTTATTCTAACGAAAAACACGATAAAAGAGGTACTCATCTTTTTAATATAAGAAATCCTGGATGGAAACCTTTGAGGCAAAAATTAACACCAACCTTTACTTCTGGAAAAATGAAAATGATGTTCGACAGTATTTTGAGTTGCAGCAATTATATGATAGGTTATTTGGAAAAATGTGAAAAAATGGGAGAAGACATTGATATTAGGGAGGTATGAAAATCACATAATTGTTGTTATCTAAATTTAATTAATTCAGGCGTACAATGGAGCGAAATATTTTATTTAGATTCATTGCAAAAGTTGACTTATTTATTTGTTACGAGAATTTGTATATTTCCATAATTTCACAAGGTTTTTGCTGAAGAGAAATAGTTCAGGGTAGCCTTCTCGAGTAAGGATTTTACCTTTTTTAGTGTTCCGTACGGAATATTTATAAGATCACTTCGGTGTCTGTCCGTTTGTCTGTCGGTCTGTCACACTCGATTTACTCAGAAACTATTTGACGTAGATAGAAAGTTAAAATTTGGCCCTAATCCCCCCCCCCCCCCCCCCCCCCCCCCCCCACCCCCCCCCCCCCCCCCCCCCCCCCCCCCCCCCCCCCCCCCCCCCACCCCCCCCCCCCCCCCCCCCCCCCCCCCCCCCCCCCCCCCCCCCCCCCCCCCCCCCATAGCAACTGATGGCCTGATCAGAGCCGTGTAGTTTTGAAAGTTAAATTTTGACTTAAGGGGTTAGTTTTGGGGGGTAAAACTGGAAGTGAAAAAATAAAATTACCTAGCGGGGTATCAAATGAAAATTTCTAAAAACACGAGTTCAAAAATAATAATATAATGTTAACTTGCGTTTTCTTTGTATTATTTCTAAAAAATTGCCAAAAATCGCTGTCCGCCCCTCATCTCGAAAAGTACTAATTAAAAAATTTTGAAATATTTCTAGGATATTCTCCACAGGGTGTAGATTAAACAAGAATTATCATGAGTGCATTACCTTTAATAATTTATCTGGCATATAAAAAAATAAAAATTTTAAGGTCATCAGTTTTCGGTAAATATTGGAAAAAAACTTTGTTGAAAACTCATTTGGGGTGTGTTTTGTGAAGTCATTGATCATTTTATACTTAAACAACAAAATTTTTTATTTTAAGGGGTTAATTGAATAATACAAAAGAATTTTCATTGTACTTTAAGTTATAAGAAATTTTTTTTTGTATATATTTTAAATGTTAACATTTTTTTTATTGAGTTAAATGGACCACTGATGAAAACTATGGCGCCTCCTTGTCTGCAGGATAAATTCACAAAAAATAATCTCTCTAATAATCTGCAAAATCAAAGTTACAAATTGACGGAGTGTTTTTTCAAAAATAAAAAATTTACGGTGTTTCAAAAAAAATTATTTATAAAAAAAATGTTTATTAGAAACATTTAAAAAACCTCTCGACATTTTGTAGAAAAAGTAATTATTATGATTTTTAAAAAAAAGTTAAAAAACATTAAAAATTAACTGAGTAATATTGCAAACAGTGCATTAAGACAAGCAGCAGTCTCAATCCGACGACAGGTCACATTTAATGCTATAACTTTGTAATGGAATGGAATTTTCTTAAATATATTTTTTAAATAATTCTTAGAAGTATAGAGAATAAAAATCCGTAAATAACCCACATTCACATATTTCAAATTCATTTGACTTATGTTCCCGAAATTATACGGATTCCTCAACTTTTTGAGATTATTCTTTGATCGAAGATATTTTTGTTGAGAATTATATAACAAACTTGGTTTGGATAACACAGGCCGACAAAATTTGCCAAACCTTTTACACAGAAACCAGAATATACTTTTTCGAAGGTTTTTGGTGCGCTGAATTCGAATCCGAGGTCAAAATTTCTCTGATGGGTCCGATTTTCGAGAATTATAACGTAAAAGTGCGAAAATCACGAGGTTATGTTACATCGAAAGGTAATTTTTTTTATCGAACTATTAATGAGATCCTAAACAACTACTCTTCCTCTTCAAAACGCATTTAGATTTGTCCAGATATCTTTTCTCATCTTTGAGAAATCGTATGTTGAAATTAAGTATTTCGACTTATTTCTCGATTTTTGGATAATGAAAGGCATCGAATAAATATGATTCTTTGACGCATTAACTTTTGTGACGATTGATAATTTATGGTGAAGGATGTTTCAAATTAGACTTATTTTGAGTTTAATAAACAAATAGAAAAGTTAATGCGTCGAAGAATTGTATTTATTCGATGCCTTTCATTTTCCAAAAATTGAGAAATAAGTCTAACTAACTAAATTCAACATATGATTTCTCAAAGATAAAAAAGATATCTAGACAAATCCAAATGGGTTTTGAAGAGGAAGAGTAGTTCTTTCGGACCCAATTAATGTTTCATAAAAAAATACCTTTCGATGTAACATAACCTCAAATATCTCGAAAAACCGTGATTTTCGAACTTCTAGGTTGGAATATCTCGAAAATCGGAGCTATCAGAGAAATTCTGACCTCAGATTCGAATTTAGCGTTTCAAAAACCATCGGAAAAGTATATGTTAGTTTCTGAGTAAAAAATTTGTGGGCGTGTGTAATTGAAAATAAACAAGCCTTCATGCCTTATTTATATCTAAAGATTTTATTCTATTTTTGGTAACAATAAAACAATTTAATGCAAAAGTTGCATGGTCACATTTTTAGTGATCCGTACGGAACATTTATAAGATCACTTCGGCGTCTGTCCGTCTGTCAGGCCCGATTTTCTCCAAAACTACTTGGCATAGAAAGTTGAAAAAAAAAACTAGCAGGTCACCTAGTGGGTGTCAAAAAAAGCCCGAGTTCAAAAATATATATAATGTAATATTTGTGCACACTTATCTTCGTATTATTATTAAAAACTTGCCAAAAATCGCTGTCCCCCCCTTATCTCGAAAAGAAATGATCAAAAAATGTTTCTAAAAATTCTGAAATATTCTCCACAGGGTGTAGATTGAATGAAAATTACGACGAGTACATTATCTTTAATAATCTATTTGGTATGTAAAAATAAAAATTTCAAGGTCATCAGTTTTCAACAAAGATCGGAAACAAACTTTGTTGAAAACTCATTTGGGGTATATATTGTGAAGTCATTGATCATTATATACTCCCGCAATAAAAATTCTTATTTTAAAAGTAATCCACACTAATTGCGCAAATCCAACTTGCTTGGCTGGCCGGTTATTTAATATTTTAATTATGCTGGTGAATTCTAGAATCTGTACAACTATAAATAAATCAGATAGTTTCTGGGATCTAACATCTAAAAAAGCACTCTTCTTAAACTATCGTAATATCTTTCTATCCAACATTCACCGTCCATGACCGGACATAAGCGTCCTCCATTTTCCCTCATCTCTCTTTGTCCTATGATATATTCGTCCATTCCCCATTAGCTATTTTCCTAAAGTGCCACCTCTTTTTCTCCCTATACTTTTGATTCCGTCTTTTTCCTTGTTCATCTGGTTCTTTCCGTTTTTGCTACACTGCCCATCTCCATTTTGCCTCAAGTACTGTGTTTTTGTTATCTTCCATATTGGAACGTTCTCTAATTTATTTTAAAGATTTTTCTTATCCTTCAGTATTATATTTGGGATTGCCCTCTCCATGAGATGTTGGGTAGTTTATATCATACTCATTGTCGTCTTTGCGATTTCCCATGTTTCAGGCCCACGCGGTAGAACTGGAGTAGTACACTAATTTAATATATATGTTTCCATGTATGACTTAAATCTGTTATTTCTGCTGTGTAATATGCGTTAATCTCCCAAAAGCCATACATGCGATATTCTTTCTTCTTTTTAGTGCTCCGATATCACTGCAGTGTCCATCTGCCACAACTGATTTTCTCCAAAACTATCCGACATCGACAGTTGAAATTTGTACAAATATAGAAATTGATGGCCCCATCAGTGCCGTATAGTTCTGAAAGTTAAATTTTGACTTAAGGGGTTAGTTTTGGGGGAGGTGAAATTGAAAGTTAAAACAATTTGGCCGGTCATCAAGTGGGGAGTCAAATGGAAGCTTGTGAAAACGCAAGTTAAAATATATATGATGTAATACTTGAGCTCACTGTTCCTTGTATGGTTTTTAAAAAAAAATTGCCAAAAACTCCTGTCCACCTACGTTGTCTTGAAAAGTACTAATCAAAAAATTTTGAAAAAATTCTGGAATAGTCTTCATGAAGTGTAAATGGAGAGAAAATTATTACCAGTGCACTTCGTTCGATAATTTATCTGGAATAAAGAAAGTTTACCTACAGAATGGTGAAGATTTCGTCGAAAGTTTCAAATCGAATAGAACCAGGACTAATAGCTACTGCTTGAAACATTAGGTACCGATTCCTTATTTGTTTATAATTAAGTAAATATTTAGGTAGTAAATATAAATTTTTACCATTAGATTCTAGATTGAGTTAGATTACTGGCTATTAGGTAGCTAAGATGCTATAACTATAATACATTATTGGCTAAGAAATGACGTGAAAACACATATTGGATCTTAACATATATACATATCAGGAAGTTATTGTCCTATTCTGGTTGGCCTGATTAGCCTGCTAAGTCAGTTTCTGACTGATATGTTTGTAATCTGGGCTCTTAATTCTTGTATGGAAAACTCATTTTGGGGTGTGTTTTGTAAAGTCACTGATCATATTATACCTCCATAATAAAATTTTTTATTGTAAAAGCAATCACAGTACGGAACGCTAATTGCGTTCAACTTGCACTTGACCGGTTTTTTAAATATACGGTTAGTATTTTTTTTATGTCCCAGGTATTTCTTCTATCGTTGTTCCATTAAGCATAACAGGTTCGTAATTGTGTTGGGACAATCTTATCATTATCTTGATTTTCTTCACATATATATATATATATATATATATATATATATATATATATATATATATATATATATATATAAAACACGTAGGCTGAAAAATTTTTGGTCTATTTAAAAACTAATTTTTTTTTTGTAAAATTCGACTTTATTTATCAATATAGTCTCCTTCAATGGCGATACAATCAGCCCAACACTTTTTTAACATTTCTATACCTTTCTTGTAGGATTTGTGTTTCCCTTCAAAATAGGCCTCTGTTTCGGCAATAACTTCTGCATTGGTGCTAAATCTCTTTCCCGCGAGCATTTTTTTGAGGTCTGCGAACAGATAATGGTCGCTGGAGGCCAAATCTGGAGAATACGATGGATGAGGAAGCAATTCGAACTTCAATTCATGCAATTTTGTCATCGTAATACAGTGCATTGTCTTGATAAAAGAGCTCTTTCTTCTTGTTCGTTTGGGGTCGTTTCTTTGCGATTTCTTCCTTTAAAAGCACCAATAACTTTATATAATATTCTCTATTGATGGTCTTTCCCTTCTCAGCATAGTCGATGGAAATTTTTTCCATATGCATCCCAAAACACACAGGCGAAAACCTTCCTGTCCGACTGTTGTGTTTTTGGTCGCTTCGGGCGGCTTTCACCGGCTGCTGTCCACTCAGCTGACTGTCGATTTGATTCCGATGTTTAGTGGTGGATCCACATTTCATCCATTCTCACGTATCGCATGAAAAAATCCTTTTTATTGCTCTTAAATAGGTCCAAACAGCGCTCAGAATCATCAACACGTTGTTGTTTTTGGTCCACTGTGAGCAAACGCGATACCCATTCCGGACAGAGCTTTCTCATGCCAAATGCTCATGCAACACGTTCTTTGGATATCTTTAGGGTGTCAGTTATCTGACGCAATTTCACTTTACGGTCATCCGAAACAATTTCTGAGATACTAATATATCCATCCATAGCAAATTTTAATCCTCTACCAAAACAAGTTATTTTTCGGTTAAGATGAAAGTAACAAAAGTCAAAAACTACAATAAAAATATGTGAAAATGCGTAAATTTGTGTCTACCACTAATAAAGGAAATATATGACCTTATTATACTAAGGAACCACACTGCAGGTATTTGGTTAATTCAGATGTTTTGAAGGTATTAATTATGACTGTCATTATCAGATATTTGACCAATTTCAATCTCTGAAATTGCATTTACACACCATCAATTATATAATTTTTAGGTGTTAGCTTCTTTCACTACTGATGTAATAGGTTCAGTTGCTTTTGGAATTGATTGCAACAGTTTTGACAACACGCATGGAGAGTTTAGAATGCAAGGCAGGATATTTTTTGACAGAACATTTAGTCAGTATATTAGAAGTTTATTAGCAAGAAACTTTCCAGACTTATCAAGATCATTGGGGATAAAATGTAAGTTGCTTAGGTCTTCAGAATATGCTAATAGCTAAAACTAAATTATTAATTAATATTGCGGCCTAGTCAAGAAAAACTAAATAAAATACGTACAAAAATATTTTTATTTCTCCACCTACCTCTATGCACTTCTTTCACCTGCTTTTTAAAGCTTCCACACCTGTTTGAAAAAAGATTTCTCAAGATCTTCAAAATACCGGTTAACTACAGCTTCGACTTCTTCTTTTGATGAAAATTTCTGGCCACCGAGGGTTTAGGTTTGGAAACAGATGAAAGTCCGAAGGTGCTAAATCAGGAGAATAAGCTGGGTGGGGCAGCAATTCGAAACCACACTCACGAATTTGATCCATAGACTCAATAGACGTGTGAATGTGAACCTGAACAAAACTTTCTTTCTCAGTAATCCTGGGCGTTTCTCTTTACTTTCTTGACGTAAACGACGCAAAAGGGTGCAATAGTAAGTCGAGTTTATTGTTTCGCCTTTCGAAAGGTAGTCCACCATAATAGTACCTTTAGCATCCTAAAAAACTGACGCCATCACTCTTCCAGCCGACAAAATTGCCTTCGCTTTTTTTGGGGTCGGTTCACCAGATTTTTTCCACTGCTTGGATTGTTGTTTTGACTCTGAAGTCTAGTGGTGAACCCAGGTTTCGTCCATTGTCACAAACCTGTCCATTGTCAGCAATCTGGGGCTCACCTAGCGGAAACCTTAGAAATGATGTTTTATATTCGTTCATACGAGATGTCTATAGTATCTACAATCTCCCTGATAGTTAATCTATGGTCTTTCAATATGAGATCACACACTTTGTCGATGGCCGGCCGAAGCGAGGGTCATATTCGATGCTCTCTCGTTCACGTTTAAATTTTGCAACCCACTTTTTCACAGTGGTATATGCCGGAGCAGATTCCCCTAGTGTTGTTTTCATATCATCGTGGATCTCCTTTGGTGTTAATCTTTTTTAAACAGGTACTTGATGACCACACGTTGTTCAGTTTGTTCCATTTTTTTTTCAAAAAATGCTCACTTGCTCTCACTAAACTCGTTCTAACCTAAAAACCACAAATTCTACAGCAACAAAATTTTACACTGTGACAACCAAGGAAAGTAGGAACTTATTGAGGATACTATAATAAAATTATTATAATTATGTTTTGGTGAGGCCGCAAACTTTTCAATTCATCCTCGTATATTGCAGAACTTAAAAAAATAACAAAGAAATATATTTCTTACTTCAATTGAATCAAAACTGACAAATGAAGAATTGTGTGTGAAACTATTTGACGAATACAAAGATTGGGGTTTAGACGTCAATATAAAGAAGACAGAATATTTATATACTGGAGGGTAACAAAAAGATCGGATCGGGTATCGAACCACGATAAAACACTGCAGCGATTACAAGTATCTGGGTATAAAATTCCGGAGGACGGAAAACTGTATAGGGCAATAAGAGAGAGAAATAGCGCAGAAAGAAAGACTATTAAACTGCTAAGCAGTATTCTACGAGATAAACCTATAAATAAAGGTAACAAAAAGAGGATATATGAATTCATAGTGAAAAGTATCACATTATATATGTACCTGTGAAGTATGGCCTCTGAAGAAAAGAGCATTAGCCACGCTGAGAGCAACGGAAATGGAGGAGAGCAGCAGTAATATCCAGAAGAGAAAGAGTCACCAACGAACGTATTAAAGAAATCACAAAGTATTACAAACGACACTGTAACCAAACAACTTATGGGTGTTTTCACATATACCGACACGACACCGACACAGCAGAGAAAACGATGCCGGTGGACTAGAAATAACATTTAAATAAATTGGAGCGGTTTTACACTTGACAGTTTCTCCACCTGTGTCGTCCCGATTTTTATAAATTTAACTAGCAGTACCCGCGGCTCCGCTCGCGTGGACATGATTCACTACTATCGTCACTGCTTATTCCTTATATTACCTAACGTAATAAAATATCTGCCATTATTTCCCCTTATCTCTCAATATTTCTCCTTATCTTCCATTATCTCTACATAATTTATCTCTGTTGATCTCAAATTATTTCTCCTTATCTCCCATTATTTCCCCTTATCTCCCATTATCTCACCTTATCTCCCATTATCTAGGCTTATCTCGACTTATCTCGCAATATTTCTCCTTATCTCCCATTATCTCACCATAACTCCCAATATCTAGACTTATCTCTGCTTATCTCCCATTATCTCACCTTATCTCCCATTATCTAGGCTTATATCAAATTATATAGAACATATGTATAAATTTATAAAAACACGTAAATCGGATAAGTGGTTCTCAAGTGATAAGCGCACTAACGGACAGGCAGACCGACAGAGAGACGTTGCATTTTTATATATATTATATTCTTTGCAACATGATATTATTCCATTTTTAATGGTTTAGGCAGTGTATTGCAAGAAAAACGCGCTAACGGTAACCTTTTCTCCGACTTTATACGCTATTATCGTCACTGCTTATTCTTTATGTTACCTAACGCAATAAAATATATCCTATAACCTGGTCAGAGAATATATGTATGTTTTTTTAAAAAAAAGCACGTAAATCGGATAAGTCGTTCGACAGTGATAGGCGCTCTAACGAACAAACAGACAGACAGGCAGAGAGACAGGCAGACAGATAGACAGAGTTGCATTTTATGTATATTATAGATAGAAGATTATAGATAACCTGGTCAGAGAACAAAAAAACACGTAACTCGGATAAGTGGTTTTCGCGTGATAAACGCACTAATGGACAGACAGATAGACATTGCATTTTATATATATTATAGATAATAGATATTCACTGCTACATAATATTGTTCCATATTTAATGGTTTAGGCTGTGTATTGCAAGAGAACGCGCTAGTAACAAACTTTTTTCCGACTTCATTCACTATTATCGTCACTGCTCATTCCTTATGCTACCTATCGTAATAAAATATAGTCTATAACCTGGCCAGAGAACATATGTATGTTTTTAAAAAAAAGTACGTGAATCGGATAAGTGGTTCTCCGGTGATAAGTGCACTAACGGACAAACAGACAGACAGAAATTTAATATATATTATAGATTAAAGTGCTAAGTGCCTTCGAAGCTGGTACCTTTAAGTTTCATATTGTCACGTTCATTGGACTTGTGGAAACTAAACCCTGTGTTAGGGATAAAACTAACGACAATAATGAAAATAAAATTCTATGAAAAGAAAGTTGGCAGGCTTTGACTACATTTTAGCCTTTTACGTCTAAGATATAGTAAATAATGCAAATATAACTTGTTAACAGCTGCCATGGCACTCAAAGGGATCTAGTAAAAATGTTTCCGCGGTTTCATATCACCTTGTCGGTGTTGTGTCGGGGCGGTGCCGTGCAAGTGTGAAAACGTTCCCCCGGTGTCGTGTCAGGGTCGGCGTTGTGTTGGTATCGTGTCCGTGCTGTTGCCGGTAGATGTGAAAACGGCCTATCTGATTTAGACACATATTCAAAGAATGAACGAAGATCAAATCCCAAAATAAATACTAAAATGGCAACCAGAAGGCAAGAAAAAACGAGGTAGACCGAGAAAGAGTTGAAGAGATTTATGGAACGACCGAAAGATCTGGGTGTTTTTTAGATAGTAGTTAATGCAAAAATGCAATAACTCTGTGGTATCATTACTGCGTTCTCTTAAAAGTGCCGTAAAATACACATGTATATTTTAGCACCTGGGTAATGTTGATCGATGTTATAATATCCCCGTCAATATATCTCATCAAAGATATAGTAAGCAGAAGGGTAAGATTCTCTATAGAGGCAGGGAGGTGTACTATAAAAAATTAACATGTTCTTCGGTTTTAAATTTAACGCCAGATATTTTTGATTATAAAATAACAAAAATTGTTAAGAGTAACGATCAGTTTAGCGATACATTACCACACTCAGTAGAACCGATACAGAAAATTAGATTATTTAAAATTATTTCCTGGACAAATTCAGGCAACAACACTAAAATATGAGTCAGAAATTCACAGAATGATGTGTATTACTAAAATCAACATTTGATGTTACCGAAAACCGTAATGGTAGAAAATTTACCAAATCGGTCCATAAAACATAAATATCAGTTTGACACCATGTTAAGAACTATATAACACGAGAAAAAATAAATTAAATCTATATAGGGATCAAGGTAAAATTTTTAATTTTTGTTTTATTTATTGCAAATTGTCAAAATTTATTAATGTTTTAGATTGATTTAACTATGAGTATTTCGAGTGCTTATCGTGACAAAGAACTCACTCTGTCGCTGGCACAGAAAATAAGAGCTCTGTTTTAATTGTAAAAGTTTCTGATATTGAAACTAACATATACATTTTTACAGTTTCTAAATTGGATTGTATCAAGCTTTATCCAAGATATGCGGCTCTGCATCCAAACAATATGACTAGCATACGTTTGTTGAAAAATTGGAATAAGAAATGCGTATACTAAGTTGTCGGAAATAATTTAGTAGGAGAAATGCTGCATATACTGGTCATTAATTTCGGAGAAGGTCAACCACACTTCTTATTAATGGTGGTGGTGATATATTTGATTTAAAGCAACATGGATGATAGAAATCGACTGTTGTTTACGAAGTCAATCAATCATAAAATTTAAAATAAAATTCTAAACTGTGAAGTTTAAAAAATTAGATATTGTTTCATCTACTTCAAAAAAAAAGTAATACCTTTATTATCTCCAGCTGCGGTAACAATCTCAGGAATAATTGGCTTATCTAGTGGTTGTACAATTAATCTAATATTGTACTAAGTTGGGAATGTGGAATCTTTGACCTAATGACACTACTCAGTATATATCACCACTACACCAAACACTTTATTTTTGCACTCGACGCGCGTTTTGCTAACCACGTTAGCCTCATCAGGAGCGATGATTGACAGTCAATCATCGCTCTTGATGAAGCTAACATAGTTAGCGAAACGCGCGTCGAGAGTAAAAATAAAATATTTGGTGTAGTGGTGATATATACTGAGTAGTTAATATTTTAAATCATAATATTAATAACTAGATAAAGTATTTGCTTATTTTCTATATATTTGTCGAATTACTGTGTGAAATGTAACTTGCACACTAAGGCGCAAAATATTTTGTGCGCGGTATCATGACAACGTTAAAAAATATCGTTAATAAAAATTATAACTCTGCATACTGACAATAATGCTCAAATATTGTTATTATTTAACAAATTTATGGGAGTATTTTTCTTTGTATAATTTACCACATTAACGTCTTTATTATGAGTTATTTGAGATATTTCATTCTACCTAATAGAAATTCTTTGCTTACGCCTCAAAAAACAACGCTGCAGTGGTTTCCATCATCAGAAGAAAATTTTCAGCCACTAAGATCCTTCATGAGATGTTTGAACAAAAAGTAGGGCACTAAATTAGGGCCTTAAGGTGGACGACGTAACTCGGTGAATCTACAGCTTTTAGTAATGGCCTGAAATGGGCGAGCCTTTCGACTCTTCAGTTGTCATGCAACAGCAAAGCTTTGGTTCCCCATGAATAGGGTGGTTAAACTTTAAGTTTTAAATCGACATTTCGTAAACCACTCCAATAATTGTGGGCCATTTATTTTATATGCTCAATAGGCAAAAACTTTTGTTAGTCCTAAAAAATCGTAACCAATAACTTTACAAAAGTCGACTTAGTTCCTTTGAAAACGGAGTTCGCTTATGAATCCATTGGGTTGACTCCGGCTTCACGGGAGGATTTTAAAGAACACTTTCGCTAGGTGTATTGATATTTCAGTTTTTTCAGTTTCCTTAGTTCTTGCATCAACCTTCCTAATTTGATGTAGTACTGAATTTAGTCTTATCCCATCAAAACTGTTTAGACCAAAATTTTATTTGGAAATAAGATAATTTGTCATTGCAGTACACCTAGAACATTCTTGATTAATTTTTGGCCCATTTCACTCTTTAGAGAGAAACTTTTTTACTGCGCTAGACTCCAAATTATTTTCACTCATTTCTCAGAAGAAAGAAAACCGTAAACACTGCAAAACGCAACGAACTCGTGAAAAAAAGTCGTCAAAGTACTTAGAACAGGAAAAGTAATTTGTGAACCAAGCAAATTTTTCTATAAAGACAAAATACCCGTCTAGAAAAAGTGATTTTAGCTTGGCCCAAATTTGTTGCTTTCCAAAGATATCGTGACAACATTACCTTCCTTAAAGTAAAAAGTGTATTTATTAAAGAGGTAGATACTATTATTATGGTCAATAGCACCTTTGAAATGGTGCGCTCCGAAGTTTAAATTAGAGAATTAGATGTTAATGGGGTAAATTATATAAAAAAAATACTCCTATAAATTCGTTAAATAATAACAATATCTGAGAATTATTTTCAGTATGCAGAGTTATACTTTTTATTAACCATATTTTTTAACGTTGTCATGATACTGCGCACAAAATATTTTGCGACTTATTGTGCAAGTTATATTTCACATATTAAATAAAAATTGAACAGTAATTCAACAAATGTATTGCAAATAAGCAAATACTTTGCCTGATTATCAGTATTATTATTTACAATGTTAACTACTCAGTATATATCACCACTACCCAAACACTTCATTTTTGCACTCGACACGCGTGTCGCTAACTATGTTAGTATCATTGACTGTCAATCATCGCTCTTGATGAAGCTAACATGGTTAACGAAACGGGCGTCGAGTGCAAAATTAAAGTGTTTGGTGTAGTGGTGATATGATATATTCTGAGTAGTGTCATTGTGTCAAAGATTGCACATTCCCAACTTAGTACAATATTAACATGAATATTAATTGTACCACCACTACATAAACCAAATATTCCTGAGATTGTTAAAGCAGCTCGAGATAATAAAGGTATTACTTTTTTTAAGTAGATTAAACAATATCTAATTTTTAAACTTCACAGTTTAGAATTTTATTTTAAATTTTAGTTTTATTGTTGATTGAATTCTTAAGCAAGAGACGATTTCTACCATCTATGGTGCTTTAAATCAGTTATATCACCACCATTATTAGTAAGAAGTGTGGCTGACCTCCGAAATTAATGATCAGTATATGCTAAATTATTTCCGACAACTTGGTTTACGCATTTCTTATTCCAATATTTCAACAAACGTATGCTAGTCATATTGTTTGGATGCAGAGCCGCATATCTTGGATAAAGCTTGATACAATCCAATTTAGGAACTGTAAAAAATATATATGTAATATATATATATATATATATATATATATATATATATATATATATATATATATATATATATATATATAATTAAAACAGAGTTCTTCTTTTCTGTGTCAGCGACAGAGTGAGTTCTTTATCACGATAAGCACTCGAAATACTCGTAATTAAATCAATCTAAAACATTAATAAATTTTGACAATTTGCAATAAATAAAACAATAATTAAAAATTTTACCTTGATCCTTATACAGATTTAATTTATTTTTTCTCGTGTTATATAGTTCTTAACAAGGTGTCAAACTGACGTTTATGTTCTATGGACCAATTTGATAACTCATATTTTAGTGTTCTTACCTGAATTTGTCCAGGAAATAATTTTAAATATTCTAATTTGCTGTATCGGTTCTACTGTACGTGGTAATGTATCGCTAAACTCATCAGTGCTCTTAACAATTTTTATTATTTTACAATCAAAACTATCTGGCATTAAATTTAAAACCGAAGAACATGTTAATTTTTTATAGTACACCTCCCCGCCTTTATAGAGAATTTTACCCTTCCGCTTACTATATCTCTAGTGAGATACATTGACGAGGATATTATAACATCCGTCAACATTACCCAGGTGCTAAAATATACATGTGTATTTTACGGTACTTTTAAGAGAACGCAGTAGTGATACCACGGACGTTATTGCACTTCTGCATTAACTATTATCTAAAAAAACACCCAGCCGATTGCCAAAATCGATCCAGCGACCATCGGTTTAATATACAGGCTTTTAACGCACTACACTATTGATGCCGGAATAATCCTATTGACAAACTATAAAATGAAATAAGCAAAATACAATCAGTTGCATCTTTGGCTTGTGCAAGCCTAGTTTTACAGACATATGCGCTCTTTGTCGCGGCTTTTAAAGGCCACAGACTGGAAAAAGAATACTTAAGCAAACCGTTAACAATTACCGCTAGACAGCACTTGTGTCAGGTTAGTTCATATTAATCAGTTAATCAATATTAACTACTAAAATTAAATATATTCTATATTTCATCAGTTCTGTTTTCCCATCTGTCAATCCACCTCGGAACGCGAATCGGGAGACGGCGTAAGCGACGTGTTGGATAATTACAAATTGAAAGTATTACCTTACGTGCCAAATGAGTTTAGCATAACTCAACTTATTCCTCATGTTGAAATAGCTTATGCGGGGAAACCCTTTTTCCTAGTCTAAGAAAATTGAGCAATTGTGGTATGCTCTCACTGAGAAATATAGTCACTATATAGGACTGTTATGAGGTATTACCTAAAATATAAAATAAAACATACATATAAGAAAGCCACTAATATGAATTATACGTGAAATGGTCCTTATATATTTGAGATCACTACTAACATCGACTTATTTATGACGCCAATGATGTATTATATATAAATAGAATATATTATACGCGACATTAATAATACGCTCGTAAATTGAGCATATTTCACTTTACATTTTCAATTTTTAGACTTTAACCTGGATAATAACCTATTTTAGTAATGTTTAACAAGTTAAGAGGTAATAATAGCCGATTTTCACTGTCTCCATTAGATAGCATTAATAATCCCCTACGAGCAATGCATAAATGTAACCGATTATTCCAGCAAAACTTTTAGAAAATTTAGATATGCGTTTGATTTGTTTTTTTAGTGGGAAATGCGGAGTCACAAGAATTTTTTGCTAAAGCAATAAAACAGTCAATAGAATACAGAGAAAAGAACAACATTAGAAGACCAGATTTCTTGCAAATACTAATTGACATGAATAACGAGAGCAAGGACCAAAAGAAGCCCTTTAGTTTTGACCAAATCGTGGCTAATACTATATTATTCTTTGTAGCAGGTAAATAATTCATGTAATGCAGTTGTAGAAAATATGTCCAACAAGAAGTTAGAAAAATTTGAGATCGTTTTTATTATTTTTCTGTGCTCAATCTATTTTATATATCATATTTTAAATAAAATATACAGGATGTTCTAATAGCAAAAATATTTAAATAAGGAATGAGAAAAATCTTAACATTTTCGGTTTTTGAGATGTAATATAAAGTATTCTTTAAACTAAGAAAACTTGAAACTGGAAATTTTATCAAAATTAACGATAATAGCAAATTAATTAACCTTTATTTAACTATCAGACTAGGATGTGTCCTACGTGAGCTTTTGCCGCGTAAAGTGCGGGCGGCATGGGACACGTCCATGGAGTGAGCTACGCCAAGGTGCCAGCGAGGGTATTATTGGGATATGAGTGTCCTAAGCGACTGCAAGACTTAGAGGCTAAAAACGTTCTTTATTATTAAAAGATTTATCAAAATTACCCGGAACAGCTTTACTAACAGTCATGGTGTGGTGAAAATTTACATCGGACAACCTGAGATATATAAATATGTCTATATATATATATATATATATATATATATATATATATATATATATTATATATATATATATATATATATATATATATATATATATATATATATATTTTTATATATGTATATATATATATATATATATATATATATATATATATATATATATATATATATATATATACATATTTATATATATATGTTCCAGTAGAGGTTTTCACGGATCGTGGAATGTAATACATTAAAATTCCGGGTTTCAATCCGTCAATTCGGCTAACAATGAATTTGCACGACGTTTTGCCAAAATCTCGTTTGGCATTTTTATGTGCTGAATTAGCTTCGAGCTGCAGCAGCAGCAAGATCACAGTATTGAGTAGCAGCTGCAGCAAGAGCACTTGAAGATGCCAAATGAGATTTTGGCGAAACATCGTGCAAATTCAATGTTAGAGGAACGAATTGAAACCCGGATTTTAATGTATTATATTATATATCTTCTTCTTCTGGTAGCTCTGAAACCTTTGGTGAGTTTTGGTTGCTCTTCCATCTCTGGCGATCCGTCATAATATGAGGATTGAATTCCTTTCCTATTGTTTAGAGAACTTCTATAATATTATCTTAATCTGCCCAACGGCCTTCCACCTATTGGATTTTCTTCCCATACCAGTTTTTTCAATCTATCGTTCCCTTGTCTTTGATGTGCCTCATCCATCTCAACCAATTTGCTTTAATCTCATTGGCGATATCGGGGCTATTGTATAGATCTTTTATCTCCTGATTTGTTCTGATGCGAAACCCTCCTGCATCCTCATCCTGCACTGGCCTGTATATTTTCCTGAGAACCTTTCGCTCATCGTCTCAGCCTCTCCATATTGGCAAAGTGCACATTCTGCTACTATATACAAGGTCTGATGATGTTTTTGTAAGTTCGTACCGTCGATGCTCTCGATAGTTGTTTTGACATTAACAGCTTCTGCATCGTAAATGTACACGTACTCGCCTGTTAAATACGTCCTTATCTCTTCAGTGGCGTTATTATCTCTCGTTATTGTAGCTCCTAGATAGGTAAAGCTCTGTACTCGTTCGAAATTGTACTCGCCCATGCTGCATTCTGCCCTACTCTATCTCTGTGTACTTGCCGGTTGCGGGTTACTCAATAGGCGTCGCTGTTGGTAGTTCGCACTCCTCGTGTCTCTGTGGAAAAACTCCTCTGGACTGTGAGCAAATTGCTGTTGGTTCTTCTCCGACCTAACGTCGTGAGTTATGGACCAGTTCTTAGTGCTTAGTACATTTGGTACTCGATACTTACCTATTGATGCGTCTGGGTTAGTATACACACAAGAAGAAGCAGACTGGTAGCACGGATCTGATTTGGACCTTAATTCGAAGTCAATAGGTGTACGAACTAATCAGATCTCATATCTGGATTCAGTGACTAAAAATACATCGGAATATGTATTTCTTAGTTATTATTGTTAGCTTGACGACTGAGATGCGTGATCCGAGGCATTCGATGTACGCTGATAGTACCTGCGTATCATAAATAGCCACTTGACTCGATGGGGGAATGATAGTGGACCGAGAGGCGGCGGGGAAATTGAAAAAGCTGATTTTTGTGTTTTTGGTCAAATATTAATTGGATCGATTAAATCTCGAAAGTTCATATTTGCTTATCAAAGCAAGAATGAACTTTTCTAATGACTAAAAGAAAATAGATTCGATACGCATATTGCCCCGGAAAAATTTATTTAACTCCGTAAACGTAGGCATACGTAAAAATGTTCACATAGGACACAGTGTTAGAGTGTAATTTATTTTGAACATCAAATTGTTTTGTAAAACTATTGTAGACAAAAAGCATACCCGGCTTCAGTGAAAAGTTCTATAGAAATTAAATTTTCAAGAGTTAGCTGAGCTGTCGCCTTACTTTTTCGATCTGTTCCGTTCGTGCAGGAAGTCAGATAAATTTGAACCTGTTTATAGGACGTGCTGCATCCCATAATACAACATTTCGAAATATCCGATAACATCCTTTTCCATATCAACTATAGGTAGGCTTAGTAAATAAATATTTTTCCAGGTTTTGATACCTCCTCTATCACCATGACATTAACGTTGTATGAGTTAGCCAGAAATCCAGACATACAAGAAAAAGTTCGGGAAGAAATAGTACGAGTTTTAAAAAACCATAAAGGGAAAATAACTTATGATGCTATTCAAGAGATGACTTATCTAAAACAAGCTATTGACGGCAAGTAGAACTTACATACATTTCTTTTCCTGGACAATAGCTAAGTAGAAATATATACTTTGAGGTGTAATGTCGATTCAAACTTGGAAGTATTTGTTTATTTAAATCTTTTATTTTAAATTTAAATATCCAGGAGTTAAATACCTCTAATTAAAAGAATTTAGTATTTAGTTTCAAAAATACTCTCAAGAAACATTTAAGATTCTGCATTCTAAAAAAAATATTTAAAACGATGGATTTATTTATAAGAATACAAACCATTTTCTTTCGGACTAAAGCAAAGCCTTTGTGATAGCGAATCGTAATGTTCTCTGAACCAAATTGAAATTCTTTAGTTTTGTCAACGATGATACAACTTTTAAAAAGTTGTATTTTCGAGAGATCACTGAGTGCAATTTTGGAGAACTCAACTGTTGGTTGTTGATTAACTGGTAAGTGCAGTTTACGTTCTTATGTTCTGCAGATACATCTGATTGATCAGGAAATTCTCCAAAAATTATGATGGGCGTGAATAGGCACATAGTTTGATATTAAATGAGGTTATAAGGTAAATGTTAATTCTTGGTATACAAAAAGAACTCTTGCGGACTGATTTAAATTTTCAGATTAAAATTAATGGCCAGTGTTTACATATTTCTGATACTGCCAGGAACCTTGTGAAGGAATATGAATAACTTAATACGTTACTTACATAAGGTCTTTTTTCTAGGTGACATTATACATAACATTAATGTCATATATCACTTTCTTAAGCCAAGGGAGTGCATCAACCGACATAGTTAGAGGGGAATAGGGATAACTTGCAGAAGTTACAGAACAATTGTATAATATTTTTTTATGGAGCTTAAACTGAATAACAGATTTACATTACTTGTTTCAACGTTAGTTTAAAAAATTATATCGGGCAGTCCTATTTTTCTTCTAAATAATGAATGTTCATTCTCATCTCTTGTCAATGCTGAGACATGGCTCAGCTATTTCTCAGAGAACTCAGAACAAGAACAAGGATTTTTTTTTGGGTAGTAAATAAGCCTATAATTTTAGTAAACGGGTTTTTGTTTTGGATAACATTGTTATTAAATAATTGTATGAACATTTCTTGGTTTACATAGATACTATATGTTATTTTTAATAATTTATTATTTTTGCTTATTATCATTTACATATTTATTTCGTTGTTTTTAGTATTCTGTACGGAACACTTATTAGATCACTTCGGTGTCTGTCCGTCTGTCTGTCCGCCTGTCACACCTGATTTTCCCTAAAACTATTTGACATAGAAAGTTGAAATTTGGAACTAATATAGGAATTAATGGCCCCATCAGAGCCGAGTAGTTTTGAAGGCTAACTTTTGACGGAAAGGGTTATTTTTGGGGGGTGAAATCGGAAGTGAAAAAAAAATTACTAGGACGTCGAGTCATACACAAGTACAAAATATATATAATGTAATACTTGGGTGCACTTTTCTTTGTATTATTTTTTAGAAACTGCCAAAAATCGCTGGTCCCACCTCATCTCGAAAAGTACTAATCAAAAAGTTTTAAAAAAATTCTGGAAAATTTTCCACAGGGTGTAGATTGAACGAAAATTATTATCTGGTATATAAAAAAATAAAAATTTCAAGTTCATCAGTTTTTAACAGATCCGAAACAAACTTTGTTGAACACTCATTTGGGATGTATTTTGTGAAGTCGTCGATCATTTTATACCTCTGTAACAAAAATTTTTAATTTAAAAGCAATCAACGTATGGAAGGAACACTAATTGCGCAAGTTCGACTTGCACAAGGCCGATTTTTTCGCTTGAATTGGTTTTTTGAGTTATACATTTTATGAGGTGGTTAGAATAACCTGCCTATATTTTGCCTATACGGGTCCTGTTTTTTAAAATTGTGTTTAATATTTAATAAAAGGAATTTATTATTATTATCACTGAATATATTTTATGCAAAGGAAATAGATTAGTAACTAAACTTTTTTCTTATGTCGTCGAGAATTTGAAATTTAAATACACTTCAAATGTATTTTCCTTGTTTACACATCTGGCTAATTTTGAAGTCCCAAGTCAAAATTCTGTTAACTTGGTATTTTAATTATAGATCCAGATCTACATTTTTACTGAATCTAATAACTTTGAATCTAATTCTATTTATTCCAATTATAACAGCTTTATCTTATTTAGACCTATATAGAAAAAATTTTATGATCCGTGGACACACCAAAAACAGATTTTACGCAGATAGTACTCAATATTAACTAATCAGAATTGAATTTAATAATAAGTCATATATTATAACTTATAAAATGTCAAATTGTTAATCTTTGTTCAACTACACAGAAACGACCAGAATCTATCCGCCAGTTCTGTCTCTAGCCAGAATATGTACGATGGATTACCAGCTTAGGGATACGGACATTACTATTGAAAAAGGAACTCCCGTAGTTATTTCCACGGTGGGCTTGGGAAGAGATCCAGAATATTTTCCTAATCCAATGGAGTTCAATCCTGACAGATTTAGTCATGATGAGGTGGCGAACAGGCATCAATATATTCATCTGCCGTTCGGAGAAGGACCAAGAAACTGTATAGGTAGGTAATAGGAAAGATAACCGAATTGCTAGTAGTTATTAGGCTTATAGGACATAAATTTTACTTCAATTGCATATATCTCAGTTCAGAGTAAACTTTATTATCCAAAATATAAACCATTATTATCGATATGTTTTTTCCGATAAAAAAACAAGTTTATTTATTGTGGTAGCATAAAATAACCACGTCCTAGATGCGACAAATCTTAGAATGATATTTGGTTGTTGAAGATTCTGTCTCATACAAAGTTGTCGGTAGGACTAAAAAGTGTTAGCGAAAGATCTGGCGAGTATGGTGGTTGACGTAGAGTTTCATAGATTAATTCGTTCATCTCATGCAGGGTCTCCTGTGCGACGTGTAGTCTGGCATTATTGTAAAGAAAGACCGAGTCTTTTCGGTTTACTACGGCCGAACGCAGATGATACGATTTGCGGTGCACTTCATCAAGTTCTTTACAATACTTAAAGCTTAAGCTAACGCCACGGGAAGATAATCCTTCGGACGATGCCAATAGGCCCGATTTACCCATAGACTTATAGATATAGACCGATTTCTTCGCGTTCGGTCTACTTTCCAACATATGAAGGACAGAAGATATAGTAAATTGTATTCCTCCTTCTCTCACAATGAATATGATTGGTCGTAATTCTGAAGTCGTTCAACGCTTATAACAAATAGTCCGGGCGGTGGTGACACCAAAGTGTTACCCCCTCGATTAATGACAAATATTAGATACAAGAACGCGTGGTCGTACAACTCCTCTCTGAGACTGTACTATGACTCATGTAGTTGATGAAAAAAAACGGTGCCCCCCCGAAAGCTTGGTGGGTGCATAGAGTTATGTGCACCTGGCTATTTTTTACTCTGTCGAAAAACGTCCCTAACGTTATAGATGAAAATTTAAAACTATTCTTAACATTGTTATTTTACAAAACTTGTGATACTTTAATCATTAAATCACTTTAAGCGTCATTATTATATTAATATATTGAAATCAGATTAATTTGTAAATAGATTTCATTGATTTAAGCTCTAAATATGCTTTAAAAAATCACGGTAGTAATGAAAATCATTAATTTTTACAAACTACAATTATTTATGCACATGCTTCATGGGTAGAATTCATTAGAATCATATAATGACGAGTAATGCTCGATCTGACTTTCACGGATAAATTGGGTTGGCCACAAAATACAACAAGGCTGAGATCTAGATGACCATAAAAATTAAAAAGTAGAATATTTTACCTTTAATTTGGAGTTTGATTAATTCGTTTTTAAAACGATAGGTTAAAGTACCGCGCTGGGCTTATCACCCTTTTTGGTTGGCGTGCGCCACCCACCAAGCTATCAGGCGGACGACCATTTTTATTTCATAACACGACTTAAATGCGGTAAGATAAGCACAGTTTTTTTTCATTACCTGCATGGATCAGAGAGCAGTCTCAGAGAGAGGTGGAATCATTCTTTCACGCAATTCACACCATGATAGGGGTTGGACAACCACACGTTCTTGTGACTATTAATGCATACAAAGGTGAAATTTTCATTAAATCGATGGGGTAATTACAATTATTATAAATAAAAAAAAATATTGTTAAATAATTATTTCAAGTTTATTATTAAAAGAAATATTAAACTACTTTTATTTTATCAATAAAAATCGATTTAAACCTAAAGTAGCAAAAGAAATTATTATCATTTAATTTATAATCTGCTCTGTTGATTCCAAAATTACGACCAATCATATTCATTGTGGGAGCAAAAATCTCAGAGAGTGAATTTTTCAAGAACACAACACTAAAAAATTATGGACACGAACTCTCCTCCCTCTGAAGTGCTACAGGTGGAACAGTACAGGCTTCATCTTTTCTATAGGTATTACATGTATACCAAATTTATAACTGATATCTCATTTAGTTCAAGAGTTAAGGAAATAGACCGGCAGATAGATAGAGAGCCGACGGAAGTAGATGACCATATTTTTCGTGATTTAGAAATTCTAAAACCTGAAAAAAGCAAAATGTAGGAAGGTAATTTTTTTCACCAATACAATACTTTCTTTAACGCCTAAACAATTCTAAAACACATAAATACGAAGCCACACTACTAGCGCACTTTCGTATAGCTGGTCCCAAAATATAAGGTCCTGATTTTTTCGATTTTAAGTGGGCAATATAAAAATTCTGACCTTTTGTTTATGATAGGTTGCAGAGATGGACTTAAGAATTTTATTCATTAATGCAAATAAATAAAATTTTACGTGTTTTTGGACATGTTTATTTATAGATGCATGTAGAAACAAATGGATAAGAAGTACAAATATAAAATTTGAATGAATGGGGTTTACAAGAAGGGACATATTGTATAAATAAAAATATATTTTAACTTAAGCCTAATTCGGTTTTACTATCACTGTCATCAGCTGAGGTAATTATCAGTGGTTTTATATTATTTACATAAATATATGAATCTTTAACTTTAACAACGTGCTGAATGGAATCATTTATAACTTTTTTTACTAATTCAACTACTGACACGCTTAAAGTAGGACAACATTTTGTGCCCTTATTTTTGATTTAACTGGATGCCAAATATGTTCAATTGAATTAAACACACGATAATACGGAGGAAGCTGCAAAACAGTGTGTACCATTTTCCCAGCCATACTATCACAAACATATTTTTTTTTAAATTTATAGTCATTTTCTAACATATATTCCTGTATTTCCGATTTAGTGTTGGCTGCATTAGGAACCTTATTTAGTAGGCGACTATGATAAGTTGCATTGTCCATAACTATAACACTCTGTTCGGGAACATTTGGCAAAAGGGAATTTTGAAACCAATTTCTAAAAAGTTCTGCGGTCGTGTCTCTGTGATCTAGAATCTTTTATGTTTTTTGCAGATAATAGTAGACAATTTGAAACCCAGCCCTTTTCAGATCTAGCGTGCAAAATGGTTGTTCGCTTACCTTTATTTGAAGGTGCGTTAGTCTGACATTTTGTACTGCTGTCAACTCACCCTTTTTGCACAGTGTCATGGGTATCGAACCATGTTTCGTCAAGGTAAATTATTGGCCAATTCTCTGATCGATACTTTTTAATTTCTTGTAAATAAGTATATCGCAAGATTCGTAATCTTTGTGACTCCATCACTACTTGCCTTTTGTTGATTTTTCGGAACGTGAATCCTATTCTTAAGGGAATTCTGTGAAGGGTTGATCGGCCACAATGTATATTGGTTCCGTCCTGCACCAGTCTTAATTTTGTCTTTTTTAGTGTTGGCACTCTCTTCATACATAGAATATATTTTTCTCCTGATGACGTCTTTTTCACAATCGTCTACATGATGCATTTGAAAATCTTTCCGTTTTTTCCTGTTCCTGAGCGATGGTTTTCCTACAATACCCTTAATCAACCAATAGAAATTGGGGTTTTTGTTAGTTCACTGGTTTCTTGCAAAGCACTTTGTTTATTCACATTTCTTTCTACCAAACTGTCGTAAACATTTTTCACTATTTCTTTAGCGTCAAGTGATAAGTGTTTTCTCTTGCGATAGACACTATTTTTCCCACGGACGCCACATAATTAAAATAGAACCGTTACATTGTAAGTTGTAAGTAAAACTAAAAATAATAAAAAGTATCTTTCGAACCCTGTAGTCATTAGGCCTATTTTATCAAATACTTAAAGGGCTCCAAACCGGGTTGCCAGGTAGTAAATATATAGGTAAAAATAGATCCAATATAATTACAGGTGCAAGTGAGGGCGGTGTACAAAGCAGGTAAAATAAAAAATACGTTTATCGTAATACCTGCCAACTATGTACAAAACCTTAATAGGGTCGTTTATTGCCCCATTGAAAAAGCAAAAAGCAGGATCTTATATCTTGGGATTTACCATACCCCTGTAGTTCCTTATATGTTTTATTACCTACGCTGGAAATGTTGGCAAGTCAATCGTAGCTCCTAACGAAGCTAACGTGGTTATATCTACAGAGTAATATCTTATTATAAATAATTATGCTTAAAATTTGACCATTGATCACCATAATATTTAACAATTTTAAAATTAAAAATATCGAAAGAATAACCTAATTTTCAGATAAAATCCTGAAATCATACGATATATGAAAAGCGATTCCTCTAGCGTTCTACGTCACCACTTGAACTCCTTATAGTACATATTTTACTATAAATAATATGCTTAAAATTTTCCTATTACCAAAAAACCTGGAAAAATTCTCAAAGTACTATTGAAAACTATACAATATTTAACGACCTCCACTTCTTTCACCCGATTCCAGGGCAAAATTGAATACAATAAAAAAGTATTTTAATTTTCGGATTCCTCGGCTACGGAAAATACATTATCTCAAAAAAAACCGGAAAAATTATCATATTAATATTAAAATCATAAACACATAGACTTCGTTCGCGTGAAGTGATCTCGCTCGAAAATTATATGTTTTATGTCTTGGTGTGGTATTATATATGCACGAAGTTTGAAATTGATATCTCATTTCGTTCGAGAGTTTTCGTGCCAACAATTCGACAGACAGACGTGATCAAGAGACTCTAAAAGGTTAGGAAATGGAAAAATCTTGGAGGGTAACTTTTTCACAAATAAAAATAATTTTCTTTAGCAAGAAAAGTAAAAATATATTTCATAGTATTAAACTCTCCTTGAAGGATACTCTACAGAACAGTAAGAAGCTTATAAAAAGTCGTTTAGTAAATTTAGATAATAGTCAGACAAATAAATAGACACTTACCAAGAAAAATGATCTTGTCTTTTGTTACTATCTACTTATTCAAAAAAGAATTACTTCCATTTTAACTTCTGAATTTCAAAATTTTTAAAAATTTTGTTTCTCGGTTGAATAAAAATTTCTTGTTAATTTTAATTTTCTAAATCTTATAATTTCGGCTGGGCCATAGAGAATAAAATATTTAATAAATATTATCGTTCAGCTTTTACACTATCTATTTTTCTACATCTGTATAGGTATATTATTATTACACATGAAGACATTTGGCAACTTCTACTTGCATGGCATCTCTGAGAAATTCGACGAGATAGTTTACAGCAGATTGCGAAGCCGGCGGTAATTAGCCGGCTGCATTTTGCAGCGATGTTTTGTTGCGAGGTGTTTGCGTTTCTGTGCGTTAGCTATATATTTTGTGCCCTAGGAATTAGATCTATTTTTGTATAGAATAGTAGTTTAGGATGACCCCAATAAAATGTGTGCATTTTAAATTATTTTATTTGTTCGCGGTATTATTTATTATTAGGCCGAGATCTCACCGGATATTTTGGTAAATTGTTAGTTTCGATTATGGTTTTTCTGATGACGCTAGATAATCTTTAGATGCCGCAAAAAGATGTGAGACATTTTAGTTTCATTTTAGTATTTTTTAATCTTTAAAAAAATTGTATGTGGGAAAGTAATTTATTGTAGTGAGTACTTTAACTAGGTAAAAAAGCCTTAACTCAAAACACAACAAATGATACAAATTAATAAATTCTAATTAATTTTTGGGTGATGTAAAGGGACATTGACTACTCTCCTTTTTTTTTAAACATTTTTAAACCTTTGTAAAACTCCCATTTACCAGCACTATGCGACATCTGTAATATTTTTGTAACAATATTGCCAAATGATTTTAATAACGGAGCCTTCCTATAAAATATATTTTTATAGTAATTAATAAAATAATAATACTTTTGTTACATTTAACAGGTCATATCACACCATGTTATATAATAAATTACAATACCATGTTACTGTTTCTATCAAAAATTCGTAACAAATATTGAAATAAGTGTTAAGTTCAGCAAGTAGTATTCGAATTCGATTCTCGTTCATACAGCGAAACATTAGACACTGCTATTTCTAAACTTCCTACGGCTTAAATAGCTACAAGTTTTACTATTTTGTCAACTTAGGATTACATAATGAACTTCGTAAAACTTATTTGATGTGGAAAATGTTTTTATTTTCCACCGTCAGGAGTTTAGACTGTTTGCAAGCTTTTAATTGTTTTGCCTTTGCTTTAACAGTTAGTGATTGAAAATTACAACCTAACTCTTTTTATACAAAACATCGTCCTAATATGAGAAAATTGTTTTTGATATGCTAAAAAAAATTTCATTATCCAGTTAGTTATAGAGGAGCGTAATTTATTGATGTTTTCAACAGTTACTCTTGATTCGGAGATTTACCAAATTAAACGAATAATCTGTTATATATAAGACATTGAGCTTTAAATATAAAACAATTTTACACTTTATTAAGGCATGGCCAAAACCTTATCTACAAGATAATCTGTTATAAATTCTACAAATTTTATAGTGAAGGTTTTTTCTTTATCAGTTTACAAAGTGGTCGTATATTTCTTTTCAGGGCTTAGATTTGGCGTGATGCAATCGAAAATTGGTTTGGTACGAGTCCTTTCAAATTTTAAAGTCAAGATAAGTAGCAGAACTAAGATGCCTTTAGATTACGACCCAAAGCTGTTTCTCTTTAAGGAAAGCGAGACGTTGTATCTTAAAATTGAGAAACTTTGATTAATAATAAATAAGCATTCGACACAAAAAGAACAATATTTTACTGCAAGTTTTAAGTATTTTTTTGCTCGCAATCTTATTGTTATGTATTCACTGATTACGGTTCCATCTGGTTATTTTCGATTTCTTTGTGCAAAGGAATACTATTGATTTACATTTTCATCCAGGAAGTTAAATTTTTTAGCCTAAATTTTAGAGTAGAGTAAATAGCATTTCATAAATGACAGTCTGATTAAATACTTAGGTTTAATGTTGAATAGGAACAATTTACTGTTACTTTAACTTTACTTTTTATTTAAATAAAGTGTTAACAAAGTAAACTTTCCATATTCAATATTTATAATGTAATAAAGTAATGGACGAATCCATTAGTTTAGTAGTTAAGTTATGTGTATTGAATAAATAAAATTACATGGTAATTTAGAGGATATATTTATTTGTGTTGCATTTTTATTGTCTATATTTATTATTATAAAGCCGGTACAGACCTTACGTTACTTATTTAGTCAGTCAAAAACTCTTATATATACGAGGCTGGTTTGAAAAGTCCGTGCAAAGTCCGAGAGATGGCACCACCGGCGCGTATCGAGGTCATGTTTAGTTAGTAGCATCTCTTGAATGAACGCACACCAAGTTTCAGCAATATTGGTCTATTTCTTTGTGTTTGGCATTCGTGTGAATCAAGGAAGTCGAGTGATTTTCAAGAAATGGACGAAAAAGAATTTCGTGTGGTGATTAAACATTACTTTATGAAAGGCAAAACGCCTCAGGAGACTAAAGAGAAGCTTGATAAACATTATGGTGACTCTGCACCTTCGATTAGAACAGTTTATAAGTGGTTTCAAAATTTTTCGGACTGGCCATATGGGCACAAGTGACGCTGAACGTTCTGGACGGCCTGTGGAGGTTACGACTCCAGAAATCATTGATCAAATCCATGATATGGTGATGGATGACAGAAGAGTTGAGCTGCGTGGGCATCTCGACTGAACGGGTACATAATATTTTGCATAAACATTTGGACATGAGAAAGCTATCCGCAAGATG
The DNA here is from genome assembly GCA_019049505.1 of Pachyrhynchus sulphureomaculatus. Taxonomy (NCBI): domain Eukaryota; kingdom Metazoa; phylum Arthropoda; class Insecta; order Coleoptera; family Curculionidae; genus Pachyrhynchus; species Pachyrhynchus sulphureomaculatus. Next base: position 53,218,399 of record CM032454.1, on the reverse strand, counting down.
GGTGCCGCGATTGGTCACGCTTGACCAAACACGGAATCGTGTGAAGTGTTGCAAGGATGGTTTGCAGCTGTTCCAGAAGAATCCGGAGGACTTTAAGCGTCGTTTCGTCACTGTGGATGAAACATGGATACATTACTCTACTCCTGAGACTAAACAACAATCTAAACAATGGGTTACCAAGGGGAATCTGCACCAAAAAAGGCGAAGACGTTCCTTCGGCCGGAAAGGTTATGGCGACTGTCTTTTGGGATTCGCAAGGGATAATCCTCATCGACTATCTGGAAAAGGGTAAAACTATTACAGGTGAATATTATTCATCGTTATTGGACCGTTTGAAAACCGAGCTGCAAGAAAAACGCCCGCGATTGGCCCACAAGAAAGTCCTTTTCCATCACGACAACGCACCAGCACACACCTCAGCAGTTGTGGTCGCAAAATTAATGGAAATAGGATTCCAACTCGTTTCACATCCCCTCTATTCTCCAGACTTGGCTCCCTCGGACTACTATTTGTTCCCCAATTTGAAGAAATGGCTGGCGGGACAAAGATTTTATTCAAACGAGGAGGTGATTGCAGACACTAATGGATATTTTGCAGACTTGGACAAATCCTATTATTCGGAAGGGATCAACAAACTAGAACATCGTTGGACGAAGTGTATAAGCCTAAAAGGAGACTATGTCGAAAAATAAAAAATGTTTACCCCAAACACATAAGTAGTTTTCATTTTTGCACGGACTTTTCAAACCAGCCTCGTATATGGGACGATCCGCGTCAACCGGATCAGAGCTACGACCAAAATTAGAAGCAACCAAAAAACTTGACCAAGGGCTCATTTTAAAGCTTAGAGCGTCTAATTTCAAATGCCGAGTGTGCCTTTGAAAAATCCAATATGGCGGCCGGTAGCCGGAGAAAAATCAAGTGTCCAGCAAAAAAAGCTTGTAAAAATAAAAATTCGCAACTGTTTGGGTCGTTTTTTTGGCTCAAATTGTAGCTGATCGACGCCCCAAGAAATTGGGGTGGTAAGTTGACAAAATCCAACATGGCGGATCCAATATGGCGGTCAAAAATCCAATATGGTGGCCGAATTTTCGCAAATGAACCGATCTGCACTAAATTTGGTAAACGGGGGTTTTTAGGGTCGCTAATCACGAATCCAAGGTCTGATTTGCCAAATTCAAGATGGCGGATCCAAGATGGCGGATGAAATTTTCGAAAATCTATCGATTTGTACCAAATTTGTTATACGGGGGTTTTTGGGGTCCCTGATAACGAATCTGAGGTCAAATTTCTAAAATTCTTAAATTCAATATGGCGGATCTAAAATGGCTGATTCAATATGGCGGCGATATATTCGAAAATCAACCAATTGACACCAAATTTTATGTAAAGGGGTTTTTGAGGTCGCTGATCATAAATCTGTGATAAGAATTTAAAAATTTTGACAGATTGAAGATCGAGGCTCATTCATGGCTCAAAATTCAATTAGTTATTGCTCAACAGTATCGACATTTTAGCAAATCACTGAAGCATATGTGTTGTAATAATTATTTTTTTGAGGAGTGTTTTTTTATTACCTATGAAGTAATTAATATAGCGTAAAACTAGCACTTTTGGCATTAGAGAACCTCTTAATTTTAAGTTTATTTCCAGCACAGGGAATAAATGCATGACTGCTTTGAATTTTAGGCACAGCAGGTGGGTCAGGAAATAGTCTATTAAGCTTTTGTAAAAAATTTTTCGATGATCTTCTTTGGTATAGTGAAAAAAATGTGTGTTTTGGAATCTTGACTTTGCCCAATTGAAGAGTGAAACTGAATTTAAAATGGCATCATTTGGATGAGCTTGTAAGCTATAACGAGTCGCTGCAGATTTCAGGCATGCTCCAGCTCCATCACATGAACATTTGCTATGTGCAGTAGCATTGAAGTGCCATTCAGCATCTATACCAAAATCTTGCTTATGATGCATCAAAAAGTTCATTTGAGTCCTATTCTTGAAATGTTGTTTAGCGCCATCGGATGCGTAATAAATTTTCTTTACTTTTGAACATAATTTTTTTATAACTGGTATGACCTTTTCTTGCATGAAATTAACTGCTGCTGCATCATGTTTGGTACAATCTGAGAGTAATATTATGGTGTTATGTTTTATTTCATTTTTAGAGCAATAGTAAAATACTACAGGAAATACTGTACACTGGTCGTTATTATAGTGGAATGCCTGTGCTGCATCCTGTATTACATAAGCAAAATTTTCTGAAAAGTCACTGAATACCAACACTTCATCTTCACGTAAATTTTCTTTTTTATTGGTTAAAAATTCAGTAGTACTCTTCCTACATACTATCAGTAGTACTCTTCCTACATAAAATGTTATTTATGCAATCCTTATAGTCATTTAATTCAATTTCTGAACCTTTTGTTAGCGTCTTCAAGTTTATAGCATCGATCATTGTTTTTACATTTTGATGTATCGTGCAAACACAGACGCTATGCGTTCCTGAACTTCCAGCAATAACGCACCGTTTAGGTCGCAACTCAGCGAATTTAGCTGATCCAATTTTATGCTCTGGATACTTTTCCTTAAACATTTCGTGTAGCACCTTAATATCATAAAGAAGTAAATGCTTTTCTTTAATAAATTTTTGAGCTTCGATTTTGACTATAACAGTATCTTTTTTGTTAGGCATTATCCGACTATTTTCTTCAGACTCATAAAATTCAACTACTTTTAAGACCACTTCTGCGTCCAAATTCTTACCTTTCTTGAAAGTAGGAGTAGCTAATACACCACTAGATTTTCTCAAAGTCTTAGATTCAAGTGCCCTTCTATAAGAACAACCAAATTCTTGTGCAATTTCACGAGCAGTCCAACACTCCGGTGCGATTGTAAGTATGGTTTTTCGCATAGGACTATTCTCAGGTAAATTATTGAATTTTTCCTTTAATCCATTTAAAAGTTCTTCAAGAGCATCCTCTCTAGATATTCCAGCTTTCTTGGTGGGTAATTCATGTTCGAATTCAGAATCGTTTTCAGACACATCTTCCAAATAATTAGAATCAGTAGCATTACTACCACGAGATTCATTTTTCTGTGATTCGGAGGCTGATTTCCTACACTTTTGGCATATTTTGGATTTTTCATGTAAGTTTGGAAAAACTTCCAATTAACTTTTGGAAATATTCCTTAAATCTTTGCCAACATGACTATCTACATTCAATGGATTCGCACACCTTTTTGAATGCAACTTTTGCGTTACTTCTTGATTGCAATTTTTATTTGCCAGTTTTGAGAAAAGGGCCGTTGTTGACTATATGTCGATGTAAGAGAAAAAAAAATTCAAAAAAAAAGTTGAAATAGAAAAAAAAAATCTCAACAACTATCCTAGAAAGGACCGTTACCAAGTATTCGCCAATTCAATAAGAGCACTCAATATCTCAGAAAAACAACTATCCTGAAAAGGACTGTCGTCACTGAAAATAAAGAGCCCAGATACAGAAGATGAGAAATTCCCCAGCTATCCTGAAAAGGACTGTTGGAAATTTACAACCGATGTGTTATTTAGCAACCACCTGAAAAAAAGCTCATCCTAAAAAGGACCGTTATTGAGTATTCGCCAATGTAATAAGAACTCCCAATATCCCAGAACATCAAATATTCTGAAAAGGACTTTCGTTACTGAAAACAAAGGGCTCAGATAAAGTAAATAATGCCTCAGCAAAATAGAGAGAAAATCCAATGATGATATTTGGCATATAATAAAAAAAATCTATAACTGTGATATTAAAACATCAATATTTTCCACCTATATTTATTACCTTCTATACCCAAACTTATTTGTCGTTGGCAAAGCGCCACCTGTTGAATAAAAAACAAAGCATCTATATACCAGATTTACGGAAAAGCTGGTATCAGGGATTTTTGGGGTTGCTCGAGGGGTTGCTGAATACGAATCTGAGGTCGGATCTGCAAAATTCAAGAAGGCGGATCCAATATAGCGGACGTTTTTTTTTAAAATTAACCTATTTGCACTAAATTTGGCATACGGGGATTTTTGGGGTCGCTAATTACGAATCTAAAGTCAAATTTCTAAAATTCAAGAAGGTGGACCCAATATAGTGGAAACTGAATAAGGCAAACTACTATATTGGGTCCGCCATCTTGGATTTTGAAAATCGAACTTCTGATTAGTAATCGGCGACCCCAAAAACCCCCGTATAATAAATTTGGTACAAATCGATAGATTTTCGAAAATTTCATCCGCCATCTTGCATCCGCCATCTTGAATTTGGCAAATCAGACCTCGGATTCGTGATCAGCGACCCTAAAAAACCCCCGTTTACCAAATTTAGTGCAAATCGGTTCAATTGCGAAAATTCGGCCACCATATTGGATTTTTGATCGCCATATTGGATCCGCCATGTTAGATTTTGTCAACTTACCACCCCAATTTTTTGGGGCGTCCATCAGCTACAATTTGAGCCAAAAACCGACCCAAACAGTTGCGAATTTTTATTTTTACAAGCTTTTTTTGCTGGACACTTGATTTTTCTCCGACTACCGGCCGCCATATTGGAGCCGCCATATGGATTTTTCAAAGGCGCACTCGGCATTTGAAAGTAGACGGTCTAAGCTCTAAAATGAGCCCTTGGTCAAGTTTTTTGGTCGTAGCTCTGATCCGGCTGACGTGGATCGTCCCATATATATATATATATATATATATATATATATATATATATATATATATATATATATATATATATATATACGTATATATTATTGTGTTCAATATGTTGAAATTTATACCGAACAAAGAGCATTCGAGGACAGCATTAATTTTTTCTTTTTATTTGAAGAAAACTGCTGTTGAATCATACCGATTACTTCGAGAAGCTTATGGTGAACATGCTCCATCGCAAGATACGTGTGAACAATGGTTTCGGCGTCTCAAAAGTGCGCCAAAAATATACGAAGATGTGGAATTGCAAGCATTCTTGGACGAAGATGATTCGCAAACACAAAAAAAACAACTCGCCGAGCAATTGAGCGTTAGTCAACAAGCTGTTTCTAATCGGCTACGATAGATGGGAAAGATTCAGAAGACCGGTAGATGGGTACCACATGAGTTGAACGACAGGCAAATGGAAAAAAAGAAAAAAAAGCGAAAAAACACGTATCACATTTTGTTGCTGTTGTTGTAAAGGAAGTCGTTTTTGCATCGTATAGTTACAGGGGATGAAAAGTGGATTTATTTTGAGAATCCCAAGCGCAAAAAATCACGAGTAGACCCAGGCGCATCATCCACATCAACCGCAAGACCGAAATGCTTTGGCAGAAAGACGATGCTCTGTGTTTGGTGGGTACCAGAGGGGCGTGGTCTATTATGAGTTGTTAAAACCTGGAGAAACGGTTAGTACTAAACGTTACCAACAACAATTGACCGATCTGAACTGTTCGCTGCTTGAAAAAAGGCCAGAATACCGAAAGAGGCAACACAAAGTCATTTTTCTTCATGACAATACTCCATCACATACGGCAAAACCAGTTCGCGCCACGTTGGAAGCACTCAGCTGGGAAGTTCTACCCCATGCGGTTACTCACCAGACTTGTCTCCTTCTGATTACCACTTGTTTGCATCGATAGGTCACGCACTTACTGAACAGCGCTTTGGTTCGTACGAAGATGAGAAAAAATGGCTCGTTGAATGGTCCGCAGCAAAAGGAGAAGATCTTTACGGCAAATTGCCGGAAAGATGGAAAAAAAGCATAACAAGCGATGGAGCATACTTTGAATAAAGCACTTTTTATCATTCTTCCGAATTTAACATGTTTTTTTAGAAAAATATCCGCATTTCATACTTTTACACCTGGTATATGTAGTAGTGGTTTTTCGGGTATCCCGTATTAGCTTAAAGTCCCTTGATGGGCGGTTCCACTGACGTTTTGATGGAATCTCATCCATCTTTTTGAAAGCGTTTATCACTGGTCGGTGCCTTGGCGTTGAATATATATACATATATATATATATATATATATATATATATATATATATATATATATATATATATATATATATATATCGGGTCTTCCATTAAGGACTTGAAATAAAACGCAACCCATATATTGATATGACATTTCGCAACCCAAATTTTACTATCGGCTTGAAGTACACTCAAAACATTTATGTATGGAATTCGACTTCATTCACCACGGGCACGTTTGCAGCGGTCGATTCGTTGAACCCAATTTTCGATGACTCGGCCACACATTTCGACGGAAACGGCCGCTATCTCTCTTTCAGTATTGGCTCTGAGCTCCTCTAACGACGCAGGCTTGTTAGCATAGACCAATGATTTAACGTACCCCCATAAAAAGAAGTCTAAAGGTGTTAAATCACACGATCTAGGCGGCCATTCGACGGGACCATTTCTCGATATAACACGTTCACCGAATTTAGATTGCAGTAAGTCGATTGTTACACCCGCTGTGTGGCTTGTGGCGCCGTCTTGTTGAAACCACATATCATTAATGTCTAGCCCATGCAATTGATCAAAGAAATAACGTTGCAACATGCCTCTGTAGCGATCTCCATTGACTGTAACGTGACGGTTATTTTCATCAACGAAAAAGAACGGCCCAATGACACCACCGGCATGAAAACCGCACCAAACAGTAATTTTTTTGTGGATGCAGTGTTGTTTCTTCAAGCACATGAGGGTTTTCACCTGACCAATAACGCATATTCTGGTTGTTGACGAAGCCGTTTATCCAAAAATGCGCTTCATCACTAAAGATGATTTTGCGATGAAATTGGTCATCTTCTTCCAACATTTCTAGAGCCAATTCGAGAACGTACGTCGCGTCATATGATCGAGTGGCTTTAGTTCTTGAGTTAACTTTAACTTATAAGGGTGCAGGCCAAGATCCTTTCGCAAAATTCGCCATAGTGTGGTCTGAGCGATGCCCAATTCTTGAGAACGCCGTGAAATCGACTGTTTTGGTTCGTTTGAGATGGACGCTTGAACGGCAGCAATATTCTGGCCACTTCGACCAACCCGTTGTCTCACTGGCACGGAAACATCCAGCAGCGAATATGTTAACTCAAATTTTTTCACTAGACTATGAATTGCTTGTCTACTGGGACGAGAATTACGACCAAAAATTGGCGTTAACGCTCTTAAAGTTGCAGTCAGCGACTCCAAATTTTGGTAGTAAATTTTAATTATTTATAAACGTTGTTCGTTCGTGTACTTCACCATGATGAAAATGTTGACTTTACTGAATGTTTTGACGTTGACAGTTCGGTGATTGGCTTAAGGGTGCGTTCACAGTGGAATTTCAAAGTTGTCAAGTCCCAAGATGGAAGATATATATATATATATATATATATATATATATATATATATATATATATATATATATATATATATATATATATATATAGATACACAGTGAAGTCT
>CM032454.1:53133437-53205937 GCA_019049505.1 Pachyrhynchus sulphureomaculatus | reverse complement strand
GCACTGCTCGCACCCACTGGATTAGTTTTTCTTGGCTGCTTGGAAATAGGGCAGTATCATCCGCAAAACGCAAGTTATTGATTTTTTGCTCGTTTATTGAGATACCTCCCTTCCATCCATCCAGCTATCTTCTCATAATATATTCTCCATTTATGTTAAAAAGTTGTGGAGACAGTATACATCCCTGGCTGACGCCTTGTTCGGGTTGAAATTTATTTGAAAAAATGTTAAATACTCTAACTGATCCTGTGATGTGGTGATTATAGTTCACATATAAGAGAAATGGGGTGCTGAGGTACGCCCATTTTTCTCAATAGATCCCACAAGTGATGCCATTTGACTTTGTCAAAGACTTTTTTTAGTCTATGAAACATATGTACAGCAGGGTGTTAAATTCCCTTGATTTCTCTATTATCTGCGGTATATTTAATAAATGTTCTCGAGTATCTCTTGCTTTGGCAAAACTAGCTTGTTCCGCTGGCATTTATCTTTGAAGGAAAATCTTCAGTCTCTCACTGATAATATGCAATATTATTTTGCTGGCGTGTGAAATAAGAGAAATGGTTCGATAGAAATGGTTCGATATTATATTATTTGTATTGTTATAAGGTCTGGGCCTGGTGCTTTATTTGACTTAAGTTTGTTGAGCGCTGATCTGACTTCGCTCTCATGTATATCGGGTTCTTCTTTCAGACTTTTGTAATTGCCGTCGATGTGCTCAATGATTCGGTCATTTCTATATAGTTCCTGACAATAAGATCTCCACGCTTCTGCTATTTCTCCTATGTTGGTTTTTAAAGTTCCTGTATGATCTTCAATAGCCCAGTTCTTGACCTTAAAGTCCCTTGTTATGTATTTTATTTTCCTTAAAAGATCTACTGGTTGATTGTTTTGATTATGACTCTCGATTTCCTTGCATATATCGAAGTAGAATTGTTGTTTGCCTGACTTACATCTCTGTTTTATTTCTTTATTAAAAATCTTCTATTCTCTATGATCTGAGTGTCTCGTCCGATACTCAGTGTTTTAGCTTTATGGGTGGGTTTCTTTTTGGAGCTTTCATTGATACTGCTATACAGTTCTTAATAATTTCCGATGTCTCTTGAACTGTTGTGCTTTCAGACACGGAAGAAATGGCCTTTTCTGCCACTCCCAGAATATCATCTACTTTTCTCGGTATTATTTTCTTTGGAACGACACAACCAGAATTTACTTTAACTTTGAGTTGTATTTTGCCTAAGAGATTTTGGCCTGATCCACACACAGCTCCTGGATACGTTCTAACCGTTCGAACAGAGATTCTCCAGCGTAGCAGCAGTTTGTGAAGATATAATACATTTGCTTCCTTGATCTGTCTCCAGGACTCTTCCAAGTATAGAGTCTGTGCATGTGGTGTTTGAATTTACTGTTCATAATAGAATATTCGTTGTTAATGGCAAACTCGATTAGGCGATTTCCTCTGTTATTTCTCTCGCCTATACCATACTTTCCAAGTATATCCTTTATTTCGTCGTTCTGTGTGGTACTACCGACTTTTGCATTAAAGTCGTTACATATGAGGGTTAGCTCCTTATGTGGGATATTCTGGATAGTGGTTTCCAGTTTACTGTAGAAATCTTCGATTTCAGTATCATCTGCAGCTGTGGTTAGTGCATACACTTGGACAATGTTTAATTTGTGTGGTTTGCCATCCAGTTTGAGGAAAATTACTCACCGTCTTGAACCCTATAACCGATCTTTGAATTCTTGGTGGAACCAGAATGGCTACGCCTGTGAAGTTTTGATGTTCACTCCCTGAGAAATAGATGTAGCCCCGTCAAATATTCTGAAGTGTCCCTCTCCTAGCCAGTGTGTTTCTACGAGAGCAGCAATTTCTATTTTATATCTAGCTAGTTCTGTTTCAACGATTGCTTGTTTGCCAGTATGCGCCTTTAAACCCTGTACATTCTATGTATCGATGTTGAAAACGTTTCGCGGTTTCTCCTGCCCATCTGCATCGCAGTATCACAACCTTTCCGCTGCTGGAACTCTTTTTGTGATTTTCCAATGACAAGCTGGTTCAGGATTATTTCCTATGCATTATATCTTGGTACTGGTGGTTGCTGCTGCCCTCCACTAGGAGTATTATTCGCCCGTCCGGTTTGCTTTTGTACTAACTCCAAAAACAGGGTCGCCACCTCTGCCAACTTTGCTATTTTGAAGCTCCTATTCTCTGCCGCTGCCGCCGTTGTGGGCTTCACCCGTGACCCTGGGTAAGGAACCCTGAACAGGTGTTAGCATCCCGAGTCGGAAAGTGCCTGGAATCTGCGGCAGGCAGAGATCGATTCAATTTCCCTAAGTAGCACTGTCCTTGCGGAGTTCCTACCCTCTACCTAAATATATATATATATATATATATATATATATATATATATATATATATATATATATATATATATATATATATATATATATATATATATATATATATATATATATATATATATATATATATATATATATATATATATATATGGTATTTATATATATATATATATATATATATATATATATATATATATATATATATATATATATATATATATATATATATGGTATTTTATATATATATATATATATATATATATAGCTTTTTTTCAAAAATCTCCTTTTGAGGCAATAAAATGCGTCCCAGTCACGCAATTTTGAAGGATCTGCCTGGGTGGGCTTTTGATAATTGACTATGAATTGAATTCATTTTCCCATAAATATAATTTTACGTTTACACCAAGAACATCAAATCTATCATAACCCCATGTAAAGAGGAAAAATGATCAGATCACAAGTATTTTCATGGAGAGTGTTCGAAGAATGTAGCCCGCTTAATTTCTCCCAGAGCGGTGCATGTTAGAAGTACACGTCGCGGTGATACTTCACATCCGTAAGAGGTTCAGCTTGTTACTCCTCGTACAACGCTTTTCAAGCAGTCTTTTATATGGAGAACATCATCCCTTTGGAATGGCTTACCCAGGATTCTGTTTTCCACCAAGTACAATTTACAGCGATTCAAGAACAACGTGAATCGCTTTTTCCGTACACGTGTCGCTCCTGTAGCGCTTTAGGGACTTCCCTGCAGCACGTGTGCTAGACCCATAAAAAGAAAAAAAAAATTAACGTTTCTTAAACGTGGCTTTTAAACCATGAACTCCATAGGTGCTCGTTGCATTAAGTTAGGTTAGGTATGGAGTTCGGTACATGTTCGGTTATGTTAGATTAAAGTTCGCTATATTAGGTTACGTTAGATTTGGTCTTCCCTATATTAGGTTATGTTAAGTTTGGAGTTCCTGGTTTAAAAGCCTTAAGTTTAGGAAACGGTCATCTGAATATGATAAAATTTTTTCATTATTTTCAAATATTCAAACGTTTAAGTGGGTAATGAAGTAGGGGAAGAGTTAGATGGTTGCTTTAAAAACATTACGTTATACGTGAATTTCAACTCAAGTCACCGAGTGTGATCGAGAGATACCAAGGGAAATAATACTACTAAGTCTATTGTTTCAAGTATTGCAAAACAATGTTTCTGATAGGAAACATATATCATAAAATATTTTTGCTAAAAGATAATTTTAATTTACATATACATTATATCAGGAATCATCACAATAAATTCGATATTTATTCTTAACAAAATATTCCGTGGTCAAAGTCCAAACAAGAGTCTGTTGACACGACCGTAATCAGTCCTCGCGTGAGAGGGAACAAAGTTCATTTCATTCAGTTTCTTTATCTAACTGTCTAAAAAGAAAAGGATAACCTGATGATATTTTAATGCTAACTTTTATGTTTTGTTTGGAGAAACTAGAAAGTTGAAAAATATATGCGAAGTATATAAAAAGATAATAATAACGAGTCGAACGGTCAAACGTGAATATAATATTAACTGACTAGGTAGTGACTATTCTTCATTAAGTGAAGTATTCCTTAATATTCTGAACATTCTTCATTTTTATTTAACATTCTGGTGAGATATTTTGATTGTATGATTTATTTAAGTTTTAAGATCTATAGGCTGATTCAACAATGAAAGATAAGTTTAATATGCAATATAATTTTCTAGAATTTAAGAAAAAGTGTGTTTTGATCCTGCTGAGTATAATAATATTTTCCTGTAGTCGGTGAATTGGTATATCTATATGTGTTTATATTATTAGTAGGTCTTTCGACAACTGTAAAATCTTGAAAACAAAATATATTGCTGAAAATAACTAAGAGAGTTAAGAATTTCGGTTGAGAAGAGTTTATGAAAGAAGTATACTAGAAAAGGATTAGTATCAATATCCTTTCTGCGATTTTTCTTCGATTACCTAACTTCCTTGTTTTTAAGTTTCAAATTAAGCAAATTTTTAACGTTCCCATTTTTAGTATTCCATATGGAACACTTATAAGATTACTTCGGTGTCCGTCCGTCCATCCGTCTGTCTGTCTATCAAACTCGATTTTCTCCGAAACTATTTGACATAGAAAGTTGAAATTTGACATTAATATTTGAATCGATGGCCTCATCAGAGCCCTGTAGTTTTGAAAGTTAAATTTTGACTTAAGTGGGGTGAAATCGGAAGTGAATATTTTTTTTTTAGCAGGTCATCGAGTGGGGTATCAAATGAAAGCTTGAAAAAAGACGAGTTCAAAAATATACATAATGTAATACTTGCGCACAATTCTCTTTCTATTATTTTTAAAAAAGTGCGAAAATCGCTCGAAAAGTACCGATCAAAAAATTTTGGTAAAAAATTCTGGAATATTCCCTACAGGGTGTGGATTAAACGAAAATTATCACTAGTGCATTACCTTTAATAATTTATGCGGTATATAAAAAAACAAAAATTTCTAGGTCATCAGTTTTCACTAAAGATCGGAAAAAAACTTTGTTGATAACTCATTTGAGTGAAGTCACTGTTCATTTTATACTTCCGTAACGAACATTTTGATTTTAAAAGCAACCAACATACTAATCACGCAAGTCCAACTTGCACTTGACCGGTTATTCCTAGAAACAGTGCAGATGTAATATCATACCCGCTAATAGCATTGATCAATAAAAAGTGATTCTTATTGTTACAATTGTCCATACTTTTGGAAGAATATATTTTAGCTTCAGTTTTTCTTTTCCCTAGTTTTAATAAATAAACAGACAACAGAAATTGAGTCTGATCCTTCTTTGTGTACCGGCGATCTCTCCCTCAAGGTTACATCACTATTAATATTACAATACCTAAGAACTTTTAATTCTTCTTTTAAAAAATTTTTCAACGGTAAAATATTTTGAAGATAATTTTTCTGTACTTTAAAATCATATAGTAGTGGCGAACTTTGTGCTCAGAGATAAATCAGTCTATATCTTTGCAACGGTTGGCTATACAAAAAAAGTCTAAGGACCTAAGCTACAAATTTTCTAATAACTATTTTCCTCGAAAAATTGATAGTTTTCGAAATATTTCCAAAAAAAGTAAAACCCTTTCATCTTCTAAAAAAAAAAACCCACGGCTCAAATCAAGGGTACTTTTCAGGATATGCTCAAGTCATCAAAATTAAGGTCTCCACAAAAATTCACCTCGGTCAGAATTTTTTAGAAGTTTGCCCTTTTTTTGAGACTAATTTGACTGGACAATAATACGAGGATGGATTAAAAAGTTCGCGGCTTAGTTAAGAAAACAAAATAAAATACGTTCAAAAATATTTCTATTTTTCGACGTAATCTTCACCTAACTTTATGTACTTCTTCAACCTGCTTTCCAAAGTTTCCATACCTGTTTAAAAAAAAGATTCCTCAAGGTCTTTGAAATACTGGTTAACTGTACCTTCGACTTCTTCATTTGATCAAAACTTCTGGCCACCAAGGTGTTTTTTTAGGTTTGGAAACAGATGAAATTCCGAAGGTGCCAAATCAGGAGAATAAGCTGGGTGGGGCAGCAATTCGAAACCACAATCACGAATTTGATCCAACAGACGTGTAAATGCGAGCGTTGTTCTGATGGAACAAAACTTTTTTTCTCAATAATCTTGAGCGTTTCTCTTTAATTTCTTGACATAAACGACGCAAAAGGGTGCAATAGTAAGTCGAGTTTATTGTTTCGCCTTTCGGAAGGTAGTCTACCATAATAATACCTTTAGCATCCCAAAAAACTGATGCCATCACTTTTCCAGCCAACAAAATTGCCTTTGGTTTCTTTGGGGTCGGTTCACCAGATTTTTTCCACTGCTTGGATTGTTGTTTTGACTCTGGAGTATAGTGGTGAACCCAGGTTTCGTACATTATCACAAACCTGTTAAGAAAATCTGGCAGATCAGCCTCAAACATCTCCAAACGGTCGCGAGAAATCGTGAGTCGAATTCGTTTTTGTTCAACTGAAAGCAATCTGGGGATCCACCTAGCGTAAACCTTAGCAAAACCGAGTTCGTTGGCAATGATGTTTTGTGTTTGTTCATACGAGATGCCTATAGTGTTTGCAATCTTCCTGATAGTTAATCTACGGTCTTTCAATATGAAATCATACACTTTGTCGATGTTTTCTTCAGTCGTAGACGTCGTGGGCCGGCCGGAGCGAGGGTCATCTTCGATACTCTCGTCCACGTTTAAATTCTGCAACCCATTTTTTCACAGTAGTATGTGACGAAGCAGATTCCCCTAGTGTTGTTTTCATATCATCGTGGATCTCCTTTGGTGTTAATCTTTTTTTAAACAGGTGCTTGACCGCACGTTGTTCAATTTTTTCCATTTTTCCAAAAATGCTGCACTTGGTCTCACTAAACTCGTTCTAATCTAAAAACCACAAAAATTTTACATTGTGACAACCAAAGAAAGTGTGAACTTATTGAGGGTACTATAATAAAAATATTATAACTATTTTTTTTTTCGGTGAGGCCGCGAACTTTTCAATCCATCCTCGTATGTTAAATGATGATTTAAACATTGAATATTAGGGATAAATTTAATATTTATTTGACTTCTATTAAACAGGAAACTCAACTGGAAAATATTTAATCAGTAGTTTAACAGTAAATCCAACTAGTTAAGGGTTCGACACTAAACTTGAACTATCAAGTTATCTGAAGACGCTTTGTTTCTCTTCTCTAGTAAAATTATTTTCCATTTTTCGTAGTCCGATCCCTGGGACTTCCTTATGCCCCAACAAAACCTCTGGTTCGCTTGCGACACACAATACCATATTGAAGAAAACAAATTAACTTAAAGAGAACCCTGATTATTTTTTTAAATTACTTTTACATATTAGCTAGTTTAAAAGAAAATAATAACTGTACAAATTTAAGAGTAATGTTTACAAAAATAGGTTATTTGGGCATGGCGTTTAGATTCACAAATTTTGAGAACATAAAAATAACACAAATAATTTTTGAATAAATAAATTTATAATAATTTTTACACGATCTTCGAACAGTAATGCAACATGACGCGATTAGTTCAAATAACTAGTTCTGGTTATCTTTTTAGTGTTCCTTACAGACTTACGGAGTCACTTTGGTGTGTCTATCACACCCAATTTTCTCCGGAATTATTTGACATAGAAAGTGAAAATTTGGCACAAATATATGAATAGATGATCCGATCAGAGCCGACAAATAATAACTGATCCCAGAGAAATTTTAAACACATTACGTGACTACATGACATGTTAAATTACATACTGATTACTGATGATGAACAAACAAAGTTTTCTCCAAAACAATTTTAATAATTTGGTATTCTTTCTTATAAGTTGCAGTTAATTTTTTCAAAAGAAACACAAAACATTGTTTAAAACTAAATAACTAGTTCCTTATTGCTGTTATACATACAAAATTACACTTTAACTGTATCTCACGCGATTTTTAAAATTTTGTTTCCATTTCTGAGAAGTGTTTTTATCAGTGTTCCGTATGGTACATGTATAAGATCGCTTCGGTGTCTGTCCGCCTATCTGTTACACCCGATTTTCTCCGAAACTATTTGACATAGAAAGTTGAAATTTGGCACTAATATATGAATTAATGCCATCACAGCCATGTAGTTTTGAAAGTTAAGTTTTTGACTTAAAGATAAAGGTGATTAAAAGTTTTGGGAGGAGAAATCGGAAGTAAAAAAAAAAAATTTTATACCAAGTCATCGAGTGGGGTGTCAAATGGAAGCTTGTGAAAACACAAGTTTAAAAATATATATGTACTTGCGCATACTTTTCTTCGTATTACTTTTAAAAATTGCCAAAAATTGCTGTCCACTCCCTTATCTCGAAAAGTACTGATCAAAGAATTTTGAAAAAATTCTGGAATATTCTCTACAGGATGTAGATTGCACGAAAATTATCACGAGTGTATTACCTTCTTAATAATTTAGCTGGTATATATAAAAAAAATCAATGTTATCAGTTTTCAACAAAGGTCGGAAACAAACCTTGTTGAAAACTCATTTGGGATGGGTTTTGTGAAGTCATTTTATCAAATCCGACTTGCATTTGGCCTGCTATTTTTAAACATTTTCCGACTTAAACTTAATTCCGTTTATATCAATAAAGATTGTGTCCATAAATAGAACAAACTCTGCTGTTGTTCGGAAGTTAAAAATAAAATCAAATATACTAAATTATTATTTCAAATGTATAAGTTGAAATACATTTTTAATATTAGAAATATTTCATTTTAAAAATTAAAGTGGTTTAAAAGAGCTAAACTAGCAAAAATAGATATATCAAATATAATGGCATGCTTGCTTGCTCTAAATAACTGTGTATTTTATTTCTTTTGCCCAAACACTAATGTTAAGTAAACGTCAAATTGCAAACACCTAGAGTGACAACGCCTTCCACAGCTGCCAGGAGGGGGAGTTGGATAAATCGTATTATTCGACTTTGTTGAAAAACATAGTATACCTCATAGATTTAAGGAAGATAATCGGATGACCGTCAAAGCTTAGTTTTATTCCTTTAAAAAAATGTCATTCAGAACTCAGCATTAGACAACCCAAAAGCACATCCTTAAATAGAGTAAGAGGGTTTAATAAAGCAAATGTTAACGGTTTTTATGATTTGCTTGAAAAAATCGTAGATAAAAATGTATTCACGTTGATGAAAGTGTATTTTCCACCGTTCAGAAAAAATCGCAAAAAGTTTTAGGATGAAAAGGGAAGAAACAAATCGGCACATTCACAAGCAGGGAAAGAGGAGTTACTACAATAGCCGTATGTGGTGCCAGTGTGGCACAAAATTCTGAACTGGGGAATGGCGCTCCTCCTGGAAGTATTGTCACCATTTCAGACACTAGCTATATTAACTCAATTTTATTTGTAGAATGGATGAAGCATTTTTAAGCGTAATAAAGCCAACCCCTGAAAATTATTACTTCTGCATGATGGACATACAACATATACAAAGAACTTGGAAATGTTGAACATAGCAGTGGCTAATGAGATAATAATAGTAAAACTGCCAGGCCATTGTACTCACCGGCTTCAGCCCCTGGACGTCTCTATTTTTAGACCTAAGAGCAGTTGTTATATTCAAGTAACCGAAAAATGGTTAAGGACCAATCCAGGACGTCAAGTAACGCAATATCAAGTATTTACAGAAGCTTACCAAAGGGCTGCTATCATTGGCACCATTGTGAATGGATTTAAGGCAGCGGGAGTTTGGCTCGTGGACAGAAAGGTCTTTCCCGAACACTTGTTTGAAGTAGTGGACAATATGAATGCTCTTTCTCACACAATCTCAAGTAATAAAACCACGTTGATCTTACAAGGCGCTTCTATTATTGTCAATCGTAAAAAGAAGCAAATTGCTCAGCAACCTAATGCGACAAAAAAAAATCTCCCCTAAAGTGACCTTCACCCTCTCCGAATAAATTTCCACATTTAAATAGTGAACCGTCTACTTCAGGATTTAAAGCTAAAACTTCTTTAAAATCTTTATGCCCAATACCTGAAAATTCTTTAAAGAGAAAAACATTGTACAAATAGCTGTGGATATTATATTAAGTTCTTTCAAAAATATGTTGAAAAAATCATTAGAAGTCAAACAGAAGAAAAATACAACTACAAAAGAAAAAAAAGAAATAAACAAAAGAAGGAATCAAAAAACAGAAATAAGCCAAACACAAAAATAATACACAGAAAAAAGGTTGTCAAATCTAAAAGAATAAAGAGATCGTCTTTTATTCCGTCCAGTAGTGACGATTGCGAAGATGAAGTGGTACTTGACGATGACGAGACCGATGAAGATTTAGGTAATGAAAAAAATATTTGTGCCCTATGCGATGGTCATTATTATGATAAAAGAGGGCCAAGCGTTACTGCATTTAGTGTGTAAGTTGTAATAGATTGGTACCAGTTTCATATTGGAAACTTGTACTTCTAATCCTGACATTTGAGACAATGAACTGAAAATGAGAAATATTGTGATCAAGATTCTAGTAAAGACAGAAATAATAGCAAATTTTGTATGAAAGATAACAGTAATTAATCAATAACGTTTTTGGCACTACCGCAAAGATTGTTGCGATTTGACTGAATAGTTGTTTTTTTTTATTATGAATGATTTTTTTTTGGTCACGTTTCTTTTAAGGCATGTTTTTTTATTTTTGAATCAGTATTTTTCCTGTTAAAATCATTACAAGTGCCACAGTTGTTGGTTTGTTAGATTAAACCGATTATTATTTTTTATTAACATAGCTTTTATGGCAAACCTTTTGACTCTTTAAAATTTAATTTTGCATGAAAATTTTTAATTTTGAACTTTTTATACATAAAAGGAATCTCTCTGGATAAACGGAAGAATTGTAATAAAATAAAAGGTATCTTTGATAATTAGAATATGAAAATTATTATTTTAAAAGGTAACAATTTTATATTTATTTTTTAAATTAAATTTGCTGGGAAAGACCTAGTTAAATCTCAACAACTCTGTAGATCTCACGTTCTTGTTAACAATCGGCCATATTGTTTAGTTGTATTTTTTCTTTACTATTGAGATGCGCTATTTCAGCTGAATTTCCGAGAATAGGTCTTGCTTCAAGGGGGAGCCAGTTTCAATATATGCAGGTAATTTCATAACACCCTATATATATATATATATATATATATATATATATATATATATATATATATATATATATAAGGGATGGGGATTGATAAATTTTATATTGTTTTAATAGTCATATGGTTTTTTGTTAAAGAGGTGAAAGAAGTGGAGGACCAGATTAGAGAGGTTATTCGTTTATACAGCGTTATATGTTCTTTTCAAGATTTTTGTAGAGGAGAAATTCAAATTTTTTTTTTAATTAAAAGCGGGTGCAAGTGGCATGGATGGTTAAATATTGTATTCTTTCAATAGTATTTAGAGAATTTTTCCAGTTTTGGTGGTTGTAGTTGATGTAATTGACAAATTTTAGGAATATTATACATATTAAATACATATAACATATAAGGAGTTAATAGGATGGGGTAAAATTATATGTTTGCCAAATTTGAACACGATATCTTATGTCTCGAGATAGTTATCATGTCAATAGACAAATCGACAGACAAATAGACTGATGGAAGGAGAGGAATATGTTGTTAGTGAACTAGAGGCCTGGAGGTGCTTTTCTTAAAAGTTATTCTTATGACAGAAAAGTAGTTAGAAAAAGTATAGCTGCGCCGTACTAAGACTGTTAGTATTAATAGGCCATACTCAGAATAAATATAACCAAATAATTTTCGATGGAAGAAACTATATTGATTTGGACCTTGAGCCTTGCATTCAAGTAGGTTCGCCATTCAACGGACTGAAATGATTTTCAGTGTCGATAAGTCTTCAGAATGTTGTCTCTGTTTAAACAGTACAATTAGAAAAGAATAACCTACATAAAATTATCGAATATTCTAGTTAAAGCATAAATGAACAGGATGAAATTATAATACAAAACCTGGTGCAGCTGCAAGCGAAGGTTGTTAATCTTCGATTTAAGTAGATTACAGTATCTACCACTGCTAACATTAAATAAGTTTTTCGTTCTTAGCATATTTATAAGTGAAATAGTTTTTTTATTTTCTCATAAGGTGAGTGTTTTAATAAGTATTATATCAGTATATTGAAGTAACAAAAGTTTACAAATTACCTAAAAACCAAATAAAATGTTATTTTATTCGGTGTTAAAAACGGTTCTTGTACTGATAATAAATAAGATTGAAAGAAATAAATGTCGAAAATAACATACTAAGTTAAAAATGAAAATCTTAGTTTAAATAAAAATGGGTTTAATTTTTATTTTTACTATTTTATGTACTCGCCTTTAATTATGAGATATTGCAAAATAAGGTCCATTTTTTTTATTACCAGAGTAATATTTTTCATACATAAGAAGCGTTATAGGAAATCAACTTATTAAGAAAACCTATAATTCTGACTGTATTTTCTTTATTTACAGTGGGACTATTACTCATTTTAGAAATAAATCATATGGTTTGGAAATATGGTTGCAACGATATCAACAGGATTTTTTATATTTGACCTATTTTTCATCTTAGCTGGTGCATTTCTAGCATTATTCGCATACTTCGAACACTCATATCAATACTGGAAGAAGAAAGGAGTCCCTTACTTAAAACCTACTTTTCCTTATGGTAAGAAATTCTATTTAGAAACTTAGTCTCTTATTGTGCCCAATCTATTTCTCTTAATTCCCCAATTTTTTTATTGTGGTATGTAACAATAATTTACAAAATAAAAATAAAATAAAAATAAAATATATATATATATATATATATATATATATATATATATATATATATATATATATATTTATATATATATATATATATATATATATATATATATATATATATATATATATATATATATATATATATATATATATATATATATATATATATATATATATATATATATATATATATATATGTATATATATATATATATATATATATATATATATATATATAATGTATAATAAGTATTACTTCTCAACATTTTTAAGAAGGAAATGATACCTTATGGTAAGTTTCTAGTCACCAAACACTGGGATCTATCTCTACGTACCAAATCCGTTATTTCGGTTATATGTGGGATTAAAAAAAATTCCTTTGAAAAATTTGTATCCAAAAACAACTTAAAGCTGGAACAATGATTCTATTTTTTTTTAGTTACCCTTAATTCCATTTCAGTCACCTATACTAATTTCCCTGACAACGATATTTCTCAAAAACTATAGATTTTTTCCCTACTGCAAGTACTATAAATGTATCAAATTTTAAACTAATATCTCGTTTTATTCGATAATTATTGCGGTAAGAAAGAGAAAGCGAAACCATCAGAAATTTGAAGTCATTTTTTTAGTGAACTGAAGAACCTCAAACGAGATGTTTTTACACTAGTATATCAATTAGCTATTTAAGTAAAAAAGATTAAAGGTTACACGTTCATATTTAGAAAATTATAGTAAGATATAAGTTACAAATAACCGGTCAAGTGCAAGTTGAACTTGTGCAATTAGTGTTTCGTACGTTGATTGCTTTTAAAATTTTTGTTACGGAGGTATAAAATGATCAATGACTTCAAAAAACACATTCCAAATGAGTTATCAACAAAGTTATTTTTTGATCTTTACCGGAAACTGATGACCTCGCAATTTTTTTTTTTTTTTATACACCAGCTAAATTATTAAAGGTAATGCACTCGTGACGATTTTCGTTCAATCTACACCCTGTAGAGAATATTTCAGAGTTTTTTCAAAATTTACTTTTCGAGATAGGGGAGGCAGCGATTTTTAGCGATTTTTTAAAAATAATTATTACAAAGAAAAGTGTACGCAAGTATTACAATATATATATTTTTGAAATCGTGTTTTTACAAGTCTTCATTTGATACCCCACTCGATGACCTGTTAAATTTTGTTTTACATCCTATTTAGTTCCAAAACTAACCCCTTAAGTCGAAATTTAATTTTCAAAATTACAGGGCTCTTATGAGGCCATCAATTCCTACATTAGTAGCAAATTTCAAGTTCTTCTATATATTTGATATCAAATAGTTTCGGAGAAAATCGGGTGTGACAGACAGACAGACATATGGACGGGCAGACACGGAAGTGATCTTATAAGTTTAGTAGAGAAAAGGTATCAGGTATATTTATAACTAAAACTTGATTTCCCTCTACACACTGTAACCGTGAAAATTACAAATAAAAAAAAATAATTTTTTCGACTCCAAAAACTTGTACTTGATGTACAAGATCTTCTCTCCAAACCTTTCTTCTACTTCATTAACTCCTTGTATATCTGACCACAAACAGTTTAAAATAATGAAAAATTAATACAATTTTCAGCTTTTTTACCCCAAGAACCCTAAGAAGGACCTATAACAACTCCTTTACAATTTATTTATTTGAGCTTGAATAATCAAAAATGGTGAAAAATAACACAATTTTTAGATTCTTTGACCCCAAGAACTTTGAAAATAACATATAATTCTCTTCCTCCCCTACAAATTATTGAAAATAATGAAAAAGTAACACACTTTTTAGATTTCTCGATTTCAACAACCCTGAAAATGCCATGTAACGTTATATATTAGAAATAACTCCCGCCTCTTTATTTCCTTAAGTATTTCACTATAAATAATCTATAATATATATAAAATGCAACGTCTCCCTGTCTGTCTGTCTGTTAGCGCGTGTTCTTTTTTTTTTAAATTTACACATGTGTTCTCTGACCAGGTTATAAGATATATTTTATTACGTTAGGTAACATAAGGAATAAGCAGTGACGATAATAGTGAATCAAGTCGGAAAAAAGTTTGACGCTAGCGCGCTCTCTTGCAATATAAGCGTTAAATATGGAACAATATCATGTAGCAAAAAAAAATATATATATATATATATATATATATATTATATATATATATATATATATATATATATATATATATATATATATATATAAAATGCAACGTCTCTCTGTCCGTAAGCTTATCAATCAAGAACTATTTATCCGATTTACGTGTTTTATTAAATTCATACATATCTTCTCTGGCCAGGTTATATAATAATAATCTATATAATATATATAAAAAACGAACCGTCTCTCTGTCTGGATGTCTGTCCATTAATGTGCTTATTACTCGAGAACCACTTATCCGATTTATGTGTTTTTTTTTTAATTTGTACATATGTTCTCTGGCCAGGTTATAGGATATATTTTGTAACGTTACGTAATATAAGGAATAAGCAGTAACGATAATAGTGAATCAAGTCCACGCGAGCGGAGCCGCGAGCACGGCTGGTTATATATACAATTCATTCATTATCTCAACCCAAAATCCAGCAAAATTTTGATATTGGTATTGAGATTTTCCAAAATTTTTTACTTATTGTTACCCTTTTCCCTTAAGTTTAGCAGAAACAACAGGTTTTATTCCTATGTCTAGACCGACAAAAATTTGGGACTATGGTTTTGGTGAAAATGTACCCTGACTCTTAAAGAAATCTGAAGAGCGATTTTTTTTTCGAATACGATATTTCTCTTAAGGAAGAGAGTAAAAACGAATAAGAAACCAAATTTAATTATACGAGGAATGCTGGCAATAAATTCTATATTTAAACGATAAGATATTCAATTATTCAAAATTACGTAATGTAGTAGTGTTCAAAGTCCAATTTTATTTCACTTCCGCTAATATAAACATTAATTATTATGCGATGCAGAACAAAGTTCACTTTATGTTAGCGTGCCCTTGCTTATTTTGTAGATAAAAATAAACATATCAGTGACTCGTGATGTATGAAAACTAGCCAATATATCTTATATATCATATATATATATATATATATATATATATATATATATATATATATATATATATATATATACACTCAGTAAATACAACGTATATATATATATATATATATATATATATATATATATATATATATATATATATATATATCTATATATATATATATATATATATATATATATATATATATATATATATATATATATAACACACACAAATATCTTAAATTTATCAACACTGCAAAATTATCTTTTGAATTAGTCTGGTAAAGAAGCCTGCATTTTTTTCATATCCTTTTAAAAAATAAATGATTGTATTCCTGAAAAAATAACCTGATAGATTTTTCCATTTCTTTACGTCCCTATTTCTCGAAAAACATGATTTCTCATGACCATCAGTCTGTCTGTTAGTCTATCTGTCTATTGCTCTATTGGCACGATAATTCTTGAGCAACATGAGATATATATTTCCCATTTGATATAAATATTTTATTAGTTAAAATAGGGATGAACCTATACTTTTTAACGAGCTAGCCTTGATAGGAGAAGTGAAAGGGGTGGAGGCTGATACATTTTTTATAGTTTCAATAGTATTATGCAAACTTTTTTGGTTTTGGGTTGGTAAATGAACAACAAATGAGCGTCGTAACCTCTATTGCGTTGTTACACAGAATTTACAACAGCCCTCCAGGCTTCTTTAACTTCGACACTTCTCATTAGGCATAGACATGATCTGACCGATGTTGGGAAATCTACCTCTTTTTTTCCGTCGAGTTTCCCCTGGATCAGCAACTTGTCCATGCCATCCCTCCTTATTATGTGTCCAAAAATGATGCTATTTTTCTCTGAATCGATGGCTGGTCACTATTTTGGATGTTAAGATCGCTTAAAACAGGCGCCTTTGTCCTGTGAGCTGTCTAGGAAGTTCTGAGCATCCGGTGGTAGCATGTAGTTTCGAAAGCCTCTATTCTTTTACGGCATGCTGCATTAATATTTCTGCTCCGTATGTGGCTATAGGGAATATTAGTAAATTGGCAAGCCTTTTTTTTAGTCATTTTTTTATTCTGTGATCTTTCCATACTTTGCTTAGGCTTGTCATTTCAGTTTTGGCCATCGCTATTCTTCTTTTAATGTCTTCCTTTCAGCCCCCCTTGTTACAAATTCTGACGCCTGGGTATATAATATGTCTTCAATGGTATATCGTTGATTTTGTTGAAGGAAGGCAAAATTTTAGCTTAGCTATTTATATTTTTAACAAAAGCCAATCCTGTACTTAACTCTTTTTTTGGTTAGTGCCACCATCGTTTAAAATATCGAGTTCTAATGTGTGGCATAATTTATTTCTGAGTGTGAGAAAGTCAAAGTCGATGTTTTATTTGAGAACTACGTATTTGCATATTCGAGGAATAATTTGATCATTTTTTTTTTAAATAAAGTAAGACTGTGACCTGTTTAACATAATTAAAATTATTGTTTAAAAATTATAAAAAAGATTTTGTGATCTGACCACTAATTTCGTGGTAATATGTTTTGAGCATGAAACCTTTAATAACCTTTAATAATTAAATGACGGTATGACTGAATTAACTATAACCAATCGGTGTTATGAGATATTCAAAATTTAAAAAGTTTTTTGGTTCACTGGTTTTTTCAATATCATGAAGAAGAAAGTGCATAGTTTAAGCTAGTAGAGAAGAAAATTATGTTTATAACTTATAGCTAAATATTTTTCAAATTTGTATTTTAATAATAACATGACATCGTTTGTCTTTCCTTGGGTACACAACGTTGTCGTTTATGAATTTTAATAATCACTAATACCATTTTTGTTAAGTATTATTAAATCATAACATAAAATAAACAATCATAAAATATTGTCTATTAAAATCTTAAAAAAGTGATTTGAAGTGAAGTGAATTAAGGATAAAATTATTCTACGACAAAAAATAAACCCTGTACGTAGATAAAACTATTTTCAGCATCTTATAAATAAAATTTGTAAACAAAAACGAAAGATCAGTATCATTTCTTGTTAAATGCGTTAGTTTCAGACTTGTATGCCTAAACAGAAAATGGCATGTGAAATTTAGTAGGAAGACCAACTGATTCCCACCATTCGGCAAACCCAGATGTATATAACCTGGAAAAATATAAATAAATGAAACAATAAGTGAAAAAGATATATAAGATTTATGTTTTAAACAGAATAATAAATCAAGCAACAGATTTAGAAATAATCAATCCAAAATAATTGATCCAAATCAAGCCGGTTTTCCTGTGAGCGCTTCTTTAGTAAAAACTTTTTTATAATTAACTTTACCGACTTCAAAAATCTATGACCGGAGGAGAGGAAATTTTCAAAAAAATAAAAATAGCTATCTGCTAAAATTATACCATCTTCTTAAACGACATCACAGTCACCATCAAGTCGACCAGGATCATCACGAGCCACCTCCAACGCCATATCAACATGCTAGCCTCTTGGTTAGAACACTGGAAAATCCAGCTCAACCTAGCGAAGACCCAAGCCATCATGTTTTCAAAGGCCCGCAACTCACTGTCGGAAAGTCTCACCCTCCAAGGAACCCGACTCCGATGGTCAAACAGCATCAAGTATCTAGGCCTTCTCTACGACAAGCGGCTAGTATGGATGGACCAGGTTACCGCCTCCGCCAAGAAACGCAACCAACTCTTCGGCAGCTCTACCCTCTACTCAAGTCCAGCAAACTGTTAACTCGCAACAAGTTGACAATCTACAAGATGGTCATCCGAACCGGATTGACCTACTCCAGCCCAGCATGGTGCCAGATGTCACGCATCCCATGGTTCGTCCGCAATACCCATCTTCAGCGAGACTTCCAGATGCCCACAGTCCATGAATTCATCAGCAGCACCCAGACCAAATTCCTCGACAAAGTCATCCACCACCCCAACCCCACAGTCAGGACGAGCTACCGTCCTCCTCCACTCCCATTACTTACGAATTAGTTTAAGTTAACCTTAATTAATATTAAGTTTAATTTTAAGTTTATGTTCATGAAATATCTTAAGTTGAAATACCTCTCAATACACTTATATAAATTCTTTACCTAAGGTAATTAGGGCCTTGGCATGTATATATCTTAAGATCCAAACTGTTAACGATGTTCTGTAGTATCAATGTATAATAGTTATAGACCAGCTAGTTGCCAATAAATGAAATGTGAAATATGAAAACTTTCTTAAAATGATAACTTGGTGAAAAAATTTTCAAAAAAGGGCCACTGTTATAAAAGAAATTCTTCCTTATATTAAAATTTTATCCTATTCTAACATTTATTAGTTGGAGGGGTTGGGAAAATTTCCAAAAAAAAAAAATTCTCTTATCACAAAAAACCACCAATGAAACCCTTTCCTCAAGCAGAAGACGGTCTCCTTGTAAAGGCCGAGCCGGGAGAATTCACCTCGTTTCCTCTCTATTCAGCCCTGCAGATAATAGATTAGGATATGTCATTATATAAATTAACAAACTCTCTTGACATGCTTAATTTGAACAACGCAAACATATCATTAAGTTGAATTGCTTGTTGATAATGACGCAAATTACTTAATATGAATATATTCTGGATATGGTTTAAGTGATCTTGCTTAAAAAAAGCTAAAATAACGTACTAAAATAAATTTATATTTTGGGACTTTTTCATTGGAATAATTAAAATTTTTTGTTTAATATTTTTAGGAAACAACATATTTCTTCTTCCAAAATCTAGTACTTTTGCTGGGGAAGCTAAAGTATGGTACGATGAATTAAAAAGAAGAGGTCATAAGTTTGGAGGAGTGTATTCTTTATCTCGAAGAGTTTTAGTATTAGTTGATCCGAATTATATTAGAGATGTTTTATCTCAGGTAATTGACAAAATTGTATAAATTTGCCTATTTGTTGTTATACATTGATCAATCAGTAGCAAATTATTTTAAAGTTAATAGTAAGCTTAAAAAGAAAATCCGACATATTTTTAAAAACTCCTTTAACAGTTATTAACAAATTAAAAAAAAAACTTTAAATGAAAATAGGTAACATAAGACTTTTGTTTACAAAAATAAAACATTCATGAGTACGCAGCTGAAATTTTCAAAATTTGAAGAAACAGCAGTAAAACTTTTATTTGAATTTGGTTTAAAAACAGATAAAAATAAACATTTATAATAATTATTATCCCATTTTGCCTCGATTACTAACTCCTCCTCTGTCCTCATGAGCTGGTTCCTCGTACTTGATCCTTGCAGATATCTCGGTCTAGAGCCATTTGGCCCGCCTCATGCAGAGCTTTTTCAACAAGGGGTTGAAGTTGATCTATCCATCTTGTTGGAGATCTGCCTCTTGATCTTCGGCCGCTGCCTTTCCTTCGACTACCAGTTTTATTAACTACAGGACTGCATTTCTCTAAACCATTCAAGGTATTGTTGCATTTCATAGCTCATCTTCCGAGAGTAAAATATGTTCCAGGAGTCAATGTACGGTAATATTCTTTTTGTTCAAATATGCTTAAAAGTTCTCGGAAAATGAAATTACTCTACTAAACACAAAAATCTGACTTAGTATAATGCATAGCGTTAGTTTTTAAGGCTTTTACACGCCTCTTACCCAACTTCCGGCGATACATCTGTCTGCGCTAGAGATGTATTTTTCATGTAATTTTAGCTGTCATGGAAATTTATCTCCGTTTCTCGAAGAAATCTCCTTCCAACGATAACGCTTGGTTAGGTAGAAACTACTAATATTATAATTGATAATATATTTGTGTGTCCGGACAAGAAGCAAGCAAATAGTCGATAAAACTAAGGACCCACACAGTCAAAGAATTAAAGCGAAACTTCTTGTTGCATATTCCAACAATCTCAGATCTTCTTGGTGAGTCACTAACCCCAATAGTTAAAAATTTCATTAAGTCTACTATACCATCATTTAGACTATCAGATAATACCACTGCAACAACACCTGTTGAGAAAGCTAATTTGTTAACTGAACTTATTCCTTCATATTCTACTATTGATTGTCAGCCAAAACATTATCTACTATTCCCAACGTGCAGTCAAAGATGCTAGATATTTTCTTCAGACAGCGTATCATAGTACGTATTCTAATAAATTTAGACATCAGAAAAGTTTCCCGCGCTGATGGAATACCTGGAATAGTATCGGAATCGGAAAAAAAAATTCTTCAGTTTAATTCTGCCATTTGTGTTCTCATACAAGGATCGGATAAGGTTTACAGGATGTATATGTGTTCCCATGCTGATTAGAATCGACCAAACTTTGTTCCATTGTATGCAGTCCAAAGTTTTAAATATAGGTTGTAGGTATAAATGCAAGTTCGCACCAGTCTTTTGGCTATCTTCTAATCTTCCATATCTCATTAAACAGTTGATGTAGCATAGTCACAGCGATTTCTCACATCATCTTTATTATTTCCGCAATGATCTCGTAGGTACCCGCTGCTTTTCTATTCTTTAACCTTTGAATAGCCTTCCTGACTTCAGACCTAAGAATACGTGACTGTTGTTCTTCTACTGTTTCTTTGTCGACACTGCAGTCACCCACTAATTGAGCCACAAAAAGTTTTTTATAGTAATTATTCCAAACGTCAATGATTTCAGGCATGTCGGTGACTATTCTATCTTCCTTATCTCTGATTATTTGTGTTTTAGCTTTTGAATTCTTTCGATAGGTATCTTACCTTTTCGTAAAGTTATTGTGGCCGATTGTTCGTAGCATGTTGTTCTAGCTCCTCACATATATTATTCAAGTATGCGTTTTGGTCCTTTTTACAAGTCACCTTGATTTTTTCATTGATTGATCTGATTCTGTCTTGACCAACCGATGTGCTGTTTATTAAAATCATATTTCTTCTTGTTTTTATAAGCTTTAGGGTATCGTCGGTCATCCAATGTTTTTGAGGGTTTTTCTGTTCTTCCCGAGAAGTGTGTAACATCATTTTTTATCCACTTCTTAATATCTGTCCACGTTTTGTCTATGTCTTCTGTGACTTGCGGAATGTTAAAGTTGATTATTGTTTGGAAAAGATTACTGTATGACACTGTAATTTGTTTTAGTTTTTTTAGGGGTGGCTAGTTGTATTCTCATATGAGCCTTTAATAACTTGTGATTTGAACCACATGCCACGCCTGGACGGGATCTTACATTCAATATAGATGACCTCCAACTAGAGCTAGTGAGGATATAATCAATCTGATTTTTGTAGTGCCCGTCCGGTGACACTCAGGTGGAAAGTCATCTTGGATGATGTTTGAAGGTGATATTAGTGATAGTAAAGCTATTACTAATACCAAACTGAAGTAGACGATCTCCACGTTCGTTTCTAATATCAAGCTCATATTTTCCAATGATATTCCGAATCTGGTCATTGTCATTTGTACAGCCAATTTTAGCATTAAAGTCTCCAATCACCATTATGATCTCTTTTGATGGGATTTTTGTACAAGTTGCTTCAATATTATTGTAGATTTCTTCAATTGCTTCATCATCAGAGAGTGATGTTGGCAGGCATTTGTAATATATGCAGGTGTACTGGTTTTACCATAATGATTATTTTAATCAGGCGATCATCTACAGGCAGATAATGCTTGACACACAATGTTATTAACAACTATGGTTTATATTTAGAATAGCCTAATTGAAGACGACGAACCCACCAGCAACCATGACTTCTGGGAAGATCGAAGAATAGTTAGTGGGTTTGTTGGAGGTAGCACGTCGAGCTAATACATCAGATCCGTATGAAGTTGTTATCACTGCTCGTAAAACGCTATTAATAAATTCTTTTATTTGGAGAACCTCATCCCTTTAGAATGAAATTCCTAGGACTGTGTTTCTCACCACGTATAAGTTACAACGTAAATAGTGTTTTCCGTAGGAATATCCCTGCAGAACGTTGGCATGCTCATGAATAAAATTATCAAAATGGATCAATAAATTTCGAATATTTGTTAGCACCTTCTTGACGCGGAGTGGCATAATGCTGTCGTCTCACTGTGTATCTCAAAAAGTTTTTTACAAATGGAGGAAAAGTTTATTTTACATATTACAAAAAAAAAATTATTCTTGATAAGAAGTTTGCACCACATGGAAATCCATAATCGAGCATCAAAAGTTTAAAATATTTGATGGTATACAGGGAAAATAAAAAATTGAAAATGTTAATTGAAACTAAAAAATTATTCTCACGTTTAGCTTTGTGGCCTTCCTAGTCAAAAATTCAAACAAACTCCAATAAACACGTCAGTAATTATTGGATTATTTATTAAATAAAAGAAAATGAGATCACTACAAATTTTAGGCTGAAAATAAATGAACATATCTTTGGAAATACCTAACAAATTGCCAACGTTAGTGTGTATTTGAAATAATTAGAAATGCCAGAAAAATTGAGGGTTGAAGATAAAATTGAAATTGTTCTCATAGTTGGAGATAATTATAAAACTTTTGGAGAAGTAGCAAAAATCTTTAATAATAGACACCTGATAAAACTGTACACTTCATAAATGTAGGATATTTAATAAATAAATTCAAGAACTTGAAAATAAATTTAAAAAGAAACATCTGGCATGGGTTTCAAATGAAGATAATCAAAATCAAGTATTGCTATTGGTAGTAGAAAAGCCAAAAGATTCACTTCAGAAAAGATCAGCTTTATTGAAAGTGAGTAAAACTACAGTTGGGAGAATTTTATGACCAAATAAATTTAAACCATACAAACCCCAATTTACCCTACTTTAAAAGCAGGAAATTTTGAACGAAGATTTAAATTTTGTGCTTGGTTTCAAGGAGATTTGGAAAATAACAAGTTTATGGCAAGACAAATAATTTGCTCTGACGAAGCGACATTTACGTCTAATGGGACAGAAAGAATAGTTGGACCACTCTTTTTTCGAAGTAATATAAATGCTAAACGTTACCTAGAATTTTAAATAATAAGTTTCTTAATCGCCTACCAATAATTGAAAGACAACGTATAGTATACGGCACCAACATGATGGTGCATCATGTCACAGTACGAGAAATGTTCGAGATTATCTCCTCCACATTTTTAACGGTAGAGTAATAGGGAGGTATGTACAGTTTACCTGGCCCCCCAAGCTCTCCGGACATCACTCCTCTAGACATTTTTTTATTGGGCTACTTAAAAGAAAAGGTTTATCTTAAAAGACCATTCAAAATGTTGATCATCTTGAGAGAGTCATTAAGGAAACATGTGAAGCTATAACTCCTAACGTAATTAGAGATGTAATAAAAGATTTTTCTCAAAGAACAATCACCTGTTTAGAAAGGGACGGTGGATACATTGCAGCACTTGTGCAATAAAGTTAGAATTAATCCATATGTTTAGTTGTTATGTTATGTACGTAGTAATTAAGTAATGTTGCAATTTCAGAATAAAATAATGTTACCACAAATTTATTATGGATGTAATTGTTGAAAGGCAGATAAAAAGATTATCAAATTCTTAACAAAAATATGATACAATTAAAATCAGTGCACTAGTTTTTAATTAATTTCGTTTTCCTTTATTCAATAAAAAATCTGACAATTACTGACGTGTACTGGAGTTTTTTAAATTTTTACCTAGGAAGGTCACAAATCTAAACGTGAGCATAATTTTTTAGTTCCTATTAACATTTTCAATCAATATTTTGCTCCGTATTTAAATTTAAACACACTTTACTCTTTATCATAAATCATTATTTTTTATTTTCCCTGTATACCATCAAATATTTTAAACTTTTGATGCTTGATTATGGATTTTCATGTGATGCAGAACTTTTTATCGAGAATATTTTTTTTGTAACGTGAGATAAACTGTTTCTCCATTCGTATAAAACTTTTTAGGACACACTGTATAACTTCATAAAAAGTTATAAAAATCTTGCCCGCATTGTCATATTAAATTTTTTTAGTGATATTTTGGGATATATTATTTTAGATTTATTTAAAATAACATATTATTTTTTCATCAAAACTTTTTTCATTTTATGATCTGAAGCAATTTCAGAGTATTTCTGTACATTAGTTTTGCTTTAGATAAGTTAATTAGAGAGACTATAAGTGGAATAAAAATAAATGTTTTTTATAT
Organism: Pachyrhynchus sulphureomaculatus; assembly: GCA_019049505.1. Taxonomy (NCBI): domain Eukaryota; kingdom Metazoa; phylum Arthropoda; class Insecta; order Coleoptera; family Curculionidae; genus Pachyrhynchus; species Pachyrhynchus sulphureomaculatus. The sequence continues at coordinate 53,180,993 of CM032454.1, read as the reverse complement.
TGTACTATTTTTAGGATTTCCAATATTTTACTGATCGTGACGTTTATTCTAATGAAAAGGGTGATCCAATAACCACTCATCTTTTCAATATTATGAATCCAGGATGGAAACCGTTACGGCAAAAATTAACACCAACCTTTACTTCGGGAAAAATGAAAATGATGTTCGACAGTATTGTGACTTGCAGTCACAATCTGATCAATCACCTAGAAAAATGTGAAAAAATGGCTGATGACGTTCATATTCGGGAGGTATACAAGCAACTTTGGGATACGCATCGGAATATAATATATTTTTTCATTATAAATCCTGTGAAAAATGACCAGAACTGTATAATTTTAATTTACGGTACTGATTACTGCTTCTTGGATTCGGTATTCGTTTACCTAAGAAAAAATTCACTATTTTCGACGTATATTTCCTAGCTGGATTTTTACTTACAATTCGTTGTGATTTTTAGTGTTCCATACGGAACACTTATAAGATGACTTCGGTGTCTGTCTGTCTGTCTATCTGTTCGTCTGCCTGTCTGTCACATCCGATTTTCTCCGAAACTATTTGTCATAGAAAGTTGAAATTTGGTAATAATATAGGAATTGATGGCCGCATCAAAGCGCATAGTTTTGAAAGTAAAATTTTGACATAAGGGGTTAGTTTTGGGGGGTGAAATCGGAAGTGAAAAAAAAAAAATTTTAGTAGGTCATCGAGTGTGGTGTCACATGAAAGCTTGTGAAAACACGAGTAAAAATATATATATAATGTAATATTTGCGCACACTTTCCTTTGTATTATTTTTAAAATATCACGAAAAATCGCTGTCCCCCCACCTTATCTCGAAAAGTATTGATCAAAAAATTTTGAAAAAATTCTGGAATATTCTCCACGGGGTGTAAATTCAACGAAAATTATCACGAGGTATAATTTATCTGGTATATAAAATAAAACAAAAATTTCAAGGTCATCAGCTTTCAGTAAAGATTGGAAACAAACTTTGTTGAAAACTCATTTGGGGTGTGTTTTGTGAAGTCACTGATCATTTTATACTACCGTAACAACATTTGTTATTTTAAAAGCAATCAACGTACGGAACACTAATTGTGCAAGTTCAACTTGCACTTGACCGGTTATTATTTATCTATTCTCTTTGCAAAAGAATTTCTGGTTAAAAATATTTCCATTTTTTAAAAACAATATTACAATAGCCCAATATTTATATTTTTTAGGTTTTATCTTCTTTTACAACTGACGTAATAGGTACTGTGGCCTTTGGAATAGACTGCAACAGTTTTAGCGACACACAGGCGGAATTCAGAAATCATGGAACCCATTTTTTTTGATAGAACTCTACTTTTGTTAATAAGAGGATTATTTACAAGCAGTTTTCCAGACTTATGTAGAAAAATAGGAATAGGATGTAAGCTTATTAACTTTCTATTTAAAACAGATTGATAACATACGTGTGCAATTCAAATCTATTTGTATTAATTTGAAAGGCACATGTAACAGTGACTCTAAAAATGTTGATCAAATTTAAGTTTGAAGAAAAGTTATAAAAAATAAAGTATAAAGATTTATTAACAAATATCCAATTCCTTTGTAGAGTAAAGGAAATGAATCGATGACATTTCTTTAAAAATAACCGGTCAAGTGCAAGTTGAACTTGCACAATTAGTGTTCCGTACGTTGATTGTTTTTAAAATAAAAAATTTTGTTAGGGTGGTATAAAATGATCAGTGACTTCACAAAACACACCCCAAATGAGTTTTCAACAAAGTTTGTTTCCAATCTTTACTGAAAACTGGTGACCCTGAAATTTTGTTTTTTTTTTTCTATACCAGATAAATTATTAAAGGTAATGATAATTTTCGTTCAATCTGGAGAATATTCCAGGATTTTTTCAAAATTTTTTGGTCAGTACTTTTCGAGATAAGATAGAGGACAGCAATTTTTCACGATTTTTTAAAAGTAATACGAAGAAAAGTGTGCGCAAGTAGTACATTATATATATATTTTTACTCGTGTTTTCACAAGCTTTCATTTGATACCACACTCGATGACCTAGTAAAAAAAATTTTTTTTCACTTCCGATTTCACCCCTCAGAACCAATCCCTTAAGTCAAAATTTATGTTACGGTAATATAAAATGATCAGTGACTTCACAAAACACACCCCAAATAAGTTTTCGACAAAGTTTATTTCCAATCTTTACTGAAAACTGGTAACCTGGAAATTTTGGTTTCTTTCTATACCAGATAAATTATTAAAGGTAATGATAATTTTCGTTCAATCTATACCCCGTGGAGAATATTCCAGGATTTTTTTAAAATTTTTTGATAAGTACTTTTCGAGATAAGGCGAGTGGACAGCGATTTTTCGCGACTTTTTAAAAATAATACAAAGCAAAGTGCGCGTAAGTATTACTATATATATATATATATATATATATATATATATATATATATATTTTACTCGTGTTTTCACAAGCTTTCATTTGACACCACACTCGATTACCTAGTAAAAATTTTTTTTTTTCACTTCCGATTTCACCCCCCAAAACTAACCCCTTAAGTCAAAATTTAACTTTCAAAACTACATGGCTCTGATGAGGCCATCAATTCCTATATTACTACCAAATTTCAACTTTCTATGACAAATAGTTTCGGAGAAAATCGGGTGTGACAGACGGACAGACGGACAGACACACGGACAGACAGACGGACACCGAAGTGATCTTATAAGTGTTCCGTACGGAACACTAAAAAAAAACAACAAATAATTAAATCAAGTTCGTCTTGCTACAAGTTTTTACTAGTATAGATAATTTTACTAAAAATAGCAGTATACCAAGTTCCGAAATTTAGCTTGAAAACTTTGCACCTATGATGTAATACAGGATGTCCCATAAGTAAGATCAAATTTGTTTGAGATACCATGAAAATCTAAGAGGTGGAAATGGCAAGGTGGGGAGCCAGAGCATAACTTCGGCCAATGGAAGAGCGTGGGATTTTCGTATATCAATAAGGTTTGCCCAATTTAAATAAAGCCTCGAGTTTTTAACCGATAAATACAAGACTGCAGAAGTTTGAAGAAATTGATTGGACTTTGAATAAACCTTGAACAGGATTGCCAAGGGTAATAAGAAGTGAGGTGAATGTAGACTTCGCTCGAGTGACACTTCGCGAAATTCCCGACTTCTCCATACGCAAACGGTCAAGTGCCATAAATATACCTAGAACTTCGTTCTAATTCATTTGAATGACTACGTCAATAAAAGAAATTGCTAGGATAAAATATTAATAAATCAAGCATAAAAATGCTAAACTCGCAGCAATGTCTGCACGTGGAATAATCGACTCTTGTGTACATCTTTAAAAACTAGAGAGATCGCACACGAACTATTAATTCGGGGGTGATACTGGAAGACGATTGAAAATTGCTTCAATACCCGCTTCACAAAATTTTTATTGTCGCTGATTTTAATCAGAGAATCTGATATAACTATAATAACTAAAAAGTTATTCATTTATGCTGTTTCCTGAAAGCTCAATGTTTAAACTGATCATTTTGATGGTTAATTATGTTACCTACAGTAAAAAAGATTATCTGCAAAGAGTTCGTCTCGATAACCGCCGTTTGTGTGTCATTCTCGGCTCTCGTGGCTTAATTTACGTTTAAATTTCTATCGCCAGGTATCTGGTATCTTCTCGGCTTGTTTCTAATCTCAAATATTTTTTAGCAATTCGTGACGTGGTTCTAGAAGGGATTTTTATTTTATTCAATATTTTCTTCCCTTTCTTTCTGCGACTGCTTTAATGGCCTATTGGTTTGTCATCGATCGCTTCGTGGTCTATCTTTCAGTTACAGTTTTTTTGCCATACATATATATACATATATATATATATATATATATATATATATATATATATATATATATATATATATATATATATATATATATATATATATATATATATATATATATATATATATATATATATATATATATATGTATATATATATATATATATATATATATATATATATATATATATATATATATATATATATATACGAGGCTGGTTTGAAGTCCGTGCAAAGTCCGAGAGATGGCACCACCGGCGCGTATCGAGGTCATGTTTAGTTAGTAGCATCTCTTGAATGAACGCACACCAAGTTTCAGCCATACTGGTCTATTTCTTGGTGTTTGGCATTCGTGTGAATCAAGTAAGTCGAGTGATTTTCAAGAAATGGACGAAAAAGAATTTCGTGTGTGGTGATTAAACATTACTTTATGAACGGCAAAACGCCTCAGGAGACTAAAGAGAAGATTGATAAACATTATGGTGACTCTGCACCTTCGATTAGAACAGTTTATAAGTGGTTTCAAAATTTTCGGACTGGCCATATGGGCACAAGTGACGCTGAACGTTCTGGACGGCCTGTGGAGGTTACGACTCCAGAAATCACTGATCAAATCCATGATATAGTGATGGATGACAGAAGAGTTAAGGTGCGTGAGATTGCTAGTGCTGTGGGCATCTCGACTGAACGGGTACATAATATTTTGCATAAACATTTGGACATGAGAAAGCTATCCGCAAGATGGGTGCCGCGATTGCTCACGCTTGACCAAAAACAGAATCGTGTGAAGTGTTGCAAGAATGGTTTGCAGCTGTTCCAGAAGAATCCGGAGGACTTTAAGCGTCGTTTCGTCACTGTGGATGAAACATGGATACATTACTATATTCCTGAGACCAAACAACAATCTAAACAATGGGTTACCAAGGGGGAATCTGCACCAAAAAAGGCAAAGACCGTTCCTTCGGCCGGAAAGGTTATGGCGACTGTCTTTTGGGATTCGCAAGGGATAATTCTCATCGACTATCTGGAAAAGGGGGTAAAACTATTACAGGTGAATATTATTCATCGTTACTGGACCGTTTGAAAACCGAGCTGCAAGAAAAACGCCCGCGATTGGCCCACAAGAAAGTCCTTTTCCATCACGACAACGCACCAGCACACACCTCAGCAGTTGTGGTCGCAAAATTAATGGAAATAGGATTCCAACTCGTTTCACATCCCCCCTATTCTCCAGACTTGGCTCCCTCGGACTACTATTTGTTCCCCAATTTGAAGAAATGGCTGGCGGGACAAAGATTTTATTCAAACGAGGAGGTGATTGCAGACACTAATGGATATTTTTGCAGACTTGGACAAATCCTATTATTCGGAAGGGATCAACAAACTAGAACAAAAGGTTTATCCCAAACACATAAGTATTTTTTTTATTTTTGCACGGACTTTTCAAACCAGCCTCGTATATATTATATATATATATATATATATATATATATATATATATATATATATATATATATATATATATATATCGCATTTCCGTAAATTGTCGGTACGTTAGCAGTTCAAAAAATAGACATTTTATTTTACTGTGACACTGATAAGACTCAGTTTAACTAGTTACTTAACCTCCAGAAACAATTATTCACAGCTGAGCATGATTTTTTTAAGAACCTTTTTTTACAGCTCGATATGCAAAATTTTTGCGGAAAAAATGGGGAAGAAAACTCGCTGAATTACCGTAAAGAGCGTCAAAAATCAATGTACAAAGCAATTTATCGACATTTATTTAATAATCCTAATAACGTTTTCCTCTTTTTATATAATGGCCATTTTTGCCCATTTTTTGCCCATCTTGTAGTGAAATTAACATCCATGTGCACTTTTCTTATGTTCTTTGACCTGCTGACGTCGAATTTTTTATATATCTTGATATTAGGATATCGTTCCCAAGTTATGGCCAGATTTGGTGTTTCAAAAGATATTAATTTTACAGCCAAGTACAGTACAGTAAAAAAAGTATATTTTAATTTATAATTACAAAAACAACGCACATTTTTTAATTTTTCAAGTACAATATCTTGTTTTCTGACAATAACTTGGAAACGATATCCTAATATGAACAATGTACATAAAAATTCGAAGTCAGCAGGTTAAGAACACAAAAGAAGTGTACCTGGACGTTAATTTAATTAAAAATAAATAAAATGGGCAAAAATGGCCATTGTATAAAAGAGGAAAACGTTATCAGGATTCATGAAGAATAATTTCAATAAATGGCATGGATAAACTTATATTATATACTATGATTATTATATATTGATTTTTGACGCTTTTTCCGGCAATTTAGCAAGTTTTTCCATTTTTTTTCGCAAAAATTTTCATATTAAGCTCTAAAGAAGGTTCTTAAAAAAGTCGTGCTCAGCCGTGAATAGTTGTTTCTGGAAGTCCAAGGAACAATTTAAATCGGGTCAATAAGTGCCACCATCAAAACAAATTTCTCTTTTCTTTCTCAGCTTAAGCCATTTCTAATACAGCAAATTTAAAACTAGTTAGAAAAGAATTTTTTTCATACCTTGGAACTTTGAAAAGTTATATCCAATTAAAAACCTATGATTGGGGCAGTGTTTTACAAAAAAGAACCTTTTCCTATAATTGAACTTCATTTAAAATTTTTGTACGAAAAGAAGCTCTAATGAAGAAAAGCTGTGCTTCTAAGGGCACGCTAGTTTCTACAGGCACAGGGAGGAGAGAACATGTGCCCCCTTCTGTTTGCTATGCCACGGATGACTAGATAATAAAATACCACCTAGTTTCAAAGACTTTAAGAAATAAAATCTATTAGACATTTTTGTATGAAACAAAAAGAAAATGTTCATATATCATTCTTTATTAAATTTTTTAGTGGGAAGACGAGAAACAAAAGAATTTTTCTCTAAAGTAGTCAAGGATACAATAGAATACAGAGAAAAAAAATAAAGTAAGGAGACCAGATTTTTTACAGTTGCTAATTGACATGAACAATGAGAGTAAAGACACGGAGAAGCCTTTTAATTTTAACCAAATAGTGGCTAATACTATGTTGTTCTTTATAGCAGGTAACATTTTTTTAAGGATGTGATCTTCATAATAATGATAATATTATTTATTAATTATTCAATTATATATTTTTATGTTTTTATGGAATTACCAATTCTTTACGTTACGGCAGATAACTTGATGCGATTTCAATAATATAAATGAATAAATATGAAAATAAAAAAATTAAAACTTTTCTTTCTATTAATACCATAGAAAACAATTTAAACTATCAAAATTTAGTCAAAAGGAATAATTGTTGTTCTTTTCATTTAGCTATAACTCTTCTCAATTTACTTTGATATTAGCATAAGTATTATAATTTTTTTAGGATTTGATACCTCGTCCACTCTTATGACGTTCACCTTGTATGAGCTAGCAAGAAATCCGGATATACAGGAAAAAGTTCGGGAAGAAATAAGCCGTGTTTTGAAAAATCATAAAGGGGAAATAACTTATGACGCTCTTCAAGAAATGACTTATTTAAAACAGGTTATGGACGGTAATTAAGTTTTATAGTTTGTAGTATGTAGGAAATTAATCAAATCAATATTGGATACATTGCCAATTTCTGTCCTGATTTTTAGGTGATTTATTATTTTACCAGTGGTAGCGAAATGATCATGGTCATGTTAACATGTCGCTTGAACATTCTCATTCTGCTGAAAACGAGATCATTTGTTAAAGATATATTGGAATTTAATCACAGTTTCATCTATATGTATATAAAATGGAACGTCTTTCTGCCTGTCTGTCTGTCTGTCCGTTAGTGCGCTTATCACTGGAGAACCACTTATCCGATTTACGTACTTATTTTTTAAAACATACATATGTTCTCTGGCCAGGTTATAGGCTATATTTTATTATGATAGGTAGCATAAGGAATGAGTAGTAACGATAATAGAGAATGAAGTTGCAAAAAGTTTGCCGCTAGCGCCTTTCTCTGCAATACACAGCCTAAACCATTAAATATGGAACAATATTATGTAGCAAAGAATATCTATAATCTATAATATACGAGGCTGGTTTGAAAAGTCCGTGCAAAAATAAAAACTACTTATGTGTTTGGGGTAAACCTTTTTTATTTTTCGACATAGTCTCCTTTTTAGACTTATACACTTCGTCCAACGATGTTCTAGTTTGTTGATCCCTTCCGAATAATAGGTTTTGTCCAAGTCTGCAAAATATCCATTAGTGTCTGCAATCACCTCCTCGTTTGAATAAATCTTTGTCCCGCCAGCCATTTCTTCAAATTGGGGAACAAATAGTAGTCCGAGGGAGCCAAGTCTGGAGAATAGGGGGGGATGTGAAACGAGTTGGAATCCTATTTCCATTAATTTTGCGACCACAACTGCTGGGGTGTGTGCTGGGGTGTGTGCTGGTGCGTTGTCGTGATGGAAAGGACTTTCTTGTGGGCCAATCGCGGGCGTTTTTCTTGCAGCTCGGTTTTCAAACGGTCCAATAACGATGAATAATATTCACCTGTAATAGTTTTACCCTTTTCCAGATAGTCGATGAGGATTATCCCTTGCGAATCCCAAAAGACAGTCGCCATAACCTTTCCGGCCGAAAGGAACGGTCTTCGCCTTTTTTGGTGCAGATTCCCCCTTGGTAACCCATTGTTTAGATTGTTGTTTGTATTGTTGGAGTATAGTAATGTATCCATGTTTCATCCACAGTGACGAAACGACGCTTAAAGTCCTCCGGATTCTTCTGGAACAGCTGCAAACTATCCTTGCAACACTTCACACGATTCCGTTTTTGGTCAAGCGTGAGCAATCGCGGCACCCATCTTGCGGATAGCTTTCTCATGTCCAAATGTTTATGCAAAATATTATGTACCCGTTCAGTCGAGATGCCCACAGCACTAGCAATCTCACGCACCTTAACTCTTCTGTCATCCATCACCATATCATGGATTTGATCAATGATTTCTGGAGTCGTAACCTCCACAGGCCGTCCAGAACGTTCAGCGTCACTTATGCCCATATGGCCAGTCCGAAAATTTTGAAACCACTTATAAACTGTTCTAATCGAAGGTGCAGAGTCACCATAATGTTTATCAAGCTTCTCTTTAGTCTCCTAAGGCGTTTTGCCTTTCATAAAGTAATGTTTAATCACCACACTAAATTCTTTTTCGTCCATTTCTTGAAAATCACTCGACTTCCTTGATTCACACGAATGCCAAACACAAAGAAATAGACCAATATGGCTGAAACTTGGTGTGCGTTCATTCAAGAGATGCTACTAACTAAACATGACCTCGATACGCGCCGGTGGTGCCATCTCTCGGACTTTGCACGGACTTTTCAAACCAGCCCCCCCCCTCCCCCCCCCCCCCCCCCCCTCGTATATATATATATATATATATATATATATATATATATATATATTAGGGTGACCGCAAAAAATCGATGTCGGAATTTTTGTTCGTCTGGACCCCACAAAACGATTCCCCTTTCCAGATATTGAGATAGCCGAAATTTGAGCTTGATTAAACGACGTTAACCCGTGCCACTCGTCGCTCAAAGTTTGAAAAAATCCAAATTTTTGGCCAAAAAGCTGACATATGGAGCCATAACTCCAGAACGGTAAATAATAGAAACACGCTTAATATCTCAAAAGAAAGCTAATGTTGTTCTTCAAAATTTATATTCTATACATAATTGTTGTTATTTTAAGTCAAACCGAGTTACAACAACCTTTAGCCCCAAAAACGTGACCTGGTACCAGTAGGAGCCAGTTTGGGAGTATTCTAAGAATTTTACGGGTTTTTACATAATGTGTCTCGGAATTAACATTTTTTTGTTAAAAAGTATTTTGGAACTCAATTTTCAAACATAAAGAGCCTTTCGTTCAAATTTAATATTTTATTATATGGGGATTACCTGACTAGTTTACCAAAGAAAGACCCGTTTGACAGGTAAAAAGGAGGGTGAATCTAATTTCTATTTTAGGGATGGTGATTTTACTTCAGCGTACAACCGACTTTTTATTTATTCAGTTTAGTTTCTAAAGTGCCTTTGAGCTGGTTAGATTGAACAATTATCTAGTGAAGATATTTTTAACGTTTTTTTTTTTAATTTTCCAAGTGTGTGTGTTATTGTTTTTATAACTATTATAGTATTATTTTAAAAGACATTTGAAAACATTTTATTGAAATTAAAGTTTGCAATATATTTTGTTTCATTTTCCAAGTTAACTGTTATTTACCTATTGGCCTCTGAAATGGCATCCACATCAGGTGTACAAAGCCGGACCAAGGATAAAATATTTCTTGTGGGCTATCCCATTCACCAGATCACCGGTTGTAAAACTACCCTCAAATCGTCAAGTTTTGTGTGCTTTATTTTATAATTTACGTACTGTGAAATTAACTGTAAGAGAATCAGCAAAACTTACAATACGAGAAGTGTTCATTTTTTGGGAGAAAGCTCGAATCCCGACTAAACATGAGCAAGATGCAATTACTAAGCTGGAAAAACTTCACGCCGAGTGGAGAACTCTTCAAAAAGACCGGAAGAAAACATCGAAAACGGCCAAGAACAAATTTAAACAGTTTGTTGAAAAGTTGGATGATCTCTTAGATATTGCTCAACAAGATGCCTTGGCTCTGATGAAATCGGAAGAAGATAAGGCGTTTCTCGTGAAACAGAGGCAGAAGGGCCGCCCAGGTTCCATGACTGGAGTGGATCTCAAGTTGTCTCGAGCTGAAGAAATCAAGGTGCAAAAGGAACTTGCAAAAATGAACCGACAAATCCAAGAAGCAACATTTGATATTGGTGAGTTTTTTTTTTTTATTATTAGTATTCTAAAAAATAGATAAACAAATAAGTAAATAGTTTCATTATAATTGAAAGAAAATTGTACATGAGAGCATGATTTGGCATCTTTATGATTGAGTTTATATTTTTTAAATAATACCTTTTGATAATTAGAAGTAGGTAATTTAGTACCTATGTATTATTACTATTCTGCTAAAACGACAAGTTTTTATAGTCTTTTTTTTTTCTTTTTCTTTTGTTGCTTCTTAGAGACGGATGATGAAGACAAGTTCGAAGAAGGAGAAGAAGACACTGAAGAGGACAGCATCTACCAGGAACTTGAGAGCTTGGAGGAAATGGACATCCCTGAAGAAGCTGCAGAAGATCCAGGACCATCTGAGAGCAAGAGGATGAAAGTTTCACTTGCAAGGGGCGTTAAAGAGATTCTAAACATGAAATTGTCCATTTTATTAGATCGATGTAAGGTATCCGACAGAAATGCCACGAGAATTTTAATAGCTACTCTAGAAGCACTAAACCTTGACCCTCTTGAGTACAAAGTCTCGAAAATTTTATTACATGCTAATGTAATGCAAATGTTCAGAGAACAATATAATAAAAAATTTTTTGATAAAATAAACATTCCTGAAAAAGAGCCCGTGGTTGTCCATTGGGACGGTAAACTTTTACCGGGTGATTTAAAAAATGAACAATGTGAGCGAATAGCTATAGCTATTTCATATGGCGAAAAGGAACAGCTGCTGTGAGTTCCTGTAACAGCAAACAGCTCTGGAGAGGAGCAAGCCGTAGCCGTATATGAATGCCTACATGAATGGGGTCTTCTCAACACCGTCAAGGCGATGTGCTTCGACACTACAGCATCCAACACGGGAAGACTCAAAGGAGCATGCGTCATATTGGAGCAAATGTTAGGAAGAGAATTGTTATACCTAGCTTGCCGTCACCATATCTTGGAAATTCTGTTAAGAGGCGTATTCGACACAAAAATGGGATCAACCATTGGACCTCATCCAGACATTTTCAAGAGATTCCTCACTGCGTGGCCCAAGATAGAGAAAGGAAAATACGACACAGGTATCAGTGACAATCTAATACAAAAGCAGCTAACTCCAGAAGTAATTGCAAATGTTACTGCTGAATTCGAGACCAAATTAACTGAGAGCCACTCCAGAGATGACTACAAGGAGCTATTGCAGTTGGTTCTCGTATTTGTTGGATCACTAGACGGCAATGTTGTGGGTTTTAGAACTCCAGGAGCCATTCATCACGCTAGGTGGATGGCAAAGGCTATTTACTGCTTAAAAATGTTCATTTTTCGTCGTCAATTTAAGATGTCTAAAGAAGAAGAAAGTTCTGTGCGTGCCATTTCTGTTTTCCTAGTTAAAATTTATTGTAAAGCTTGGTTCAATGCTCCAAAAGCTCATCTTGCACCAAAGCAAGATTTAGGTATTTTACATAGTCTGTTAGACTATAAAGAATGTCACAACGACATTGCAGAAATAGCCCTGACCAAATTTTCCAACCATTTGTGGTATTTGAATGCAAAGTTGGTGGGATTATCGTTTTTTGATCCCACCATTACAGACGATGAAAAGTTGTTAATGGCTAATAAATTGCTCAGTAGCACAGATGAACCATCACAGCATGCTAGGGTTGTAAATCCAAAAGTTAGGAAAGAAAACTTAAAAGAGGTAGTTGATGGAGGATTGGTAAATTTACTTACCAAAGAAACGTTTACATTCTTTGACCAATTTAATATAAAAACAGATTTCCTAAGATAACATCCAAACACCTGGCCTCAAAATAATGACTTCCAAGAAGGATTGAAAATTGTCAAAAACATTAAAAGTAGTTAATGATATGGCTGAGCGTGGTGTTAAATTAATAACCGACTTTAACGACCTTCTGACAAAAGACGAAGACCAAAAGCAATATGTCCTGCAAGTTGTAAGTAAATGCCGAGCATTATATCCTGACGTTTCAAAAACTACTTTAACAAAAGCTCTAGAATAGATTAGATAACTATGTAAAATTATCAACTCATGTAGGTACTACGTCTGTATCTTTTCTGTGTCTGTTTTGTATGAATTATATACCTAATTTTTATATTTTAAAATAAAAAATGTCATTAGACTTATCAGTATTACTTGTTTTTTTATTATATTTCTACTTTAAACTCAAAAATATACCAAAAAAAGCAAAATTTATCACTTAATAACAAAATATACGAAGTATGCTCCTAGTGGTACCAGGTCACGTTTTTGGGGCTAAAGGCTGTTGTAACTCGATTTGACTTAAAATAACAACAATTATGTATAGAATATAAATTTTGAAGAACAACATTAGCTTTCTTTTGAGATTTAAGCGTGTTTCTATTATTTACCGTTCTGGAGTTATGGCTCCATATGTCAGCTTTTTGGCCAAAAATTTGGATTTTTTCAAAGTTTAAGCGACGAGCGGCACGGGTTAACGTCGTTTAATCGAGCTCAAATTTCGGCTATCTCAATATCTGCAAAAGGGAATCGTTTTGTGGGGTCCAGACGAACAAGATTCCGACATTTTTTTTTCCCCCTCTATGAGATCCGGTCACTCTAATATATATATATATATATATATATATATATATATATATATATATATATATATATATATATAATATAAAATGCAATGTGTCTGTCTGTCTGCCTGTCCGTTAGTGCGTTTATCACGCGAGAACCACTTATCCGATTTACGTATCTTTTTTTAAATTCATACATATATTCTTTGGTCAGGTTATATAATAATAATAATTATCTATATCTATAATATATATACAGTGCAACGTGTCTCTGTCTGTCTGTCTGTCCGTTAGTGCGTTACATGCTTTTTTTTGTAATACATACATGTGTTCTCTGGCCAGGTAATAAGATATATTTTATTGCGTTAGGTAACATAAAGAATAAGCAGTGACGATAATAGTGAATCAAGTCGGAAAAAAAGGTTACCGTTAGCGCGTTCTCTTGCAATACACTGCCTAAACCATTAAATATGGAACAATATCATGTTGCAAAGAGTATAATATATATAAAATGCAACGTTTCTCTGTCTGTCTGTCTGTCCGTTAGTGCGCTTATCACTTGAGAACCACTTATCCGATTTACGTGTTTTTATAAATGTATACGTATGTTCTATATAATTCGATATAAGCCTAGATAATGGGAGATAAGGTGAGATAATGGGAGATTAGTATAAATAATGGCAGATATGGAGAAATAATGGGAGATAAGCAGAGATAAGTCTAGATAATGGGAGTTATGGTGAGATAATGGGAGATAAGGGGAAATAATGGGAGATAAGGAGAAATATTGCGAGATAAGTCGAGATAAGCCTAGATAATGGGAGATAAGGTGAGATAATGTGAGATAAGGGGAAATAATGGGAGATAAGGAGAAATAATGGGAGATGAGCAGAGATAATCCTTGATAATGGTAATTATATAGAAATAATGGGAGATAAGGAGAAATAATAGCGGATAAGGGGAAATAATGGCAGATATTTTATTACGTTAGGTAATATAAGGAATAAATAGTGACGATAGTAGTGAATCAAGTCCACGCGAGCGGAGCCGCGGGCACTGCTAGTTTTTCATAAAAAAAAGAATTTTAATTACATAAAATGGTTCTTTGTTCGTTAAACACCCATATCTAAATTAATTTGATTAGAATTATAGTTTACCATATAAACAATAAAGTTTTTACAGAAGCACTTTGCACTAGTGATTGTTTTTACAGCTGAATTTCGGATATAAATTTAGGATTGCATTGAAATTTGCCTTCTTTTCTGCAGTTCTCAGTAGTTTTTATGACCGTTAGTTATGGTTAAGTTTTTAAAATTTGCAAAAAATGAAAGCAGACTGTTGAATTGGCTACCAAAACTTCGAGGCCAAGAGCACGTTGGATAATTATATGACACTGATTTATATGAAGGAGCAATATCTACAAACTATGAGTTCACTGGTCTGATTAAGTAATTGCTGTCCAAAAATTATGAAACTAACTCAATCACAAGATAAAAAGATCATAAAAGAATTTAATGCGTTTTATGAAGAAAAAAACTCGCCAAGTGCAAGTTGGACTTGCGCAATTAGTGTTCCGTACGGAATGACTTCACACCAAATGAGTGTTCACCGAAGTTTGTTTTCAATTTTTATTGAAAACCGATGACTTTTTTTTTATCTACCAGATAAATTACACCGGTATTCAAAATAAAAAAGTCTCTCTCTTTTAAGTGAGACACGTGTTTTCTTAAGTATTTTTTTTATGCTGAATTCAAAAAAATCGTAAGAAAAGACATCCACCGTGAGGCTTTTTCAGAAAACCGACTTAAAGTTGCCAGAAAACTATTAAATTGAAAAAAATACATTTTAATAAATAATGTAAAACTGTATAATCATTAAAATTGTGGAATAAAACTATTAATTCGGATATCTTTAATTGTTCTAAATCTGCTTTTAACATAAAAACTTAAAAATATTAGGTCTTAGTGTTCATGTTTAACAAAAAACACGCATACACCACCTTTAACTAACCCACGTAGCAAAATGGTGATTAAATTAAATAAATATATGCAACGGCTAAATTAAAAAATTGTTTCTAATTTTTATTAATATGAAACAAAACTGTTATTTTCAGTGTTTTTTAAAGTTTTAATCCTGACTTGACGTCAAAAAATAAAGGTTTTATGTTTAGTTTCAACAAGAAATTAGTGTTTTTTACACTTACAAGAGTTCTACATGGTTCTTAAAATGCTTTTTTTAAGTAAATAAATGCAACAGCTAAACAACGATTTTTTTTTCGAACAGAACTATCATTTCTAATAGTTTTTTTAAGTTTCAAATTCGAATTTGATATTAAAACAAGAGGAATAGTGTTTAGTGTTGAAAAAAAAATATCTGTTTACCATTTAGAAACAAAAGGCTGCAAAATACAGTCTAATGTATATCTCTTGACAGTTTTGGAAGTCAATTTTGTTGATAGATTGATTGAGTGAATATGGGGGAATGTGAGTGGGTGAGTAAGCGAGTGAATGAATGAGTGTAGAAGTGAGTGAGTGAGTGAGTATGGGAGTATATGAATGAGTAAGTGTGTGAGTGAGTGAGTGACTGAGCGAGCGAGTGAGTGCTTTGTTCAATATTAATAAAAAAAATTTTTTAGTTTAACGATTGCACATATTTATTTTAAACAGCATTTTGCCACGTAGCTTAGTTAAGGGTAGTGTATGCGTGTTTTTTGTTAAACATAATATTATGAAGTTTTTATAATAAATATAGATTTAGAACATTTAAGGGTGTCCGAAATAATAGTTTTATTCTATAATTTTAACGATTGTACAGTTTTATATTTTATTTATTTAAAATGAATTTTTTCCACTATAATGGTTTTCCGGCAACTTTAAGTGTGTTTTCTGAAAAAAACCTCACGGTGGATGTCTTTTTTTTTATGATTTTTTTTTTTTGGATTCAGCATAGAAAAATACTTAAGAAAACACATGTCTCACTTAAAAAACAGACACTTTATTTTTGTATACCTTTGTTATCAAAGGTAATGTACTCGTAATAACTTTTATTCAACCTAAACTCTATGGAGAATATTCCACAATTTTTTTAAAATTGTTTGTTCGGTACTTTTCGAGATAGTGTCGATGCACATTATATATATATTTTTCGGCCATTTTTTAAAAATAATACAAAGAAAAGTGTGCGCAAGTACTACATTATATATATTTTTAAACTCGTGTTTTCACAAGCTTTCATTTGACGCCCCTTTCGATGACTTGGTAAAAAATTTTATTTTTCACTTCCGATTTCATCCCCCAAAACTAACCCCTTAAGTCAAAGTTTAACTTTCAAAACTACACGACTCTATTTATGTCAAATTTCAACTGCCTATGTCAAATAGTTTCAAAGAACATAGGGTGTGATAGACAGATGAACGGACAGATAGACAGACGGACAGACACGAAGTGATCCCATAAGTGTTCTTTACGGAACATTAATAATGTATGAAAACAATAAATATGTAACTTTACACTTTCCTTAAATTAAAATGAAAGCAGTATTAACTTTAAGTATTTTACGTCACTCAAACTGAAATAAAAATTGGAATATAAAGAGATTTCTATGATATTTAGTTTTAAATTTGGAACAATTTCATTATACGGAGAATAAACCTAGAAAAACATGTCATTTGAACGTGTCGTAACCAAAATTGTAGTATCAGGGAAAGTAGATGATTTTCTTACAGTTAAATGTGGATTAAATTTATTGTCATATTTTGTAAGAAATTATTAGTAAATTAATTTTAATTAGAAATAAACAAAGAGAAGCGAGTTGTGTTAAATTATTCAAAATATATTTACTGTTATTGACAATAATGTAGCATCTGCTCATTTACTCTTTTCAAGTTTAAAACACTTTTGATAAAAAAAAATAGTCAAAGAGCGGATAAGTGCGTTTAGTAAGTTAATGAAAATTAACAACTGTTCAAGAAATTACTTACAAATGAATCTCATCATCCTGTCATCAGAACGATTTAGATTTAATTACTCAAGACGCAACATATTTGAGCGTTTAAGTGCCGTTTAGGGTGTTTGGTGAATTTCCATGTATAGGGAAATACCCAATATAGTTAGCAGCTTAATTTTTTATATTGTACTTCTTAGCTTCCCCAAACCGGAGCAATTGGCTAGGCGGGAAAATTTAAATTTCATATCCTCTTTACCTTTGCTATTTTTCAAAAGTTAATATTAATTTGGATATTTAAAAAATTAAAAAAATGAAACTACTTTGTTAGAGACACAAAAAAAAATGAAGAAAAAAAATAAACAAAGTGGAGAAAAAAATATTTTAAAAAGTTCTGAAAGAATTTTTGAACTGTTTCGATATTCTTTGCTCCCAGATAAATGTAGATATTCATTCAAAAACCTTAAACCAAAATATTTTTTCTATCAGTTTTACTTTTGTAAAAATTTTGCTAGGTAAAATAAAATACATTTGTCGTTTTTATATAAGACACGCAATGAAGGAATAATCGAAATTGTTTTTTATTTTTTTTAATTACAAAGAAAAGAAAAGGAAAAGAAAAAAATATTGAAAAGGTTTATTTTCATAAACAAATCTAATTTTCAATATATTTTCCATTATTTAAGACTTTACCTTGAATATTCTAGAATGTCGTATATGGGTTAGTGGTCATTAACATCCACCGAATGCCATCGAACCTTGATGGGAAAAACTCCATAACTAAATATTACTTATTTGCCTTCAAAACTTGCATAAAACCACAAAAATTAAATATTTTTAATTTTTGCAGAAACTATGAGGATACATCCACCAGTATTATCACTGGCAAGAATATGTACAAAAGATTACCAGCTTAGAGACACAAATATTAGTTTAGAAAAAGGGACTCCCGTAGTTATTTCCACGATAGGCTTAGGAAGAGATCCTGAATATTTTCCTAATCCAATGAAGTTCGATCCTGAAAGATTTAGTCATGATAAAGTAGCCAACAGGCATCCATACATTCATATACCGTTCGGAGAAGGGCCAAGAAACTGCATAGGTAGATATTACAAAAATTTTAGGTAGTTATATGATATTACTACTAAACTAAATCATTTTTTTCTTATTTGAAGTTCTTACTGCCCAAAGATACATGAACTAGTTGGGTTTTTTTAAATAAAAATCAATCTCCAGATGTTATATGATCCAGCCTTTTTATTTAACATGAGGATTACCCTTTAAGTTTTTACAAAAACAATGAAAGAATGAAATTTTTTTGGTACAAATCATTTTATTGTTCCTCAAAATATTCGCCTTTAAGACTTGTACGCTTTTGCATGCGTTCGAACCCATTTTCGAAACATTTTGGTTGGTACCTTAAAAACATGGTTTTGGAGGGATTCGACATCTTTTTGAAGTGATGAAAATCGTTGTCCACGTATTTTTTTGAAATAAGACATTAATTCGAGGTTTTTCTCCGTCAACAATTGTTTGACGTGCTGTGTAAGAACTGGCATTTTTTGGACGAAGAATGAAGCGACGTTAACGGTTGTTTTTCCTGATTTCATCGATGACTTCTGACAAACAAATTGTTGTATACCATTCAGCAATAATTGTTTTTCAATCCTCTAAAGCAATAGTTGCAACATATCCAGTATAACGGAAGAAATAAGCGATCATTTTCTCGGAAGTGCTTAGCGAACAAATCACTTTTGTTGGTTTCAGTTCATCTTGGAATACCCAAAAACAGTTTATTGTTACTTATTTTTCGGCTCATACGAATATATCCGGGTTTCGTCCCCTGTTATGATATTGTATACGGATTTTGCATGTACTCGGTCGAATTTTTTGAGCATTTCCTTATATCATTTGACACGAGCCTGTTTTTGAGTTTCAGTCAAATTATGCGGAATTCATCGGGAACAGATCTTTTTCACAGCTAAATGTTCATGTAAAATCGAATGTATTGCAATCTTCGATATGCCTAAGGATGCCTCTATTTCACGGTAAGTCACATGCCGATCCTCTTCAACAACAACAACCGTTTCTGGTCGACCTTCACGAAATTCATCGCTGACGAAAGCACCACCATGATGAAATTCTGCAAACCAATTGTAAACAGTCCTTTCTGATGGTGATTAAATACCAAAAATTGAATAAAGCGATTCGAGGCATTGTGTTTGAGTTTGGCCTTTACTAAAATCGTGAAAAACCATCCAACGAAAACCTTCAAGTGCAATTTTCATTTGTTGTTTGTTTGTTTTTTAAACCCTTACTGTAAACAAACTACTCGATTAATTACTGAGTTGCTACTGTTTGAACAATAACAAATGTAAAATTTTATAACAATGATAATGTCACATCTCCATAGCGCCATCTAGTGGTCGTTTTTAAAAACTTAAAAGGCGGCCCTCGTACAACATTTCATAAAATTATCTTGTTGTAATAGGACTTATTTATATTATTTTATTTTTAGGACTGAGATTTGGTATGATGCAATCTAAAATTGGTTTAATACAAGTGCTTTCACATTTTAAACTCAAAATAAGTCCCAAAACTAAAATGCCTCTAACTTATGATCCAAAGCTATTTCTTCTTAAGGAAACTGAAACTTTATATCTCAATATTGAAAAATCTTTGATTTGAAATGATTCAGCATTTGATTGTACGAAACATCAGTCACAATATAAGAATTGTTAAATTGCTTTTTTTTTGTTAATGTAGCTATTAAGGTCTCTGTTAAAATAAATGTATTGGTTGATGCCTGCTAAATTATGAATGAGTAATTGATTCATTCTCAAATAATGACTATTCATTTTTACAGATAATAGCAAAATAGAAGAAGCCTTAATCTTAAACAAAAAATGCTTTCAATTGTAAATAAAAATGTAAATTTGGACGATCTGCATCTTTTAATAGACCAAGATAACAAACACTATTTGTTTTGATATACCTTCCGACATTATTTAAAATTTGGAAACGAACATACCGTTGTTAAATGAATTCTTTTTTAATATATAAGTAGATACGTTTTAGATAGAGTTTCTTTATAAATAATTTTTGCTAAATGTTTTTAACGGACATTTACATTTTATTGCGATATGCATATATATTTCAATTTGAAAGTTAATTTAAAAATTACAACGACACATTTTAGTTACGACTAAGGTTTTAAGCATATTTCTTTTAAACTTTTAAGTTTTTACTTACAGAAAATGTTTAGTTCGCATTAATGGAAAATTTCATTTCAAAATGGTTGCTTGCTTCTCAAAACATCACCTATGTTTTGTTTTTAAATTACAGGTATAACATAATTCGCCTTTTCTTCCAATATCTTCCATATATTTTTAATTTAAACTGTTGAAAGCCAAAAATGAAGAAAAGATAAACGTTAAATTTACAAAATTTATGGATTTTATCCCTTTCCCTTAAGGTGATGTAACCTAGAAAGTGTAGGTTTAATTTCTGTGTCAAGTACATATATATGTGTATCAAACGCGAAATTGATATATTTTTTTCATTCAAGTAGACAAACCGACTAACCGTCGGAAATGAAGACCATTTTTCATGATCTAGAGCGCCTGAAACGTAAAGAAATGAAAAAAATCAGATTCCGATCTTCTCATTTAGTAAGTGAAGAAGGATATAAAAATATAAATATATATAATAACAATAAATAAACATATTGTTTAGAACATACGAGGCTCGAGACAAAACAATAATAGTCATAACCTTTGAGATTTAAGAAACAAATATTTAAGTACTGCATATGATATAAATTAATTCATACAAGAGGGCTATCTATATATACTATATATATATATATATATATATATATATATATATATATATATATATATATATATATATATATATATATATAATACATTCCGGGTTTGAATCCGTTCGTGTAACAATGAATTTGCACGACGTTTCGCCAAAATCTCATTTGGCATTTTCAAGTGCTCCCGCTACTGCTGCTACTCGATACTGTGCTCTTGCAGCTGCTGCTGCTCGAAGCTACTACTATCTAACTAAATGGCCGCGGCAGCAAGGTCACAGTATCGAGAAGCAGGAATAGCGGGAGCACGTGAAAATACCAAATGAGAAATTTTTTGGCAAATTCATTATTAGACGAACGGATTGAAACCCGGAATTTTAATGTATTACATTCCGCCATCAGTGAAAACCTCTCTCTCTCTCTCTCTCTTTATATATATATATATATATATATATATATATATATATATATATATATATAGAGAGAGAGAGAGAGAGAGAGAGAGACAGAGAGAGAGAGAGAATCACTCGCCGCCTGGAACCACCACTATCAATCCCAAGCGCAACCGACGAAATAATTAATTAAAAACTCCCGCAACGACAAAGAAACCCCAACAGCACAAAACCAGGATTCAAATGGCAAATAACAATAGAAAACAAAATCAACAACATCATAAGAGATCTATGACACCTTAGCCAGTTTATGAACGCGAACGCGTCCAAACGTGTCACACAGGGTGTAGACAAGATCAAATCCAAGTCTCCCAACAGAACACTGCCAGAAATCCTTGATACTTTGAAACAAGAACTATTCGTATATGCCGCAAGACTTCGTAGATACAAAGAATCAAACGAGAGGAAAGACACCAACAACCTGTTCCTAAGCAAAAAACAGTTCTAACCGAAAAACTATGTACAATAAACAGACAGTAGGGACTGAACCACCAAACAAATAAGAACTCACAGATTATTGGAAAAGTATCTGGTCAGAGCCCAAACTACACAATAATAGCACTCACTGGATCAAAGCCGAAGAAGACAAACGTAAACATGTGACAGAACAAGAAAATTCCACATTAACTACTGTCGAACCAAATAGCATGATGAGGCACCTGGATACAAAAAATTCGGGTGGGGGCTGGTTCAGGGGCGTCGACATGCAGAAATCATAATTTTAAAATAGATTTTTGCAACATACGAGGTTTAAACTCGAACATAAATTCAGTGCACTAACACCTGAAATCAAATAAACCTCGTGTACTCGCTCTCTGTGAAACCAAGGTCAGTTCATCGACCAGCACAGTCAACTATCTTTATCCTGCGTACAACTTCTATTCCCGATTTAGGCGTAACTTTGGAATCCGTCTTTTTGTCAGAAGCGACCTCTCTTGCTAACAAGAAGAGGCTCTGGAGACCCCAAACCTTGATGTTATGTTGGTTAAAAATAACGACTCAACAAACCACAAGGTTCATCTGTATCCTCTATCGACCACCAAGTAATACCAACTTCAGAACACTTTTTGCTTCTCTTGCAGACACCATCGATCATTTACAAACTAACTATCCAAGTGCCGAAATTGCCATCCTGGGCGACTTTAATGTCCACAATATCAACTGGCTTAAGTATTCAAATACTACCGACGTATAAGATCGTGAAGCTGAATCTTTCTCAGTCAGTTGTGGCTTAACTCAGCTTATTGTAGAATCAACACGGATCCCTGATCGAGACGGGGAGTTCGCCAGTCTTCTTGATCTGCTTTAACCACCAATCCGGAGATTTACACGGTCACCCTAAATCAGCCGACCATAAACTGCTTTCGACATCGAGTATCTTACCAGTCAGTGACAGAGAGGCGCCTAAGCCGCGCAACATTTGGCACTACAAATCTGCTAAATGGGAAGATTTCATGGAATATTTTCCAAGTTTCCCTTGGATAGATATTTGTTTTCGATCCGAGACAACTCATCTGACTGCGCCAGGGAGGTCTTCGATATTATTTTGGCTGGTATGGAAGCTCCTTTTTTCTAAGAAACGCCCCTTCAACGGCAAGCTTTGGTTTGACCGAAAATGCAAAGAAGCTGTTGCTTAAACATCCTGCCTACCGACAATGGCGTGAAAATCCTAACACCATAAATCGTAACACCTTTGTTCGTGCCCGGAACAGATGCAAAGAAATTATCGACGAAACCAAGGAGGCGCACAATCATCGAATTAGAAACAAACTTCTCGCTTGTCCCAACAATTCCAGGTCCTTTTGGGCAGTCGCTAAGGCAGTTAATCAAAATTACACCAAATCCACCATACCACCACTCACATGGCCAGATAATTCTATTGCAACAACACATGTTGAAAAAGCGAACTTGTTGATGCCCGATGTTGTCTTCAGACAATGTATCATAAAGAGTATTTTAATGAAGTTAGACTGGCTCTGACGGAATACCTGCTATAGTTCTAAAAAACTGTGAGAGGGAACTAACACCAATTGTCTGTAGACTTTTCAACCTACCCAATAGAAAGAGAATATTTCCTGGAAATGTGCCACAGTTCAGCCGATACATAAAAAAAGGCAAGAAAACTTTGCCAAATAACTACCGACCAGTCGCACTGCTTTTAATAATATCGAAAGTCAGTATCTTCTAAAATATCTTTAAAGATTCAATATTATTAGCGATCACCAACATGGCTTTCGTAAACATAGATCCAGAGGAGATCTTCTGACTTATGTAACACATGTTTGGAACAACGCAACTGAACACTCTGGAGAATCTCGAGCGGTTGCTCTCGACATCCAAGGCATTCGACCATGTTTGGCACAGTGGACTGTTGGCTAAGCTACGCTCTTATGGTATGTCTGAAAAGTTCTGTTTTTGGCTCTCATGTCTCCTCAGAGAGCGTTCTTTACGAGTGGCGGTCGACGGTTTTCTTTCTAATAGCTTCACTATCAACGCCGGTGTGCCCCAAGGCTCCATACTGTCTCCTACTCTCTTTCTCATTTACATTAACGATCTTCTGGAAAAGACCGGGAATCCAATCTACAGCTTTGCAGATGACAGTACGCTTATCGTTTCATTCACTTTGAACGCTCGAACATCGGCTACTCAGGCGAATATCCCCAGACAGCAGGAGGTCGTTCAACTCAACACAGACTTGGAAGAAATTCCATCTTGGGGTGACAGTAACCAAGTGGAATTTAATGTTACAAAAACCCAGGCGGCGAATTTTTCTAAAAAGGTTAACGTTGCTGAAATCGACATAGTCATGTCAGGGCACTCCATTCCCCTAGTATCGTCACTTAATTTGTTGGACGTTAATTTGGGAGCAAATATGTCCTGGCATGAACATGTTGCAGGCATAGTAAGGAGAGCTTCTCAAAAGTTGGGAATATTATTTCGCACCAGAAAGGTTTACACTCCACAACAATTATTAATTCTTTACAAAGCTCAAATTCGACCGACTATGGAATATTGCTCCCATGATTGGGGCTCCGCTCCTACACACACTGCATTTGTTGGATTCTGTTCAGAGAAGAGTTGTTCGTCTGATTGAAGACCCGGAACTGACCGGCGGCTTTGATTCGCTGGAAAATCGAAGAACGACTTGAGTCTGTTCTACAAGTATTTTCATGGAAAGTGTTGGAAGAGTGTAGCCCGCTTAATTTCTCTCAGGGCGGTGCATGTTAGAAATACACGTAGCGCTAATACTTTAGATCCGTATGAAGTTTCAGCTTGTTACTCTGCATACAACACTTTTCAAGCAGTCTTTTATATTGAGAACATCATCTCTTTGGAATAATTTGCCCAAGGTTGTATTTTCCACTGAGTACAATTTACAGCGATTCAAGAACAGCGTGAATCGCTTTTTCCGCACACGTGCCAATCCTGGAGCGCTTTAGGGACTTCCCTGTAACACATGTGCTAGACCCATAAAATATATATATTACATATATATATATATATATATATATATATATATATATATATATATATATATATATATATATATATACCATACAAGGATATGACGACCGTTTTGATAGCACTGTATCTTTTTTAGGTGACTTACAACTACAAAGGTTTTGACATGGAATTAAATATTATATATGTATTGAAAAAATTATTTTCTATGAACTAACAATAGAACGCCCTGGTTTTTACGTATATTTAGAAATTCCACGTAGGTAAGTTTATAGCTCTTATTTTCTTAATGTGATATTAGAAATGAATCAAAATCGTAACTCTCCTCATTTAAATATTTTGCATGATTTGAGTCAATTTTAACATTAGTTAACTTACTTCTAGAATGTTCTGTAGTTCTTTTTGAAATGATCTTCCACTTTGTCTAATATAAATTTTATTGCATGATGCACAATTTAATTGCTAATGAAATGATTTTTGTTCTTTTTTAATTATTCAGGCGTTTGTCAATTAGATTGTACAAGTCATACAATTTGTGTTGGAAAATCACGATCATTTAAAAAAAAAATCATTTATTTTTTAGAAGTTGCTAAAATTGACTCGAATTATTCCAAACATATAAATATAGAAAATTATGCATTGATAAAAATTTTAAAATACTACATTTAGGATGTAAGATGTAACGCAATAAACTTAACTATCTGGAATTTGTAGAGATATATAAAAGTAAAAACCAGGACTTTTCTCTCAATAACCCATTAGAGATCAACAATTCCTCTTCATAGAACCTTTATCACCTATAGTGTATTATTAGTTTATAGCTTCATATACTTATATGATATAACCTCATATTTTCAAGACATATACAATATTTATTTCTAAATCAAAATCTTTGGTAGTTTTAAGTCACCTGAAGAAGACACAGTTTTGTCGAAACGATCGTCGCAAATTAGAATAAAGTGGAAATTTTAAATAGAAATTTCTAATAATTTAGAATAGATTTAAATTAAATATCAAATATTTTCTTAAATTATGTTTTTACAGTTATTTTTGAGTGTAAAAAAAATCAGACATTTATGTATATAAGTGCTAGATGATGTTATTTTTTTATTTCCGTCGGTGTGATTAAATAAGTATTATCTAAAACTTTCAAATTTATATTAGTAGATATTTGGGATATTTCGATGATATATATATATATATATATATATATATATATATATATATATATATATATATATATATATATATATATATATATATATATATATATATATATATATATATATATATATATATATTATATATATATATATATATATATATATACATATACAGTCGACACTGTTTATAGTGAAACTCTATATAGTGAAAAATTCTTCTATTGAGATCTTTGCCATTTCGGGTTTCCCATTTTTATCTAACATTAGCACGAATTCCATTTTTATGACGCATTCTTTTGAAAAGGTTCTTAACGCGTTTATAACGCCTAATGGTTGGCAATAAATCGGGCAGATTTCTGTTAGAAACCCGGGGAATAACCCATTTTATAGAAACCCGGGGAAAAACCCATTTTATAGTCGAGACCTAGTAATTCGCAAATTCAGGTTCAGTTTCTTTTTGTTTAAGAATCAAGTAAGATGTCCAAGCGAGTGTGTTTAAGTTTAGCTGAGAAAATTAAAGTTTTGGAGGAAGTTGATAAAGGCTGCAAAAAAATTGATGTTGCTGCAAAATTTGGTGTCCCTCCAAGTTGCGTCTCTCTGATAATAAAAAGTCGCGACAGTATCATCAAGAAACCTAGTGTTCCAAGCAGTCGAAAAGGAGTACGGGTGAGTACTTCCGAGGATGTAAATGAGGCAGTTTTACGATGGTTTCAAGTGGCCCGTACGCATCAAAACGTACCAATATCGGGAAATTTAATAAAGCAAAAGGCTCTACAATTTGCTAAAGAATTTAACTGCGTTAATTTTCAAGCTAGTGAAGGGTGGTTGAGTGCCTGGAAGACTCGCAATTCAATTGTTTTTAAGATGGTGCCTGGCGAGAGTGCAAGCGTTAGTCAGGAGGACTGTGACATTTGGACTGAAACTGTTTTAAAAAGTGCATTGAAAAAATACGAGCCAAAAAACGTTTTCAATTGTGATGAAACCAGTTTGTTTTTTAAATGTTTGCCAAATAAAACTTTTGCTTTTAAAAGTGATAAATGTTTTGGTGTTAAAACAAGTAAAGAAAGGGTGACACTTATGGTTGGAGCAAACATGGATGGCTCAAAAAAACTGAAATTACTGCTCATAGGTAAAAGCAAAAATCCCCGTTGTTTAAAAGGAGTTAAATCTCTGGAGTTAGATTACGCCAATAATAAAAAGGCATGGATGACTTCTGAGATTTTCGAAAGATGGATCAAAGAACTGGACACGAAAATGAAAAGCCAAAAGCGAAAGATTGTGATATTTATAGACAATTGTCCTGCACATCCAGTTACTGGAAGTAAAAAATTAAGGAATATTGAATTGATCTTTTTTCCACCAAACATGACCTCCAAATTGCAGTACCTTTATCACCTATAGTGTATTATTAGTTTATAGCTTCATATACTTATATGATATAACCTCATATTTTCAAGACATATACAATATTTATTTCTAAATCAAAATCTTTGGTAGTTTTAAGTCACCTGAAGAAGACACAGTTTTGTCGAAACGATCGTCGCAAATTAGAATAAAGTGGAAATTTTAAATAGAAATTTCTAATAATTTAGAATAGATTTAAATTAAATATCAAATATTTTCTTAAATTATGTTTTACAGTTATTTTTGAGTGTAAAAAAAATCAGACATTTATGTATATAAGTGCTAGATGATGTTATTTTTTATTTCCGTCGGTGTGATTAAATAAGTATTATCTAAAACTTTCAAATTTATATTAGTAGATATTTGGGATATTTCGATGATATATATATATATATATATATATATATATATATATATATATATATATATACATATATATATATATATATATATATATATATATATATATATATACATATACAGTCGACACTGTTTATAGTGAAACTCTATATAGTGAAAAATTCTTCTATTGAGATCTTTGCCATTTCGGGTTTCCCATTTTTATCTAACATTAGCACGAATTCCATTTTTATGACGCATTCTTTTGAAAAGGTTCTTAACGAGTTTATAACGCCTAATGGTTGGCAATAAATCGGGCAGATTTCTGTTAGAAACCCGGGGAATAACCCATTTTATAGAAACCCGGGGAAAAAACCCATTTTATAGTCGAGACCTAGTAATTCGCAAATTCAGGTTCAGTTTCTTTTTGTTTAAGAATCAAGTAAGATGTCCAAGCGAGTGTGTTTAAGTTTAGCTGAGAAAATTAAAGTTTTGGAGGAAGTTGATAAAGGCTGCAAAAAAATTGATGTTGCTGCAAAATTTGGTGTCCCTCCAAGTTGCGTCTCTCTGATAATAAAAAGTCGCGACAGTATCATCAAGAAACCTAGTGTTCCAAGCAGTCGAAAAGGAGTACGGGTGAGTACTTACGAGGATGTAAATGAGGCAGTTTTACGATGGTTTCAAGTGGCCCGTACGCATCAAAACGTACCAATATCGGGAAATTTAATAAAGCAAAAGGCTCTACAATTTGCTAAAGAATTTAACTGCGTTAATTTTCAAGCTAGTGAAGGGTGGTTGAGTGCCTGGAAGACTCGCAATTCAATTGTTTTTAAGATGGTGTCTGGCGAGAGTGCAAGCGTTAGTCAGGAGGACTGTGACATTTGGACTGAAACTGTTTTAAAAAGTGCATTGAAAAAATACGAGCCAAAAAAACGTTTTCAATTGTGATGAAACCAGTTTGTTTTTTAAATGTTTGCCAAATAAAACTTTTGCTTTTAAAAGTGATAAATGTTTTGGTGTTAAAACAAGTAAAGAAAGGGTGACACTTATGGTTGGAGCAAACATGGATGGCTCAAAAAAACTGAAATTACTGCTCATAGGTAAAAGCAAAAATCCCCGTTGTTTAAAAGGAGTTAAATCTCTGGAGTTAGATTACGCCAATAATAAAAAGGCATGGATGACTTCTGAGATTTTCGAAAGATGGATCAAAGAACTGGACACGAAAATGAAAAGCCAAAAGCGAAAGATTGTGATATTTATAGACAATTGTCCTGCACATCCAGTTACTGGAAGTAAAAAATTAAGGAATATTGAATTGATCTTTTTTCCACCAAACATGACCTCCAAATTGCAGTACCAGGGTATTATAAAAAACATAAAACGTCATTACAGAATTGTTCACAAAATTGTTAATGCGATTGATAACAACCTTCCAGTCCAAAAATTGATTACCCTTAAAGAGTGTGTAACCGAAGTCGCTAAAGTATAGAGTGAAATGTTTCTCAGAAAACTATCAAAAACTGCTATTCTAAAGCAGGTTTTACTGAAAAAATTTACGAATGGGAAGAAGAAGACGAAATGGATCTCGCTACCTTAAAAAGGCAATGGGGTATTCTACAAAAAACTACTACCGTCGACGCAGATTTTTTACTTGAAGATTTCTTAGAAATCGACAATGATGTTGGCACGACAGATCTCCCAACTGACCAAGACATATTTGACGATATAAAAAGTATAGAAGATCATGAAGAAGAAACTGAAACCGGGGAATGTCCTGCTAAATTTAGTGAAAATGAAATAAGAAATGCATTTGACATTGTGCGAACTACTCTCAGGGGCCAGGAAAGTGTACCTGATCAAATCTTTATGGATTTGAATAAATGCGAGAATTTTGTTGAGCAACAATTATTTTTCAAAAGTAATGTTCAAAAGAAAATAACTGATTATTTTTCCTAGTACGTATGTACGTAGTATGTACATATGTATTAACAGATTTTGTATTCTTTTTATTTCGTATGTAGTACATACATACATAAAGTCCGTACGTTATATCTTTACACGTGCAGGCAATATCCCAGACGACTATTATATTTTTTGTCTCTTTTTACCAATAACTTTTATTTGTGAAAAGAGACAAATAATATAATAGTCGTCTGTTATATGGCCTGAAAACTATGACGCATGGGTAAAGATATAACGTACATACTTTATGTATGTATTTAGCCCTGTACATGCTATGTACTATTTAAACTTTCAAATGTTTAATAAAATCTTTTCTAATAATTCAATTTTGCAATTTTTTTTTGTTGCTCGTACCTTATAAAATACAAGTAAATGATTACCAATATAAAATACATACATAGCAGTAAATACGGATTTTTTCTTTATATAGTGAAATTTCGGTCAACATTTTGGTCTTTCACTATATAGAGTGTCGACTGTATATATATATATATATATATATATATATATATATATATATATATATATATATATATATATATATATATATATATATGTATATACAGTCGACACTCTATATAGTGAAAGACCAAAATGTTGACCGAAATTTCACTATAGAGAGTTTTTCACTATATAAAGAAAAAATCCGTATATATCGCTATGTATGTAAGATATTCTAGGTCTTGAAAAAATTTTACTATAAGGAGTTTTTCACTATATAGAGTTTCACTATAAACAGTGTCGACTGTATATATATATATATATATATATATATATATATATATATATATATATATATATATATATATATATATATATATATATATATATATATATATATATATATATATATATATATATATATATATATATATATATATATATATATTCTTCTTTGAGTGCCACTCAGATTAGAGACCATCACAGCTACTCTCACTTTATTTGCTGCTCTTCTAAACAGTTCAATTGAGCTGCAACCACGATATTCTTCTTCGTCCAACATTTCTCTCCCCTTTAATTTTGCCTTGCATATTATTCCGCAACAGTGAATACCTTTCTCACCTCAATACATGTCCCAAATATTCCAGCTTCCTTTTTTTAATAGTGTTCAGTAGTTCTGGGGCTTTGTTTAGTCTTTGGAGAATCTCGTTATTGGTTACCCTATCAATCCATGACACTTTCAGAATGCGCCGATAACACCACATCTCAAAAGCTTCAATACTTTTAGTATTGTTCTGCCTCAAAATCCATGCTTCCACTAAATAAAGAAGCGTTGAGAAGTCATAACAACGCAACATTCGTAACCGCAGTACCAGGCTTAGATCTCGATTGCAGAAGAGTGTTCTCATTCTATTAAAGCTTGATCTTGATATCTCTATTCGGGTTTTAATCTCCTTTGTTTGATCTGTGTTCTCGTTCAGCCATGTTCCCAAGTATTTGTAGCAATTGACTTTCTCAACACTTATGTTATTAACCAGAAGACGAACCTGGTTATTTTGACATTTTGCCATCACCATAAATTTTGTTTTCTTTAGATTTATCTTTAGACCAAATTTATTGCAGCTGTTATTTAACCGCTCAACAAGATGTTGTAGGTCTTCTAAACTTTCTGCTAGCAGAACTGTGTCATCGGCGTATCCTGCATTATTCAGGGTTTAACCGTTTACCTTTATGCCTTCGTGTGCCTCAGACTGAGCTTTCTGACATACACTCTCGCTATAGATATTAAACAAAAGGGGTGACAGTATGCAGCCCTGACGTACTCCCCGGCGGATCTCTATCTCTTTTGTAATCATATTCTCCACTTTTATTCTCGCGGTCTGGTTCCAATATAGAATGCATGTGATGCGGATATCTAGATCATCGATATTTTTATTTTTGAGGATTCTCTTTAATTGATCATGTCGAACTTTATTGAATGCCTTTTCAAAGTCTCTAAAGCAGACGTACAGCTCCTGATTCATGTCCATGCATCTCTGTGACAATACGTTTATCGCAAACAGGGCCTCGCATGTGCCCATTCCTTTTCTGAATCCCATTTGGGTCTCACTAATATCCATTTCAAGCTTTTTGTAGATCCGATTGTGGATTATCTTTAGAAAAAGCTTTAAGGTATGACTCATAAGAGATATAGTCCGATGGTCACTACATTCTTTAACGTTTGCTTTTTTCGGGATTGCCACAAAAGTGGACTGAAGCCAATCCTTGGGTATTATGCCAGTTTTATATATTAAGTTGAACAGTTTTAGGAGAATTGAGATTGAATCGTCATTCATCAGTTTTAACAGCTCAAGCGGTATATCGTCAGGTCTGGCTGCTTTACCCTTCTTTGCATGTTTTAGGGCGTACTCTAATTCCTCTCTCATTATATTCGGGCCAGTATCGTCCAGGAGATCTTCTGATGTTGCACTTCGCTGTTCATCATTAAAAAGGTCTTCAATATATTCTTTCCATCTGTGTAATTTTTTATTTATATCTGTTATGAGAGTACCGGTTTTGTCTTTAAGTTGCCTAGAGTGATTTGATCTTCTCACCCCTATCATTTCCTTTATCTGTGTGTACGTTCAGCGAGTCGTATTTTTGTCTAGTTCTTCAATTTCCTCACATCGTTCCGACAACCATTTCTGTTTTGCTTCTCTGATTTTTGATTTTATTGTCCTGTCTATATTCTTATACACAGCATTGTTGTTTTTGTTTTTCTTCCTTTCATTCATTAGAGACAATATTTCCTCTGTCATCCATTCTTTGTGTTGCCTTTTTGTCGGCTTCAGGTGCTGCTTTGCGGTCTCTGTTACTGACTGTTCAAAGTTCTTCCATTGTAGATGGACGTCATTTGAGTCTTCGTTGGCCTGTTCTATGCTATCTATGTTTTTGTTTAATGAATCTGCTGTTTTAGACTTCGTTTGTGGATCTCTCAATCTGTGTGTGTCAATTTCCTTTTTGTTAGCTGTTTCTATCTTCTTGTACTTCATTTTTATACTAGCGCATAAGGGATTGTGGTCGGACCCAATGTCAGCTCCAGGGTACGTTTTCGCGGAGACAATCGAATTTCGAAAGCGCCGTCTGACCAGTATGAAGTCAATTTGATTCCTGACCACTTTATCCTTTCTATTCATAGGTGACCTCCACGTATATAGTCTACGGTGAGGTAGTTTGAAAAATATGTTTATAATTACAAGGTCTTCCGTCTCACAGAATTAAACCAATCGGTCTCCTCGTTCATTTTTCTCTCCTAGACCGTATTTTCCAACAGTTGGGTCCACAGGATCCTGCTCTACTTTGGCATTAAATGGTTATAATGGTTAAATGATGTTTTTCTAGTGACTTTAAAATTTCGTCAAGATCGGAGTAGAACCTCTCTATTTCATCTTCGTCTTTATCAGCTGTAGGGGCATATACCTGTACAATATTAGCAAAGCCTTCCTCAGTTTGAAGCTGAAGTAAGATAATTCTGTCTGAATAGGGAGTAAAGGTACGTACACAGTTATTTACCTGGTTCGTGACCAAAATGCCCACTCCGTATCGGTGAGAGGGATCGTTGTATCCCGAGTAGTACATGGTTCCATTTTTCATGAAGTGTTTGCCTGCATCAGGCCACTGCACGTCACTGATTCCAAGGATGTCAAACTTGAGTTGTCGCATTTCGAGGGCTAGGTTGTTAAGTTTGCCTGCTGCGAATATGCTTTTTACATTCCATGTAGTTATCCTCTAGGCTGACCGGGAGATTCTTAGCACCCTCTGATCATTAAGGATCTGCCCGGGACTGAGGGACATGTTTGAGTTTTCAGCCATGATAATACAACTAGGAAATTAGTTAATGAGGTGGTTTTCCGTTGCCATCCTCATCGCAGTCGCCTGAGAGTATCTGAAGTTGAGCCTATTTTGAAACAATTTTTCAACAGCCCCAACCCAGTTATGATATAGCTGCTACCCTATATAATTTCATCATATCTGACTACCCTCACTTGGTTTAGCCTGTAGGTCAATACAATGCGCCAGCAAGTGAGAGTTGGTTGTCTCGTGAGGACCAGATACTCTGAACATCCGTCAATCTCTTGGAGTCTCTTGGAGTGACCGTCCAGAGTAAAAGGTACTACCTCTGCGACACAGACTCCTACACTCTATTTATATATATATATATATATATATATATATATATATATATATATATATATATATATATATATACATATGTATGTGTATATATATATATATATATATATATATATATATATATATATATATATATATATATATATATATATATATATATATATACCCTAGAGGTAGTGTCGTAACTTTCTGTGTAGTAATTTTACACGAATGAATTATCAAAATTGTTCTTACACTTCTTTTTCTTATATAATGTAAACCAACGGGCATTTCTATATAAGGTTCAGGTATATTCAACGTTTTTACTTTTCCTGGTTTACCAGTAAAAAATGAGAACATTTTCATGATAGAGATGGAATGATAACCCAAATCACAAATTTTGTAGTTAAGACAATTTACCTCTGAAGAATATATATATATATATATATATATATATATATATATATATATATATATATATATATATACATACATATATATATATGTATATATATATATATATATATATATATATATATATATATATATATATATATATATATATATATATATATATATATATATATATATATATATATACATATATATATATATATATATATATATATATATATATATATATATATATATATATATACATATATATATATATATATATATATATATATATATATATATATAATATATATATATATATATATATATATATATATATATATATATATATATATATATATATATATATATATATATATATATATATATATATATATATATATATATATATATATATATATATATATATATATATATATATATATATATATATATATATATATGCCACATCTAGAAACTAGACTGAATGGCCATAAGTATGATAAGAATAACCCAACAGCTCTATCAAAACACGTTAAACAAACCAAACACTCGTTTGATTTTAAAAATACAAAAATCTTAAAAAAAGAGTCAAATTATTTTAAAAGATCAATGCATGAAATGATCTGTATTAATAAAGAGAAAAACAATACAAACGACAAAAGCGACGTTAGGGGTCTGAGTCATATTTATTTCGGACTCTTCTCATAGTAACTCAATAGTAGATAATAAATAAAAAAAAACACATAAACAAACCAAAGGATGACTTTCGTTCCCTATACAAATCTAAAGTTTCAACCCACACATGTAAGTTTTTATATATATTTTGTGTGTATTTTTATTATTTTCACCTTCTACATTGTATTATAAGTTTAAGAATTTTATATATTCATAATTAAAAAAATTTGTGCGTCCTATTGAATATCCAAAACAGAAAATTTCAATTTTTAGATGAACTGAAGAAGCCTGATAATCGGGCGAACCGGTTTCAATAAATTCTAACTAGAACATGATGTAATTTTTCTATCCTTAAAACAAAAGAACCATAAAGCCAAAGAAATTGAAAAAATATATATTCAATATTCCAAGGTTCAAGAAAGAATTCAATCCAACTTATATATATATATATATATATATATATATATATATATATATATATATATATATATATATATATACATATCTATATATATATATATATATATATATATATATATATATATATCTATATATATATATATATATATATATATATATATATATATATATATATATATATATATATATATATATATATATATATATATATATATATATATATATATATATACATATATGTATATATATATATATATATATATATATATATATATATATATATATATATATATATATATATAATTTACAAATATTTTTATTACACAAGAATTTTACTGAATTTTATTTTACTTGATACTGCTGTATATACTCTGTATGGGCAAAATATGAACCATGAAATCAAATAAATAGAATAAAAATACTAAGTGTGTGTCAATTTCTGGAGAAAACTTCCACACATAATGCGTCCTTAATTTTTTATTTTTACTTCCTTTACTTAAGGAAATCATCCAACTAAACTGGATCTTAGTTTTAAAAAACATGGCAGTCTTTGCTATTTTTACTACAGTGTATAGAATAATTATACGTTCTTCTAAGAACAATGTAAATTACCACTATGACATATAAAAGTGAAAAATATATGTCTATACATAAATTTACTAGAAATTTCTCAAATCTGTATTCATAACTTTTTTGGGATTAAACTTTAAAAATGTTTTTTTGTCTTGCTGGCAACGTTCTAAATAAAATTTTCTATGGTATAAATATCTGTCATTTCTAACTTTTATCTTTTTTAATCTACCTCAGCGGCATAGTCCAAAGGTTAAATGGTTCCATCTAAGTTAAAAGATTAAAGTCGAAATATCGAGTTCGATTTACGTCAGTACATTTTTTTTATCTAATTACAAAATCATGTGGTCAAATTCGTGTGAGTGAAGTGATAGATATGTTTACAGTAAACTACTATTTTATCTAATCTGCGTTTTTAGCTGCAAATGAGACATCATAATAATGTGCAATGTATCAGTAAACTATAGCAACGTGAAAATCTAATGAAAAATAGGATGCAGAAATTTCATTTTGTTTTAGTGTTCCGTATGGAACATTTATAAGATTACTTCGGTATCTGTCTGTCTGCCTGTCACACCCGATTTACTCCTAAACTATTTGATATAGAAATTTGAAATTTGGTACTAATGTAGGAATTGATGGGCCCATTAGAGCCGTGTACTTTTGAAAGTAAAATTTTGACCTGGTATATATATATATATATATATATATATATATATATATATATATATATATATATATATATATATATATATATATATACCAGGTGTACAAGTATGAAACGCGGATTTTTTTTCTAAAAAAACATGTTAAATTCGGAAGCATGATAAAAAGTGCTTTATTCAAAGTATGCTCCATTGCTTGTTATACATTTTTCCCATCTTTCGCGCAATTTGTGAATACCACGCCAGTAAAAATTTTCCCCTTTTGTTGCGAACCATTCATCGTGTCATTTTTTCACATCTTCGTACGAACCCATCGATGCACACAAGTGGTAATTGGAAGGAGCCAAGTCTGGTGAGTAAGCCGCATGGGGTAAAACTTCCCAGTTGAGTGCTTCCAACGTGTCGCGAACTGGTTTTGCCGTATGTGATGGAGCATTGTCATGAAGAAAAATGACTTTGTGTTGCCTCTTTCGGTATTCTGGCCTTTTTTCAAGCAGCGAACGGTTCAAATCGGTCAATTGTTGTTGATAACTTTTAGTATTAACCGTTTCCCCCAGGTTTTAACAGCTTATAATAGACCACACCCCTCTGGTCCCACCAAACACAGAGCATCGTCTTTCTGCCAAAGCGATTCGGTCTTGCGGTCGATGTGGATGGTGCGCCTGGGTCTATCCATGATTTTTTGCGCTTGGGATTCTCAAAATAAATCCACTTTTCATCTCCTGTATCTATACGATGCAAAAAACGACTTCCTTTTGTACCGAGCGAGCAAAATGTCACACGTGTTTTTGCGCTTTTCCATTTGCTTATCGTTCAACTCATATGGTACCCATCTACCGGTCTTCTAAATCTTTTCCATCTCTCGTAGCCGATTGGAAACAATTTGTTGACTAACGCCCAATTGTTCGGCGAGTTGTTTTTGTGTTTGCGAATCATCTTCGCCCAACAATGCTTGCAATTCCACATCTTCGTATTTTTTTGGCGGTTTTCCACGTTCCTTGTCTGCAACATCGAAGTCACCACTTTTGAAACGCCGAAACCATCGTTCACACGTATCTTGCGATGGAGCATGTTCACCATAAGCTTCTCGAAGTAATCGGTATGATTCAACAGCAGTTTTCTTCAAATGAAAACAAAAAATTAATGCTGTCTGCGAATGCTCTTTGTTCGGTGTAAATTTCGACATATTAAACACAACAACACAACACTATGCACACACTTTTCCAATTTATCAATCGTGCGCGTCTGACACTTGTTGATGACACAACAAAATGGCGCAGTATGAAATCTTTATAGCACAAACTGTCTTGGTGCACCATCTGTTGTCTGAAATCCGCATTTCATACTTGTACACATGGTATATATATATATATATATATATATATATATATATATATATATATATATATATATATATATATATATATATATATATATATATATATATATATATATATATATATATATATATATATATATATATATATATATATATATATATATATATATATATATATATATATATATATATATATATATATATATATATATATATATATATATATATATATATATATATATATATACGAACAAATTTTTGGCTTTTATTTTTGCACAAATTTTCCATATTTGTTTGGTTTCATAATAAATATATGTCTGTTAAAGTCATTTTAGGGTATGGTTTTGCTGCTCTCCTGATAAAAAGACAAAAATATTGATTTATTAAATATTTATATACATTTTTTATAAATATTTATATATATATATATATATATATATATATATATATAT
The DNA here is from genome assembly GCA_019049505.1 of Pachyrhynchus sulphureomaculatus. Taxonomy (NCBI): domain Eukaryota; kingdom Metazoa; phylum Arthropoda; class Insecta; order Coleoptera; family Curculionidae; genus Pachyrhynchus; species Pachyrhynchus sulphureomaculatus. Next base: position 53,142,556 of record CM032454.1, on the reverse strand, counting down.
GTATATGTTTATTTATTATTGGTATTAGTACAAAAAATTATTTGTTGTTTTCACGTTACAACAGATATACAAATGTACGTATGCATAAACACCTATTATGACCGTATGTTAAAAACAATTTGCTTATCCCACAAAATATTCTCTCCTACCGTTAATCAAAAACATATTAAAAATTATTATTAACTTTGCAAAACATTCGATTATACGAGGCCCAATCAAATTAAATTAGATATCTAATCTAAATATTTTAGAGGTCAAAAATCGGCGGAACTAAAAATAGTTATGACACAGAGGGAACAAAGTACATTTTATGGCTAATATGAAGTTGTCCTTGTTTGATTGCTCTAAAAAAGAGGATAACCTTAAACATTTCAAGGTGAACTTTTGCGAATGGTTGTTGCCTAGAGATATTCGACAGTTGAAACAGTTTCCTAGGTGCAAAGTATATACGTAGATATAAAAAGGATATTGTCCAGCAGAGTTATCAAAAGTGAATTTAGAATTGATCGTATAGGAAGTGCCGTTCTGAGAAATTATTAATAGTTTCTATTTGTGTTTAATACTCTGGTAAGATATTTTGATTATATTAATACTTATAGATCGAGTTAACATAGGATCTAGTTTACTAATAACAAATAAAACTAACAATATTAAATATAATTTACTTGAATTTGAAAACTATGTTGTGATCATTCCTCGTCTGACATTTGTCTCGCCCAAGTCTGTCCGTCGGTTTTTTATATGTTATTGCATAATTCCCAGATTAAAAAAAAATATCCATCATTGAAAGTAATTACAAAACTTATTGCTTTTTGACAATAACATTCAGAATTTTTGCATTTTTTCAAGTTTCAGAATCCGCACTTTACGAAAAGTATAACGTTTAATTTCCGTCGGTTTGTCTGCCTATCTGTTGGCACGATAACTTTCAAACGACATAAGATATCGATTTTAAATTTAATATACATCTAATATTTAGAATAAGAAAGAAACTCATAATTTTTGAACTATATCGATTTAGGGGAAGGAGGTGAAATGAGAGCAATTTTCGTCATTTCGTCTGTTGGTATATCGGTTTCTCTGTTGGTACGATAACTCTAGAACACATTGAGATATCAATTTTAAATTAAATACACATATAATAATATATGTTATATATAATAATATATATTAGATAATAAAGTAGAAAATAAACTAATAATTTTTTTGGCGTTATCTCTTCAGGTGAAAGAGTGTGTGTCCACATAAATTTTTACGGTGTTTATAAACTTTGTGTAATTTAAATAGCGTTATCAAAATATCTCCTTGTTTTTGGTTAAGATAATAAACAAACTAAAAATAATATTATTTATAGTTACATATAACACGTCAGCTGAAAAATTTTTGTTCTACATTTTTTTTGCAAAATTCGATCATCAATATAAGCTCATTCAAGAGCGGTACAACCAGTCCAACATTTCTATACCTTTCTTTTAGAAGGATTTGTCTTTGCCTTCAAAACAGGCCTAAGTTTCGGCGACAACTTCTTCACTGGAGCCAAATCTCTTTTCCGCGATCACTTTTTTGAGATCTGCGAATAGATAATAGTCGCTGAGGGCTAAATCTGTCGATTACGGTGAATGAAGAAGCAATTAGAACGTCAATTCATGCAATTTTGCAATCGTAACCATTAAACGCACCAAGAACTTTAGATAATATTCGCTATTGATGGTTTTTCCCTTCTCAGCATAGTCGATGAAAATTATTCAATGCGTATCCTAAAATACAGAGGCCAAAACCTTCCCAGCCGATTCTTGTGTCTTTGGTCGGTTCGGGCAGCTATCACCGGCTGCTGGCCACTCGGCTGACACCTAATTTGATTCCGGTGTGTAGTAGTGGATCCATATTTCATCCATTTTCACATATAGCATGAAAAAATCCTTTTATTGCTCTTAAACAGGTCCAAACAGCGCTCAGAATCATGAACACGTTGTTGTTTTTGGTACACTGTGAGCAAACGCAGTACCCACTTCGAACAAAGCTTTCTCATGCCCATATGTTCATGCAAAATATGATCACGTTCTTTTAATATCTTTAGGGTGTCAGCTATCTGACACAATTTCACTTTACGGTCACACAAAATAATTTTATGGATTTTTTTGATATTTTCCGGTGTAACCACCTCATTTGGGCGTCCAGAGCATTCAGCATCATTTGTATCTGTACGACCGCGTTTAAATTCAGCATACCAATAAATGATGAGTGATTTTCCAGGGGCAGTGTCCTCGTACCACTTATTAAGCCATTGCTTTGCTTGAACGGTATTTTTTTCCATCAAAAAACGGTGCTTAATCAACGTTTTGAAAATATCAAAAATAGCGTCACTAAAACCACTCTAACTTGGAAACTACTCATCGAAATGTCACGAAATTTTGACACGTATCGTCTGAAAGTTAGTACTTCCTAAAAATTATATAGATTTCTCGAAAAGGGCGACATCTATGTCTCAAACCAAAAACTTTTCAGCCTACGGGTTATGAGGGTTTTAGGAAGTAAATGGGGAGGTATGAGGGATTGTTCGCACTATGTAATCCTATACATAGATGCCTCATACCAGTAGCATATATAATAAGAACGTGTTTTTCTTAATATAGAATTCACAATAAATTTGGTAGAAAACCATATATTTGTCGCCAAAATTTAGCAACCATATCTTAAGAACGAATTTGGTGCACGAGCAGTGTACTGTAAAAAAAGAGGCATTTATTTTTTTAAATGCTAGGAGTTATAATTGACCTTATGACATGCAAAAAATTGAGCTTTTCTCAGGACTTAGAGGCGATATCAGAACGATTCAAAAGCAAAATATTTCTGGAAAGTATAGCCATTATATTAACTGCAAGCAATATAAAGTTATAAATTATGGCATAGCCAAGGAAGACTAATGCCAGGAGGTTTATGTCCCCCCTCTCCTACCCAACCTACACAGGATGGAAAAATAGCGCAAATTGTTAGAAAGGTTTTTGTTGTAAGATTTTATGTTTACTATGTTTAGAATTTCAGTGCAAGAGAAACTTTTTTCATCTTTGTCAATTAACGCTCCTTCTCTATAAGCAGTTTTGCCTTTAACGCTCTTTTTCTCTTTAATTAAAAAACACCTTTTGTGTTCATATATTCTGTCGAACCTAAGCCTGGCTAAGGCGGTGGCTATATAATAGGGAAGAGGCTAAAAAAATATATATTTTTTGGTAATCCCAACAATCTTACTAAAAAATTAAACACCGTTTTACCGGGTTGTTGAAATACCCAAAATATACTTTGACTTTTTTGTCAGTGCATTTTCACGTTGGATGGGTATATCTCGTAAAAAATCCTCTAATACATTTTTCTCTATACCCGTTAAGTCATATCGAACTGAAATTAAGCGTAAAGTATTGTACAGGGTGAGTCAACGATAGAGTAAAATTCATTATCTCATTTGTTTCGGGAATGTTGAATACAATAGTTTTAGAGAATGTTAAGGTGCACAGTTCAAAATTAGTTTTGAGTATACAGGGTACTTCAAAAAAGTGTGGCCAATATAACATATGTTTTTTTTTAAATGGAACATCCTATTTTCTAATTTATTTTTAAATTGTAATGTGTAAAATTTTATAACATTTTTATTAATAACGTTTTATACTTAAACCTAGTAGTCTTTCCAATATTGCGATTTTTTTTTTAAAATACTAGTTTTCAGTTTTGTAAAAAATTGCCAGTAGCGCCATTGTTTCTGAAGGTGGAATATTCATAATTGGTACGAGCATTCTATAGAGATGAAAAAAAAGATATATGTATAGAAATTTGAGTTAGATGTTACAGGGTGCTCAAAATAAATTTATACATTTCAACTATTTTAAATTGAAAAATCACAAATTTTTTAAACGGCACACCCTGTTTATTATTATTTTTTATAATAGATTTTACAAAACCGTCCAACTTTTATTAAGTATGTCATATACCTATTTTTAATAGTTTTCGATTTATTTTGAATTTTTCAATTTTTACCCTTGTTTTTAATAGACTTACGCTGTTGTGAAAACATAAACAAATAGTTAATATTAATTTTAATATAGTTTAACTTATCTAATGATGAATATACATGTTTAGTCGTTTTACTATATTTTCCTTCACTTTTCTTAGCCTAAAGGGCGTTATTGTCCTGCACGTATCCCGTTTCCTATTTTGCATATCTACTGGTGTTGTAGGGGGATTCACATAAACAGAATCTTTAATGTGGCCCCACAAAAAGAAGTCTAAAAGTGTTAAGTCACATGATCGAGGAGGTCACTGAATGAAGCCATCCCTACCAATCCATTTTTGTGGGTAACGATCGTTTAAAAATTGCCGAACTTCCCGGTGGTAATGAACGGGACCTCCGTCTTGTTGAATCCACATTTGTTCCCTTTCAAAGTTATCAACTTCTTCAAGAAGCTGAGGTAATTGGTTTTGCAAAAAATTTAGATATCTACGCCCGTTAAGTGGTTCGCGGAAAAAATATGGACCAATAATTTGAAAATTTAATATTCCACACCATACATTAAGCGACCAATGATTTTGGTTTTGAACTTCCCGGACTCAAAATGGATTAACTGTTGAATAATAATGCATGGTATGGCTGTTAACTGCTCCATTACTGCGAAAAGTAGCTGCATCAGAAAACATCATTTTGGATAAAAAATTTTGATCGGCCTCTATTACTCCATTCATGGTGGTACAAATTTTACTCGTCGTTCAAAATCACGGTCTTGAAGTTCTTGGTGTAGTTCTATATGAAAGGGATGATACTTGTATTTTCTCGTGGTGCGATTAGCCATAGATTGGGATGTGTCAGATAAGTCAGCTAGTTGACGGCTGCTGACCTGGAGATCATCTTCAAGATGAAGTAAAATCTCCATTTCTTTTTCCTCATTGGTAGCATTCTCGTTTACTACTTTTCGTTTCATATACTCAACGCTATCACTACCATGAAACCATTCCATTAAGCACTGAAAAGAATTTCTAGATGGTATACGTCTATTAGGGTACTTCGCTCCGTAAAGCCTTACTGCCAAAAGACAATTCTTTTCCGCTTCGCCCAGTATATAAACAACATCAATTAATTCATTTTTAGGAAAATCCATATCTATTACGTTTATACGTTACTTTCTTCAACAAATTAAATTATTTTTACTTTCTTAATATACATGTCAAAATTTGACAATGCCTACATTTTTATTTTGTCTTGGCAACTATGATGTTATAGCGTAAGTGTATTAAACACGAGGGTAAAAATTGAAAAATTCAAAATAAATCAAAAAGTATTAGAAATAAGTATATGACATACTTAATAAAGTTGGAGGGTTTTGTAAAATCTCTCATAAAAAATAATAATATACAGAGTGTGCCGTTTAAAAAAATTTTAGAATTTTCAGTTTACAATAGTCGAAATGTATAAATTTATTTTGAACAACCTGTAGCATCTAACTCAAATTTCTTTACATATATCTTTTTTTTCATCTCTATAGAACGCTCGTACCAATTATGAGTATTCCACCTTCAGAAACAATGGCCCTACTGGCAATTTTTTACAAAACTGAAAACTAGTATTTTTTTTTTAAAAAAATTGAAATATTAGAAAAACTACTAGGTTTAGGTTAATTATTAATAAAAAAGTCATAAAATTTTAGGCAAAATTTAAAAATAAATTAGAAAATAGGATGTTCCATTTAAAAAAACTTATGTTATATCGGCCACCCTTTTTTGAAGTACCCTGTATACTCAAAAATAATTTTAAACTGTGCACCTTAACATTCTCTAAAACTATTTTATTTAACATTTTTTCGTCATTCCCGAAACAAATGATAATGAACTTTACTCTATTGTTGAGTCACCCTGTATATACCTAAATTTATTTAGTTACAAATATATATTAAGTTTGCACCACGGTCTAGCAAGAGAGAGAGAACAACAAAATGTAATTTTAAAGGCAAATCTTTAACTTTTTTTAATATGAATGTTAGCAGCAAAAAAAATTGGGTTGGTCTCCGTGTAAAGAAAAGTAATCAGAGACTTTTCTAATTTTCTATCTGAGCTTAGATCAGTATCGTAAGGGCCTAATATTAAGTAACACAAGGTACTGCAGAGTGGCAAATTTTTAACTCTTATTGGCAGCAAAAAAGATATAGGTCTGCATTCAAAATTCTGATTAGTTGCTTATATTTAAGGGAATTAAACGTCCAATATTATTTCAAAATTAAAAATCAAGAACTTTTAAATTTTCGTAAGCTTTGGAATCACTTATAAATTACATTTCCTCTTTTTTTATTTTAAGATGCGTAGTATTTAACTTTCAGTTCTATGCAGGTAATTAAGTTATATATAAAAATAATGTATAATTAGGTGTAATTAGAGTAATCTGGAAATTATAGTTCTCGTAAATTTATGATTATTTTAAATGCTGTTTTATTTAATTTTTTAGGTAGTTAGTCCCTAGGAAAGTATGGCCATTCTAACAACAGGATTTTTATTTTTTGACTTCCTCTTTCTCCTTTTTGGCGCTATATTGACATTATATGTCTATTATAAACATGCATATCAATACTGGAAAAAGAGAGGTGTACCGTATTTGGAACCCAAATTTCCCACTGGTAAGCTTCATTTTTTAATGGATGAAATGTTGGTAAATTATAAAGATGATATTTTATTTACTTGTATGTTTTCTTTTTTTTCAAAATTTTTCCAAAATAAACTTTATTTCTCATGTTTCTCTCGAAAAATTTAACATGACACAACAAGGTCCAACAAGATAAATATATGGCTTATGTCCTCCTGAACTAACTATGTTGGTTACTATTTGTTTAATCGCCCCCTTATTAATTTCAGGTGTTTAAAAAAATATATTGCTTAATCTTTAAAATGTTTAAAAACTGATGATAAAGACTCAAGATTCAATTCAATAAAACATAGATAGAATAGAGATATTTAGTATACCAAGAAGTAAAATACAATAATTCACGTATCAATACATATATATATATATATATATATATATATATATATATATATATATATATATATATTTATATATATATATATATATATATATATATATATATATATATATATATATATATATATATATATATATATATATATATATATATATATATATATATATATATATATATATATAATTGTAAGCAACTTGCAGAACAATTTAAGCTATAGGTCTGTGGCCTCACAATATAGAACAGATATGTCTTCAAACCTACCACTAACTAGGTTTACAAAAGCCAAAGATACTAATTATTGTATCTTACTTATTCTCTACACTAACACTGTGATAAGAATTTGAGTGTTCTCGATCCTAACTCAGCGGATAAGCCGTTATATAGCAAAATGCGCCTCGAGATTGACACATGAGAGAACAGTAAATAAATACTGAAATATGGACTTTATTCTATTTTAGTGGGATATTGATTTTTATTGAACATATTTGTTCAGCAGTACTGTTTAAGTAACGAAAACAGTTTTATTTTTAATATTTTTAGAGTTTGATTACATGTAAAAATAAACTTGTTCATATACATACTATATTTTCATTACTGATCACAGTTCATAAATTGTTACGGACTATTATTGGCTGACCTCTGACCTATAATCTTTTATAAGACCCCTTAGTATAGAGGCTCTTTCTATGAACCATTTAATGGCCATTTTTCCTTTGCGAGCATTTTAAATAAAGAATAAGCTGAAATTAATCTTGTTAAAATATAGTTCTTTCAATGGCATATTTTCTTGACAGTAACTAGTCAATTTTGAAAGTAATTTTTGTCCTATTTATAATACTTATTTGATAAATTATTATATAAACATGCGTTTTCTGAAACCATTCCGAAACTATTCGACGTAGAAAGTTGAAATCTATCACAAATATAAAAATTGCGACCAATCAGAGTCGTGTAATTTTAAAAGTTAAATTTCGATTTAAGGGGTTAGTTTTGGGGAATGAAATCGGAAGTGAAAAAAATAAATTTCAAGGTCATCAAGTGGGATGTCAAATGAAAGCTTGTGAAAGCAAGAGTTCAAAAATACATATGATGTGGTACTCCGGCAAACTTTTCTTTTTTGATTATTAAAAAAAAATTGTCAAAAATCGCTGTCCCCCTACTCTTTCGAAAAACTTCTGGAATATTCTCCATAACGTGTAGATTGAACCAAAATTAGTACGGGTGCATTACCGTTGATAAGTTATTTGATATATAAAAACAAGAATCAGAAACAATCTTTGTGGGTTTTTTAATTTTCTTTGATACTTTAGAGGCCCTTGTATAATATTTTTTAGATAAAGATCAGTTTATAAACTGAGCCAGATTCACTAAATGGACGTTAAAAACAGTCTAGTATTCATGGAATATAAAACTTCTACTTTACAATTAACTTTTCTTGTCGAAAATTTATGTTAAAAATATCACCAAAATAACTGTTTGATAATAATATCATAATCAAGGGTGTAGGTAGGAAGTAAAGCAGCTTTCAGAATTTAAACACAATATTTCATCTTAATCTATTTGCTCGTCCTAAATGAAAACGATTTTCTGGTCTTGTACTATACAACATCAAATTTTAGCTAATTTATTGGTACCCTAACCTCCAGTGGTGCAATCAGATCAGTCTTAATGCTAAATCTTTTTAGTGAATCGGATACATCAAGTTCAAAACAACGCTGCTCTATGAAACCCATTGAATTATAGAGTTTTTAATACATATATGTCATCATTTTCTTTAATATTTTAAAATAAAGGGTATTGTTAATATTTTCCAGATAAATATTAATTTGTAAATCGAAAACGTCTACTATGTATCTCTTAAGTGGCATATTACTAAATGCTTTGGGGTATAAAAATATATTTTCTGTATTTTAGGGAACAATCCATGGTTTCTACCGAAATCTAGTACTTTTGCAGGAGAAGTTAAAGTATGGTATGACGAATTGAAAAGAAGAGGCTACAAATATGGGGGAGCATATTCGTTTGCACGACCTGTTTTAGTGTTAGTTGATCCGGATTATGTTAGAGATGTTTTATCCCAGGTACAGCAGTTTTAATTAATCATAGACG
>CM032454.1:53077300-53133337 GCA_019049505.1 Pachyrhynchus sulphureomaculatus | reverse complement strand
AAATATAGGTGGAAAATATTGATGTTTTAATATCACAGTTATAGATTTTTTTATTTATATGCCAAATATCATCATTGGATTTTCTCTCTATTTTGCTGAGGCATTATTTACTTTATCTGAGCCCTTTGTTTTCAGTGACGAAAGTCCTTTTCAGAATATTTGATGTTCTGGGATATTGGGAGTTCTTATTACATTTGGCGAATACTCAATAACGGTCCTTTTTAGGATAGTTTATGAGCTTTTTTCAGGTGGTTGCTAAATAAACACATCGGTTGTAAATTTCCAACAGTCCTTTTCAGATAGCTGGGGAATTTTTCATCTTCTGTATCTGGGCTCTTTATTTTCAGTGACGAGACGACAGTCCTTTTCAGGATAGTTGTTTTTCTGAGATATTGAGTGGTCTTATTGAATTGGCGAATACTTGGTAACGGTCCTTTCTAGGATAGTTTTGTTGTTGAGATTTTTTTTTTCTATTTCAACTTTTTTTTTGAATTTTTTTTTTCTTTTACATCGACATATAGTCAACAACGGCCCTTTTCTCAAAACTGGCAAATAAAAATTGCAATCAAGAAGTAACGCAAAAGTTGCATTCAAAAAGGTGTGCGAATCCATTGAATGTAGATAGTCATGTTGGCAAAGATTTGAGGAATATTTCCAAAAGTTAATTGGAAGTTTTTCCAAACTTACATGAAAAATCCAAAATATGCCAAAAGTGTAGGAAATCAGCCTCCGAATCACAGAAAAAATGAATCTCGTGGTAGTAATGCTACTGATTCTAATTATTTGGAAGATGTGTCTGAAAACGGATTCTGAATTCGAACATGAATTACCCACCAAGAAAGCTGGAATATCTAGAGAGGATGCTCTTGAAGAAAACTTTTAAATGGATTAAAGGAAAAATTCAATAATTTACCTGAGAATAGTCCTATGCGAAAAACCATACTTACAATCGCACCGGAGTGTTGGACTGCTCGTGAAATTGCACAAGAATTTGGTTTGTTCTTATAGAAGGGCACTTGAAATCTAAGGCACGTTGAGAAAATCTAGTGGTGTATTAGCTACTCCTACTTTCAAGAAAGGTAAGAATTTGGACGCAGAAGTGGTCTCAAAAGGAGTTGAATTTTATGAGTCTGAAGAAAATAGTCGGATAATGCCTAACAAAAAAGATACTGTTATAGTCAAAATCGAAGCTCAAAAATTTATTAAAGAAAAGCATTTACTTCTTTATGATATTAAGGTGCTACACGAAATGTTTAAGGAAAAGTATCCAGAGCATAAAATTGGATCAGCTAAATTCGCTGAGTTTCGACCTAAACGGTGCGTTATTGCTGGAAGTTCAGGAACGCATAGCGTCTGTGTTTGCACGATACATCAAAATGTAAAAACAATGATCGATGCTATAAACTTGAAGACGCTAACAAAAGGTTCAGAAATTGAATTAAATGACTATAAAGATTGCATAAATAACATTTTATGTAGGAAGAGTACTACTGATAGTATGTAGGAAGAGTACTACTGAATTTTTAACCAATAAAAAAGAAAATTTATACGTGAAGATGAAGTGTTGGTATTCAGTGACTTTTCAGAAAATTTTGCTTATGTAATACAGGATGCAGCACAGGCATTCCACTATAATAACGACCAGTGTACAGTATTTCCTGTAGTATTTTACTATCGCTCTAAAAATGAAATAAAACATAACACCATAATATTACTCTCAGATTGTACCAAACATGATGCAGCAGCAGTTAATTTCATGTAAGAAAAGGTCATACCAGTTATAAAAAAATTATGTTCAAAAGTAAAGAAAATTTATTACGCATCCGATGGCGCTAAACAACATTTCAAGAATAGGACTCAAATGAACTTTTTGATGCATCATAAGCAAGATTTTGGTATAGATGCTGAATGGCACTTCAATGCTACTGCACATAGCAAATGTTCATGTGATGGAGCTGGGAGCATGCCTGAAATCTGCAGCGACTCGTTATAGCTTACAAGCTCATCCAAATGATGCCATTTTAAATTCAGTTTCACTCTTCAATTGGGCAAAGTCAAGATTCCAAAACATACATTTTTTTCACTATACCAAAGAAGATCATCGAAAAATTTTACAAAAGCTTAATAGACTATTTCCTGACCCACCTGCTGTGCCTAAAATTCAAAGCAGTCATGCATTTATTCCCTGTGCTGGAAATAAACTTAAAATTAAGAGGTTCTCTAATGCCAAAAGTGCTAGTTTTACACTATATTAATTACTTCATAGGTAATAAAAAAACACTCCTCAAAAAAATAATTATTACAACACATATGCTTCAGTGATTTGCTAAAATGTCGATACTGTTGAGCAATAACTAATTGAATTTTGAGCCATGAATGAGCCTCGATCTTCAATCTGTCAAAATTTTTTTAATTCTTATCACAGATTTATGATCAGCGACCTCAAAAAAACCCCTTTACATAAAATTTGGTGGGTCAATTGGGTTGATTTTCGAATATATCGCCGCCATATTGAATCAGCCCATTTTAGATCCTCCATATTGAATTTAAGAATTTTAGAAATTTGACCTCAGATTCGTTATCAGAGGACCCAAAAAACCCCCGTATAACAAATTTGGTACAAATCGATAGATTTTTCGAAAATTTCATCCGCCATCTTGGATCCGCCATCTTGAATTTGGCAAATCAGACCTTGGATTCGTGATTAGCGACCCTAAAAACCCCCGTTTACCAACCAAATTTAGTGCAGATCGGTTCATTTGCGAAAATTCGGCCACCATATTGGATTTTTGACCGCCATATTGGATCCGCCATGTTGGATTTTGTCAACTTACCACCCCCAATTTCTTGGGGCGTCTATCAGCTACAATTTGAGCCAAAAAAACGACCCAAACAGTTGCGAATTTTTATTTTTACAAGCTTTTTTTGCTGGACACTTGATTTTTTTCTCCGGCTACCGGCCGCCATATTGGATTTTTCAAAGGCGCACTCGGCATTTGAAATTAGACGCTCTCTAAGCTTTAAAATGAGCCCTTGGTCAAGTTTTTTGGTTGCTTCTAATTTTGGTCGTAGCTCTGATCCGGTTGACGCGGATCGTCCCATATACGAGTATATATAAGAGTTTTTGACTGACTAAATAAGTAACGTAAGGTCTGTACCGGCTTTATAATAATAAATATAGACAATAAAAATGCAACACAAATAAATATATCCTCTAAATTACCATGTAATTTTATTTATTCAATACACATAACTTAACTACTAAACTAATGGATTCGTCCATTACTTTATTACATTATAAATATTGAATATGGAAAGTATTACTTTGTTAACACTTTATTTAAATAAAAAGTAAAGTTAAAGTAACAGTAAATTGTTCCTATTCAACACTAAACCTAAGTATTTAATCAGACTGTCATTTATGAAATGCTATTTACTCTACTCTAAAATTTAGGCTAAAAAATTTAACTTCCTGGATGAAAATGTAAATCAATAGTATTCCTTTGCACAAAGAAATCGAAAATAACCAGATGGATCCGTAATCAGTGAATACATAACAATAAGATTGTGAGCAAAAAAATTTTGTGTCGAATGCTTATTTATTATTAATCAAAGTTTCTCAATTTTAAGATACAACGTCTCGCTTTCCTTAAAGAGAAACAGCTTTGGGTCGTAATCTAAAGGCATCTTAGTTCTGCTACTTATCTTGACTTTAAAATTTGAAAGGACTCGTACCAAACCAATTTTCGATTGCATCACGCCAAATCTAAGCCCTGAAAAGAAATATACGACCACTTTGTAAACTGATAAAGAAAAAACCTTCACTATAAAATTTGTAGAATTTATAACAGATTATCTTGTAGATAAGGTTTTGGCCATGCCTTAATAAAGTGTAAAATTGTTTTATATTTAAAGCTCAATGTGTTATATATAAACAGATTATTCGTTTAATTTGGTAAATCTCCGAATCAAGAGTAACTGTTGAAAACATCAATAAATTACGCTCCTCTATAACTAACTGGATAATGAAATTTTTTTTAGCATATCAAAAACAATTTTCTCATATTAGGACGATGTTTTGTATAAAAAGATTTAGGTTGTAATTTTCAATCACTAACTGTTTAAAGCAAAGGCAAAACAATTAAAAGCTTGCAAACAGTCTAAACTCCTGACGGTGGAAAATAAAAACATTTTCCACATCAAATAAGTTTTACGAAGTTCATTATGTAATCCTAAGTTGACAAAATAGTAAAACTTGTAGCTATTTAAGCCGTAGGAAGTTTAGAAATAGCAGTGTCTAATGTTTCGCTGTATGAACGAGAATCGAATTCGAATACTACTTGCTGAACTTAACACTTATTTCAATATTTGTTACGAATTTTTGATAGAAACAGTAACATGGTATTGTAATTTATTATATAACATGGTGTGATATGACCTGTTAAATGTAACAAAAGTATTATTATTTTATTAATTACTATAAAAATATATTTTATAGGAAGGCTCCGTTATTAAAATCATTTGGCAATATTGTTACAAAAATATTACAGATGTCGCATAGTGCTGGTAAATGGGAGTTTTACAAAGGTTTAAAAATGTTTAAAAAAAAAGGAGAGTAGTCAATGTCCCTTTACATCACCCAAAAATTAATTAGAATTTTATTAATTTGTATCATTTGTTGTGTTTTAAGTTAAGGCTTTTTTACCTAGTTAAAGTACTCACTACAATAAATTACTTTCCCACATACAATTTTTTAAAGATTAAAAAATACTAAAATGAAATTAAAATGTCTCACATCTTTTTGCGGCATCTAATGATTCTAGCGTCATCAGAAAACCATAATCGAAACTAACAATTTACCAAAATATCCGGTAAGATCTTGGCCTAATAATAAATAATACCGCGAACAAATAAAATAATTTAAAATGCACACATTTTATGGAGATCATCCTAAACTACTACTCTATACAAAAATAGATCTAATTCCTAGGGCACAAAATATATAGCTAACGCACAGAAAACGCAAACACCTCGCAACAAAACATCGCTGCAAAATGCAGCCGGCTAATTACCGCCGGCTTCGCAATCTGCTGTAAACTATCTCGTCGAATTTCTCAGAGATGCCATGCAAGTAGAAGTTGCCAAATGTTTTCATGTGTAAAAATAATATATCTATACAGATGTAGAGAAATAGATAGTGTAAAAGCTGAACGATAATATTTATTAAATATTTTATTCTCTATGGCCCAGCCGAAATTATAAGATTTAGAAAATTAAAATTAACAAGAAATTTTTATTCAACCGAGAAACAAAATTTTTAAGAATTTTGAAATTCAGAAGTTAAAATGGAAGTAATTCTTTTTTGAATAAGTAGATAGTAGATAGAGATTGTGGGAAACACTACAACAGAGTAATGTAAGCACCGAAATAATTAAAGCCGTAAAATCCTTATACCAAGACGCAAGAAGTAGTGTGAAAACCAAATATGGTATAACAACAGGGTTCCCGGTCACAAAGGGTCTCAAACAGGGCTGCTGTATATCCCCAACGCTATTTAAAATCTATTTGGAGAGTGCACTGAAGAACTGGAAAAGGAAATGCAGCAGTATGGGATTACCACTGGATGACGATACTACATTGTACACGCTATCATTCGCAGATGAACAGGTAGTAGTCGCTCAGGACATCGATGATATGGAATACATGATACGAAAACTTATGGATGAATATGAAAAATGGAGCCTAGAAGCCAATATTAAAAAGACCGAGTACATGTGCGTCGGAGGAAAACAGCAGGACTTGAAACTGGCCACAGGACACACTATCAAACACTGTACCAGTTATAAGTATTTGGGAACGAGAATATCTAGGGACGGAACACTGGAAGAAGCAATATTCGAGAGGAATATCCAAGGAAGAAAAGCGGTTGCAATGCTTAATAGTATACTGTGGGACAAAAACATAACCATTGAAAATAAGAAGAGAATTTACAACTCAATAGTGAAAAGTATAATAACTTACAGCTCCCAGGTGTGGCCATTAAAGGAAAAACAGAAAAAATACTAAAAGCTACAGAAATGGATTTCTGGAGACGAGCAGCCAGAAAATCCAGAAAAGACCGCATACCAAATGACACGATAAGGCGAGCTTTAGAAATAAAGCACGATATAGTGGACGAAATCAGAACCCAACAGTTGGTATGGTACGGACATGTACAGAGAATGTCACAAGACCGACTGCCTAAAAAGATTTTAAATTGGAACCCTCATGGAAAAAGAAAGCGAGGAAGACCACGCCAAAGCTGGAGAGCAGGAATCAACAAGGAAGTACTAGAGAGAGATCTGGAGGAGGAGGGATGGAGAAACCGGGAGGAGTGGAAATTAGGCATCGGAAGACGGAAGACGTTATAAAACCGATTGATATATATATATATATATATATATATATATATATATATATTATATATATATATATATATATATATATATATTTATATATATGTATATATATATATATATATATATATATATATATATATATATATATATATATATATATATATATATATAGATAGATAGATAGTAACAAAAGACAAGATCATTTTCTTGGTAAGTGTCTATTTATTTGTCTGACTATTATCTAAATTTACTAAACGACTTTTTATAAGCTTCTTACTGTTCAGTAGAGTATCCTTCAGGGAGAGTTTAATACTATGAAATATATTTTTACTTTTCTTGCTAAAGAAAATTATTTTATTTGTGAAAAAGTTACCCTCCAAGATTTTTCCATTTCCTAACCTTTTAGAGTCTCTTGATCACGTCTATCTGTCGAACTGTTGGCACGAAAACTCTCGTACGAAATGAGATATCAATTTCAAACTTCGTGCATATATAATACCACACGAAGGCGTAAAACATATAATTTTGGAGCGAGATCACTTCACGCGAACGGAGTCTATGTGTGTATGATTTTAATATTAATATGATAATTTTTCCGGTTTTTTTTTGAGACAATGTATTTTCCGTAGCCGAGGAATCCGAAAATTAAAATACTTTTTTATTGTATTCAATTTTGCCCTGGAATGGGGTGAAAGAAGTGGAGGTCGTTAAATATTGTATAGTTTTCAATAGTACTTTGAGAATTTTTCCAGGTTTTTTGGTAATAGGAAAATTTTAAGCATATTATTTATAGTAAAATATGTACTATAAGGAGTTAAAGTGGTGACGTAGAACGCTAGAGGAATCGCTTTTCATATATCGTATGATTTCTGGATTTTATCTGAAAATTAGGTTATCCTTTCAATATTTTTAATTTTAAAATTATTAAATATTATGGTGGTCAATGGTCAAATTTTAAGCATAATTATTTATAAGATATTACTCTGTAGATATAGCCACGTTAGCTTCGTTAGGAGCTACGATTGACTTGCCAACATTTCCAGAGTAATAAAACATATAAGGAACTACAGGGGTATGGTAAATCCCAAGATATAAGATCCTGCTTTTTGCTTTTTCAATGGAGCAATAAACGACCCTATTATGGTTTTGTACATAGTTGCCAGGTATTACGATAAACGTATTTTTATTTTACCTGCTTTGTATACGGCCCTCACTTGCACCTGTAATTATATTGGATCTATTTTTACCTATATATTTACTACCTGGCAACCCGGTTTGGAGCCCTTTAAGTATTTGATAAAATAGGCCTAATGACTACAGGGTTCGAAAGATACTTTTTATTATTTTTAGTTTTACTTACAACTTACAATGTAACGGTTCTATTTTAATTATGTGGCGTCCGTGGGAAAATAGTGTCTATCGCAAGAGAAAACACTTATCACTTGACGCTAAAGAAATAGTGAAAAATGTTTACGACAGTTTGGTAAAAAGAAATTTGAATAAATAAAGTGCTTTGCAAGAAACCAGTGAACTAACAAAAACCAAAATTTCTATTGGTTGATTAAGGGTATTGTAGGAAAACCATCGCTCAGGAACAGGAAAAAACGGAAAGATTTTCAAATGCATCATGTAGACGATTATGAAAAAGACGTCATCAGGAGAAAAAGATATTCTATGTATGAAGAGAGTGTCAACACTAGAAAAGACAAAATTAAGACTGGTGCAGGACGGAACCAATATTCATTGTGGCCGATCAACCCTTCACAGAATTCCCTTAAGAATGGGTTTCAAGTTCCGAAAAATCAAGAAAAGGCAAGTAATGATGGAGTCACAAAGATTGCGAATCTTGCGATATACTTATCTACAAGAAATTAAAAAGTATCGATCAGAGAATTGGCCAATAATTTACCTTGACGAAACATGGTTCGATACCCATGACACTGTGCAAAAAGGGTGGGTTGACAGCAGTACAAAATGTCAGACTAATGCACCTTCAAATAAAGGTAAACGAACAACGATTTTGCACGCTAGATCTGAAAAGGGCTGGGTTTCAAAGTGTCTACTATTATCTGAAAAAAACATAAAAGATTCTAGTTTGGATTATCACGAAGACACGACCGCAGAACTTTTTAAAAATTGGTTTCAAAATTCCCTTTTGCCAAATGTTCCCGAATAGAGTGTTATAGTTATGGACAATGCAACTTATCATAGTCGCCTACTAAATAAGGTTCCTAATGCAGCCAACACTATATCGGAAATACAGGAATATATGTTAGAAAATGACTATAAATTTAAAAAGAAATATGTTTGTGATAGTATGGCTGGGAAAATGGAACACACTGTTTTGCAGCTTCCTCCGTATTATCGTGTGTTTAATTCAATTGAACATATTTGGCATCAAGTTAAATCAAAAATAAGGGCACAAAATGTTGTCCTACTTTAAGCGTGTCAGTAGTTGAATTAGTAAAAAAAGTTATAAATGATTCCATTCAGCACGTTGTTAAAGTTAAAGATTCATATATTTATGTAAATAATATAAAACCACTGATAATTACCTCAGCTGATGACAGTGATAGTTAAACCAAATTAGGCTTAAGTTAAAATATATTTTTATTTATACAATATGTCCCTTCTTGTAAACCCCATTCATTCAAGTTTTATATTTGTACTTCTTATCCATTTGTTTCTACATGCATCTATAAATAAACATCTCCAGAAATACTTAAAATTTTATTTATTTGCATTAATGAATAAAATTCTTAAGTCCATCTCTGCAACCTATCATAAACAAAAGGTCAGAATTTTTATATTGCCCACTTAAAATGGCAAAAATCAGGACCTTATATTTTGGGACCAGCTATACGAAAGTGCGCTAGTAGTGTGGCTTCGTATTTTAGAATTTTTTAGGCGTTAAAGAAAGTATTGTATTGGTGAAAAAAATTACCTTCCTACATTTTGCTTTTTTCAGGTTTTAGAATTTCTAAATCACGAAAAATATGGTCATCTAGTTTCGTCGGCTGTCTATCTATCTGCCGGTCTGTTTCCTTAACTCTTGAACGAAATGAGATATCAGTTATAAATTTGGTATACATGTAATACCTATAGAAGAGATGAAGCCTGTACTGTTCCACCTGTAGCACTTCAGAGAGAGGAGAGTTCGTGTCCATAATTTTTGAGTGTTGTGTTCTTGAAAAATTCACTCTCTGAGATTTTTGCTCCCACAATTGGTCGTAATTATGGAATCAACAAAGCAGGTTATAAATTAAATGATAATAATTGCTTTTGCTACTTTAGGTTTAAATCGATTTTTGTTGATAAAATAAAAGTAGTTTAATATTTCTTTTAATAATAAACTTGAAATAATTATTTAACAATATTTTTTTTTATTTATAATAATTGTAATTATCCCATCGATTTAATGAAAATTTCACTTTTGTATGCATTAATAGTCACAAGAACGCGTGGTTGTCCAACCCCTATCCTGGTGTGAATTGCGTGAGAGAATGATTCCACCTCTCTCTGAGACTGCTCTCTGATCCATGCAGGTAATGAAAAAAACTGTGCTTATCTTACCGCATTTAAGTCGTGTTACGAAATAAAAATGGTCGTCCGCCTGATAGCTTGGTGGGTGGCGCACGCCAACCAAAAAGGGTGATAAGCCCAGCGCGGTACTTTAATCTATCGTTTTAACGAATTAATCAAACTCCAAATTAAAGGTAAAATATTCTACTTTTTAATTTTTATGGTCATCTAGATCTCAGCCTTGTTGTATTTTGTGGCCAACCCAATTTATCCGTGAAAGTCAGATCGAGCATTACTCGTCATTATATGATTCTAATGAATTCTACCCATGAAGCATGTGCATAAATAATTGTAGTTTGTAAAAATTAATGATTTTCATTACTACCGTGATTTTTTAAAGCATATTTAGAGCTTAAATCAATGAAATCTATTTATAAATTAATCTGATTTCAATATATTAATATAATAATGACGCTTAAAGTGATTTAATGATTAAAGTATCACAAGTTTTGTAAAGTAACAATGTTCAGACTAGTTTTAAATTTTCATCTATAACGTTAGGGCCGTTTTTCGACAGAGTAAAAAATAGCCAGGTGCACATAAGTCTATGCACCCACCAAGCTTTCACGGGGGCACAGTTTTTTTCATCAACTACATGAGTCATAGTACAGTCTCAGAGAGGAGTTGTACGACCACGCGTTCTTGTATCTAATATTTGTCAACTATGCCTACAAAAGTGAAATTTCCATTAAATCGATGGGGTAACACTTTGGTGTCACCACCGCCCGGACTATTTGTTATAAGCGTTGAACGACTTCAGAATTACGACCAATCATATTCATTGTGGGAGAGGGAGGAATACAATTTACTATATCTTCTGTCCTTCATATGTTGGAAAGTAGACCGAACGCGAAGAAATCGGTCTATATCTATAAGTCTATGGGTAAATCGGGCCTATTGGCATCGTCCGAAGGATTATCTTCCTGTGGCGTTAGCTTAAGCTTTAAACTACTTCAATATCAAGCAAATGATCATTTAAAATTCTAGAGTAACTCAAACGATTGTATCCGGAACAACTATAGAAAAAAAATCGTCATTATGACGTGTGCTCTGTACTTCTTTTGTGCAATAACAACCATCCACTTCTCAACCTCATTGTGACTGCTTTAGGTGTACCGTGGCAGAGCTTAAAACAAATGGAAGACCATTGTAAGTGTTTGGTTATCTGCTGATACCATCACTCACTACAGCTCTCTAAATCCGAGTGCAACTCACGTCAGAGAAGTATTGTCAAGAACTTGATGAAGTGCACCGTAAATCGTATCATCTGCGTTCGGCCGTAGTAAACCGAAGAGACTCGGTCTTTCTTTACAATAATGCCAGACTACACGTCGCACAAGAGACCCTGCATGAGATGAATGAATTAATCTATGAAACTCTACGTCAACCACCATACTCGCCAGATCTTTCGCTAACACTTTTTAGTCCTACCGACAACTTTGTATGAGACAGAATCTTCAACAACCAAATATCATTCTAAGATTTGTCGCATCTAGGACGTGGTTATTTTATGCTACCACAATAAATAAACTTGTTTTTTTATCGGAAAAAACATATCGATAATAATGGTTTATATTTTGGATAATAAAGTTTACTCTGAACTGAGATATATGCAATTGAAGTAAAATTTATGTCCTATAAGCCTAATAACTACTAGCAATTCGGTTATCTTTCCTATTACCTACCTATACAGTTTCTTGGTCCTTCTCCGAACGGCAGATGAATATATTGATGCCTGTTCGCCACCTCATCATGACTAAATCTGTCAGGATTGAACTCCATTGGATTAGGAAAATATTCTGGATCTCTTCCCAAGCCCACCGTGGAAATAACTACGGGAGTTCCTTTTTCAATAGTAATGTCCGTATCCCTAAGCTGGTAATCCATCGTACATATTCTGGCTAGAGACAGAACTGGCGGATAGATTCTGGTCGTTTCTGTGTAGTTGAACAAAGATTAACAATTTGACATTTTATAAGTTATAATATATGACTTATTATTAAATTCAATTCTGATTAGTTAATATTGAGTATTATCTGCGTAAAATCTGTTTTTGGTGTGTCCACGGATCATAAAAATTTTTCTATATAGGTCTAAATAAGATAAAGCTGTTATAATTCGAATAAATAGAATTAGATTCAAAGTTATTAGATTCAGTAAAAATGTAGATCTGGATCTATAATTAAAATACCAAGTTAACAGAATTTTGACTTGGGACTTCAAAATTAGCCAGATGTGTAAACAAGGAAAATACATTTGAAGTGTATTTAAATTTCAAATTCTCGACGACATAAGAAAAAAGTTTAGTTACTAATCTATTTCCTTTGCATAAAATATATTAAGTGATAATAATAATAAATTCTTTTTATTAAATATTAAACACAATTTTAAAAACTGGACCCGTATAGGCAAAATATAGGCAGGTTATTCTAACCACCTCATAAAATGTATAACTCAAAAAACCAATTTAAGCGAAAAAATCGGCCTTGTGCAAGTCGAACTTGCGCAATTAGTGTTCCTTCCATACGTTGATTGCTTTTAAATTAAAAATTTTTTGTTACAGAGGTATAAAATGATCGACGACTTCACAAAACACATCCCAAATGAGTGTTCACCAAATTTTGTTTCGGATCTTTGTTAAAAACTGATGAACTTGAAATTTTTATTTTTTTATATACCAGATAATAATTTTCGTTCAATCTACACCCTGTGGAAAATTTTCCAGAATTTTTTTAAAACTTTTTGATTAGTACTTTTGAGATAAGGTGGGAACAGTGATTTTTGGCAGTTTCTAAAAAATAATACAAAGAAAAGTGTACCCAAGTATTACATTATATATATTTTGTACTTGTGTATGACTCGACGTCCTAGTAATTTATTTTTCACTTCCGATTTCACCCCCCAAAAATAACCCTTTCCGTCAAAATTTAGCCTTCAAAACTACTCGGCTCTGATGGGGCCATTAATTCCTATATTAGTGCCAAATTTCAACTTTCTATGTCAAATAGTTTTAGAGAAAATCAGGTGTGACAGGCGGACAGACAGGCGGACAGACAGACGGACAGACACCGAAGTGATCTAATAAGTGTTCCGTACAGAATACTAAAAACAACGACATAAATATGTAAATGATAATAAGCAAAAATAATAAATTATTAAAAATAACATATAGTATCTATGTAAACCAAGAAATGTTCATACAATTATTTAATAACAATGTTATCCAAAACAAAAACCCGTTTACTAAAATTATAAGCTTATTTACTAACCAAAGAAAAAACATCCTTGTTCTTGTTCCGAGTTCTCTGAGAAACAGCTGAGCCATGTCTCAGCATTGACAAGAGATGAGAATGAATATTGTACTCATATTTCATTATTTAGAAGAAAAATAGGACTGCCCGATATAACTTTTTAAACTAACGTTGAAACAAGTAATGTAAATCTGTTATTCAGTTTAAGCTCCATAAAAAAATATTATACAATTTTTCTGTAACTTCTGCAAGTTATCCCTAGTCCCCTCTAACTATGTCGGTTGATGCACTCCCTTGGCTTAAGAAAGCGATATATGACATTAATGTTATGTATAATGTCACCTAGAAAAAAGACCTTATGTAAGTAACGTATTAAGTTATTCATAATCCTTCACAAGGTTCCTGGCAGTATCAGAAATATGTAAACACTGGCCATTAATTTTAATCTGAAAATTTAAATCAGTCCGCAAGAGTTCTTTTTGTATACCAAGAATTAACATTTACCTTATAACCTCATTTAATATCAAACTATGTGCCTATTCACGCCCATCATAATTTTTGGAGAATTTCCTGATCAATCAGATGTATCTGCAGAACATAAGAACGTAAACTGCACTTACCAGTTGATCAACAACCAACAGTTGAGTTCTCCAAAATTGCACTCAGTGATCTCTCGAAAATACAACTTTTTAAAAGTTGTATCATCGTTGACAAAACTAAAGAATTTCAATTTGGTTCAGAGAACATTACGATTCGCTATCACAAAGGCTTTGCTTTAGTCCGAAAGAAAATGGTTTGTATTCTTATAAATAAATCCATCGTTTTAAATATTTTTTTTTTAGAATGCAGAATCTTAAACGTTTCTTGAGAGTATTTTTGTAACTAAATACTAAATTCTTTTAATTAGAGGTATATAACTCCTGGATATTTAAATTTAAAATAAAAGATTTAAATAAACAAATACTTCCAAGTTTGAATCGACATTACACCTCAAAGTATATATATTTCTACTTAGCTATTGTCCAGGGAAAGAAATGTATGTAAGTTCTACTTGCCGTCAATAGCTTGTTTTAGATAAGTCATCTCTTGAATAGCATCATAAGTTATTTTCCCTTTATGGTTTTTTAAAACTCGTACTATTTCTTCCCGAACTTTTTCTTGTATGTCTGGATTTCTGGCTAACTCATACAACGTTAATGTCATGGTGATAGAGGAGGTATCAAAACCTGGAAAAATATTTATTTACTAAGCCTACCTATAGTTGATATGGAAAAGGATGTTATCGGATATTTCGAAATGTTGTATTATGGGATGCAGCACGTCCTATAAACAAGTTCAAATTTATCTGACTTCCTGCACGAACGGAACAGACCGAAAAAGTAAGGCGACAGCTCAGCTAACTCTTGAAAATTTAATTTCTATAGAACTTTTCACTGAAGCCGGGTATGCTTTTTGTCTACAATAGTTTTTACAAAACAATTTGACGTTCAAAATAAATTACACTCTAACACTGTGTCCTATGTGAAGATTTTTATGTATGCCTACGTTTACGGAGTTAAATAATTTTTCCGGGGCAATATGCGTATCGAATCTATTTTCTTTTAGTCATTAGAAAAGTTCATTCTTGCTTTGATAAGCAAATATGAACTTTCGAGATTTAATCGATCCAATCAATATTTGACCAAAAACACAAAAATCAGCTTTTTCAATTTCCCAGCCGCCTCTCGGTCCACTATCATTCCCCCATCGAGTCAAGTGGCTATTTATGATACGCAGGTACTATCAGCGTACATCGAATGCCTCGGATCACGCATCTCAGTCGTCAAGCTAACAATAATAACTAAGAAATACATATTCCGATGTATTTTTAGTCACTGAATCCAGATATGAGATCTGATTTGTTCGTACACCTATTGACTTCGAATTAAGGTCCAAGGCAGATCCGTGCTACCAGTCTGCTTCTTCTTGTGTGTAGACTAACCCAGACGCATCAATAGGTAAGTATCGAGTACCAAATGTACTAAGCACTAAGAACTGGTCCATAACTCACGGCGTTAGGTCGGAGAAGAACCAACAGCAATTTGCTCACAGTCCAGAGGAGTTTTCCACAGAGACACGAGAAGTGCGAACTACCAACAGCGACGCCTATTGAGTAACCCGCAACCGGCAAGTACACAGAGATAGAGTAGGGCAGAATGCAGCATGGGCGAGTACAATTTCGAACGAGTACAGAGCTTTACCTATCTAGGAGCTACAATAATGAGAGATAATAACGCCACTGAAGAGATAAGGACGTATTCAACAGGCGAGTACGTGTACATTTACGATGCAGAAGCTGTTAATGTCAAAACAACTATCAAGAGCATCGACGGTACGAACTTACAAAAACATCATCAGACCTTGTATATAGTAGTGGAATGTGGACTTTGCCAATATGGAGAGGCTGAGACGATGAGCGAAAGGTTCTCAGGAAAATATACAGGCCAGTGCAGGATGAGGATGCAGGAGGGTTTCGCATCAGAACAAATCAGGAGATAAAAGATCTATACAATAGCCCCGATATCGCCAATGAGATTAAAGCAAATTGGTTGAGATGGATGAGGCACATCAAAGACAAGGGAACGATAGATTGAAAAAACTGGTATGGGAAGAAAATCCAATAGGTGGAAGGCCGTTGGGCAGATTAAGATAATATTATAAAAGTTCTCTAAACAATAGGAAAGGAATTCAATCCTCATATTATGACGGATCGCCAGAGATGGAAGAGCAACCAAAACTCACCAAAGGTTTTAGAGCTACCAGAAGAAGAAGATATATAATATAATACATTAAAATCCGGGTTTCAATTCGTTCCTCTAACATTGAATTTGCACGATGTTTCGCCAAAATCTCATTTGGCATCTTCAAGTGCTCTTGCTGCAGCTGCTACTCAATACTGTGATCTTGCTGCTGCTGCAGCTCGAAGCTAATTCAGCACATAAAAATGCCAAATGAGATTTTGGCAAAACGTCGTGCAAATTCATTGTTAGCCGAATTGACGGATTGAAACCCGGAATTTTAATGTATTACGTTCCACGATCCGTGAAAACCTCTACTGGAACATATATATATAAAAATGTATATATATATATATATATATATATATATATATATATATACATATATAAAAATATATATATATATATATATATATATATATATATATATATATATATATAAATATATATATATATATATATATATATATATATATATATATATATATATATATATATATATATATATATATAGACATATTTATATATCTCAGGTTGTCCGATGTAAATTTTCACCACACCATGACTGTTAGTAAAGCTGTTCCGGGTAATTTTGATAAATCTTTTAATAATAAAGAACGTTTTAGCCTCTAAGTCTTGCAGTCGCTTAGGACACTCATATCCCAATAATACCCTCGCTGGCACCTTGGCGTAGCTCACTCCATGGACGTGTCCCATGCCGCCCGCACTTTACGCGGCAAAAGCTCACGTAGGACACATCCTAGTCTGATAGTTAAATAAAGGTTAATTAATTTGCTATTATCGTTAATTTTGATAAAATTTCCAGTTTCAAGTTTTCTTAGTTTAAAGAATACTTTATATTACATCTCAAAAACCGAAAATGTTAAGATTTTTCTCATTCCTTATTTAAATATTTTTGCTATTAGAACATCCTGTATATTTTATTTAAAATATGATATATAAAATAGATTGAGCACAGAAAAATAATAAAAACGATCTCAAATTTTTCTAACTTCTTGTTGGACATATTTTCTACAACTGCATTACATGAATTATTTACCTGCTACAAAGAATAATATAGTATTAGCCACGATTTGGTCAAAACTAAAGGGCTTCTTTTGGTCCTTGCTCTCGTTATTCATGTCAATTAGTATTTGCAAGAAATCTGGTCTTCTAATGTTGTTCTTTTCTCTGTATTCTATTGACTGTTTTATTGCTTTAGCAAAAAATTCTTGTGACTCCGCATTTCCCACTAAAAAAACAAATCAAACGCATACCTAAATTTTCTAAAAGTTTTTCTGGAATAATCGGTTACATTTATGCATTGCTCGTAGGGGATTATTAATGCTATCTAATGGAGACAGTCAAAATCGGCTATTATTACCTATTAACTTGTTAAACATTACTGAAATAGGTTATTATCCAGGTTAAAGTCTAAAAATTGAAAATGTAAAGTGAAATATGCTCAATTTACGAGCATATTATTAATGTCGCGTATAATATATTCTATTTATATATAATACATCATTGGCGTCATAAATAAGTCGATGTTAGTAGTGATCTCAAATATACAAGGACCATTTCACGTATAATTCATATTAGTTGCTTTCTTATATGTATATTTTATTTTATATTTTAGGTAATATCTCATAACAGTCCTATATAGTGACTATATTTCTCAGTGAGAGCATACCACAATTGCTCAATTTTCTTAGACTAGGAAAAAGGGTTTCCCCGCATAAGCTCTTTCAACATGAGGGATAAGTTGAGTTATGCTAAACTCATTTGGCACGTAAGGTAATACTTTCAATTTGTAATTATCCAACACGTCGCTTACGCCGTCTCCAGATTCACGTTCCGAGGTGGATTGACAGATGGGGAAACAGAACTGATGAAATATAGAATATATTTAATTTTAGTAGTTAATATTGATTAACTGATTAATATGAACTAACCTGACACAAGTGCTGTCTAGCGGTAATTGTTAACGGTTTGCTTAAGTATTTTTTTTCCAGTCTGTGGCCTTTAAAAGCCGCGACAAAGAGCGCATATGTCTGTAAAACTAGGCTTGCACAAGCCAAAGATGCAACTGATTGTATTTTGCTTATTTCATTTTATAGTTTGTCAATATTATTATTCCGGCATCAATAGTGTAGTGCGTTAAAAGCCTGTATATTAAACCGATGGTTGCTGGATCGATTTTGCCAATCGGCTGGGTGTTTTTTTTAGATAGTAGTTAATGCAAAAGTGCAATAACGTCCGTGGCATCACTACTGCGTTCTCTTAAAAGTACCGTAAAATACACATGTATATTTTAGCACCTGGGTAATGTTGACAGATGTTATAATATCCTCGTCAATGTATCTTACTAGAGATATAGTAAGCAGAAGGGTAAAATTCTCTATAAAGGCGGGGAGGTGTACTATAAAAAATTAACATGTTCTTCGGTTTTAAATTTAATGCCAGATAGTTTTGATTGTAAAATAACAAAAATTGTTAAGAACACTGATGAGTTTAGCGATACATTACCACATACAATAGAATCGATATAGCAAATTAGAATATTTAAAATTATTTCCTGGACAAATTCAGGTAAGAACACTAAAATATGAGTTACCAAATTGGTCCATAAAACATAAACATCAGTTCGACACCATGTTAAGAACTATATAACACGAGAAAAAATAAATTAAATCTGTATAAGGATCAAGGTAAAATTTTTAATTATTGTTTTATTTATTGCAAATTGTCAAAATTTATTAATGTTTTAGATTGATTTAATTATGAGTATTTCGAGTGCTTATCGTGATAAAGAACTCACTCTGTCGCTGGCACAGAAAAGAAAAACTCTGTTTTAATTATATATATATATATATACATATATATATATTGTAACCTGTGAAAAAAAGTAGCCCCAAGCTTGAGCACAATTTTCTTGCAGCCCCGCTTTAATTCCTGATAATGAATTGAGTGAAACCTGATTTTAAAGGAACTAAAGAAATTAAAGAAACACTAGCTCAGTTTTCTTTGTAGAGAGATATGGGTAAGAGATATTTGTCTTACGTCTTTTTGGAATTATTTTCTATTTTTTTAAAAAGCCTCAGTTGTACAAGTTTTTTGGGCACCACTCATTTTAAAATAGAAAGGATTTAACTTCAGCTAAAAAAATGAGAAAAAACTGAAGTGTTTTATGGATATTACTAAAAAGAATTAGTCTAGTACAACTTATCCTGAAAAGAAAAATAAGTATTCAGTGAGACACTAGCTTTAATCAACAAAAAGAAAATTTATTCATGTTTTAAAATGAAAAGTTCTAACCTTTACAGTTTTACCTAACAAATTCTAGCCTAACTAGTAGTTGTTACATTAAAATTTTAGACTATTATAACCCCCGAAGACGAGAAATCGTGCTTTACACTTCACTTTTTAGTCTGTTTTACATTGCAGTTAAGGCACTACTCTCGAATAAGTCTATTGAAGGGAGTTTTGTTTGACTTACTGTTTTTTATTCCTGCTGTGATCGACTACGCCCGATTTCTCACTTTTTCTTAACAAACACTTAGAAAGCCCACTACGGCTTTTATTGAAGAAACTGGTACTTTTACTTAGCGGCTCTGGTGAAAATTAGCCTACTTCGGCTAGATGGAAAATAGCCTCTCGGCTAGACGGTACTGCCTGGCTGCGGCTAGATGGAAAACAGCCTGGCAGCGGCTTGATGGTACTGCCTGGTTGCGGCTAGATCGAAAACAACCTGGTTCAAGCTCTGCGGAGCCTTAAAATCGTGCGACTTTTGCCTGTAATATCACGACGCTCCAATCAAAACTGCGGATCAAACATTTCACCAATCGCGGCGTAGCGAGAGGTTCGGTCAGGAACCCGCACCACCGTATATACCGAACGTCTTGGAACTTCTGTTTAATATACCGTTCGATACAAAAATGAAAATAAGTACAATTTGAAATGGAAAAATCAGTAACATTACATGGTCTTAAAATCTAGGAAAAAATGAATGTTACATTTACCCCCTTCCAAAAAGAAATAGACTACACTAGTCTATTAAACTTAGGCTACTTATGAAAAGGTACAAAGTGGTACACTATCACTTAATACTAAGGTCAGAACTTAAAACAAAATTACAAACTTCGGACCTTACTACTAGACTTAATTCAATTAAGCACTAATATTAAGTACAATGAAAACCAAATGAAAATCTTTGCATGTACACAAGAATCTTATAACTAGACTTAACTTAATTAAGCACTAAGGTTGAGTACATCAAAAAGTAAATAAAAATCCTTGCATGAACATAGGAAATACCTGTTCAAAGTAACAATCGCGGTCTTCTTATATAAAAGAATCAGCTCTGTTATTGTTACCAAAACAAAAAAAAATATAACTTTGTCTAGACTCTTGTCTAAATCAAAAAAAGTGAACTGAAACAAAGTATGAACACCCCCCTTAAAATATTTTAAGGATTGTCTGAAAATTTTTTTATTTCAGCAAAAGAAATTTATAAAAATTCTTAAATAAAAAAAAAATAAAAAAATGATTCTAGTGCAAACACTTACACTAAAAAGAAAAAGTCTTGTCAGACCATTTAGCACAAGGCCAAAAAAAAAAATATCTGGATAAATATCCAGACAAACGCTCGGGAAAAATCGCCATCCATGCTCTAGCTCATCGCTAAGAGAACATCCTAAATCTAGTATCACTACTAGTCGCACTCGGAAAATAATCGCACTCTATCGCGCAATGTCGACGTCCTAAGACATCTAGACATGCTAAAATCGCCAGGGAAAACGCTCTGGTTAATCGCCAGAAAACACGTCAGCTTATCGCCAACAAAACACTCTGGTATCGCCAGATAATCGCACTCTATAACGCAATGTCGACGTCCTAAGACATCCAGACATGTTAAAGTCGCCAGGGAAAACGCTCTGGTTGATCGCCAGAAAACACGTCGGCTTATCGCCAACCAAACACTCTGGTATATTGCCAGAAAAAAGCCTCGGCTCCTCGCCAAGAAAACACTCTGTAAATAGTCCTCGACTACACAAAGTCTGCGTTCTAAAAGAACAATCTCGCCATTAACATAGTGAGCAGCTATAAAAGCTAACAATATCACTATAAGCGCAGTGAATAGCTATAAAAGCTAAAATTCACTCTAAACACAGTGAATAGCTATAAAAGCTAAAATTCACTAAACTGAATGATCCTGCTTCAAAAAGCAATGTTCACTAAGAACAGAATGATTAGTCCACGCGCAACTAACATTCAAGGAATCATTCCCAACATAACTATATGAGACAGCAAGTCTCGAAATAGGACCTCCCTAAAGTCATAATCCTATATATGGGAGTCCATAAGCAAAACGACTCAAAATCTCGCATTTTGAGCACATGCCCTCAGGCAACCAACATACACCGAAATATATACAGAAATATGTACAGAAATATATACAGAAATACATACAGGAGTTCAAATCCCAGACTCTTGGTTATGATTACTCCATACTGAGCTTGGTGAAAGCTCTTAGCAAAAGCTAATCAAATCTTCGGCACATCGCACCAAAGTGACAAATCTGCCTAGAAACATGAGCCAGAAGAAACGCCCTCCGTCATTCTTCAGGGTGGCTACACAGAGATATAAAACTTAACCAGCATTGCGCTTCCTCAAGTTGCATGAAGAACCCTCGTGTACTGGTCTCGCCCTAGAACATTAACGAAAAACATTCAATCCATCCCACATAACAGGAGACAAACACCTCACCACGATATACTGAAAGGTGGAGACAATAAAATACAGAATTGGTGACCCTGGTGTCCACCAACAAAAGGGAGTAGATTATAGCATCCACTAAACTGAAACGGTGTCTACCACACCACCATAAGTCAAAAAAAATTTAATCAATAGGGTGTTCCGAAACACACTACTGCCAACAGCCTGTCACCACTAATAGGCTAATTGGAGCTGAGGTCGACTACAGTAGCTAGGCTCTCCTTTGGTTCAAATAGAAATAACCATTGGGTAACAAAACCCCTAAAGGTCCCAAAGGTCAAACGTTCACCCCCCATAGACTACCCTTCCAATCAGTCTGTTCCTCAGGAAGACTAACTCCCTGCCAAACGTCGTAACGGCATCTGTTAGCACCCGGTGCATCACAGCTTGTAAAAACAAATCACTCATGGGATACAACCTAAAAGGTTTACAAGGTTGACTTAACCAAGCTTCTTACGGAAATTTCCAAAAAAACGAAACTGAGCTTGAAAAGCTACAGGAAGCAAAAATTCCTCAATTTTTCGGTGGCAACGCAACAAAACTTTTGAAGACGACAAGAGCTTTTCCAGCTTAATCAGAAACAAGAAGAAAACATCGTTGACAGCTAACATATTCGATCATGGTGTTAATCGTCTCCCTAGACAATAGCCTCTAGAAGAAACTGCTACAGGTATCAGGCATAACCGGTTTCTGTCAGCCCAAACTTCTAGATTACCTCTTGGAAATCTAAAAATTCGGTTAGGAATCTTCCTTCACTGCGCTTAGCCTCTCTTGACAAGGTTCTCATCTCGGTATCAGATTTTGATCATTTCTTTGTGAAACGACTGTCTTACTCTGCTCTCATCTCCTGTAAATGATCAGCCTTTAGTTCTCCTGCAGAACTTCAATTTCCTATCAATCTGATAGTAAACCGAAAAAAACTCAACATACGCCTATGAGTCCATGCAAAAAAAATTTAAAAAAAATTAGTGACTCAAAGGTAACGTTTAAACGGCTCTGAAAAAAATAGAAAATACCCTCAGTTTGTCAATTCAGAAGAAGATCTAAATCAAAATAATCCAAGTCTTAGACTTACTGGATAAACCAAAATCAATTTACTCTTAATTGCACCCAACATATACCACTAAGGTAATAGAAATACATCCACTCGGGTAGCAAACTTTGAAATTGCTCATAAAAAAATTTTTGACTCTACATCACACTACACGAGCTACATCTTGCGCTTGTCCTAACTCAAGATCACCTTGGATTGCCTCTAATCAAAATTTCGCTTCCAAGTGTCAAGAACTGGATATTATTTGGGGTCATAAGCAAATCAAATCCCGCGACCACCGACATGCCAGTCTTATGATATATCCTGAGTGTGACTTTTTCGCAAGCTCGCAACAGCTGAGTCGATGCTAAACATCAACTACAATCAACCTAAGTTTGGATATGATCAGTACCCAAAACCTTAGCAAAAACTATAAAAGTAAGCTATCCTCAGCTCAACTTTTATAACAGTCAAAAAAATGAGGTCGTCACCTCTACAGAGCAACATCAAAAAAAAATTTAAGCAATTAAGATAATGTAAATATAAATTATTCTTCTTCTGACAAACTTTTATTAGGGTTAGGTCCATTGAATGGTTTTAAGTCTTTAATATGCCATCGTCCTACTTTAGTCCCATCTAAATTAACTAAAACATAAACTAGATCTGAAATCTTTTCTCTTATCACGCAATGCACATACTTAGGTACCAACTTAGATGTGAATTTATCAGCTGCACTGGAAAGAATTTTATTTTTTCGCCAAACGTGATCACCTATATTAAAGGCAAAATCCCTTTTTCTAAGGTTGTAAGACTTACTGTTCAGTTCATAAGCCTTATGTATCCTACTACGCACGTCGGTGAAAATATCTTTTAAACCCTTTAAATTTTCGGCGTACGCACCCCTGTTACCCGGAATTATTTCGCTGTCAACATTGACATCCAAATCTAAATTTTTATAATACGATCCAGATAGAGGTATATGTCTGCCGTAAACTAAGAAAGACGGTGTAAACCCTGTTACTTCGTTTCTTGCGGTGTACACGGGATTAAAACGGATGTTAAAACTATATGTCCCACTTAAGCTCTTAAAACACACAGAAGTAAACTGAGTACCGTTATCGCATATCGAAAGCGATGAAACTCCGTGGATTAGAAAAATATCGTTTTCTAAAATTTTCAAAAAGCATTCGGCTTTAGAGCTTTTCAAAAGAAATAGCATGGTATACTTTGTAAACCAGCAAGAAACCACGAGAAGCCATTTATTTCCCTTTCTTGAACGTGGAAATGGACCTACTAGATCAGCTGCTATGACTTGAAAAGGGTAATTAACCGTTTTTCTCTTTTCCCATCAGTCCCATAGGTAGTGTATTTGGAGATTTCTGCGCTCCACATATTTCACAAGTCCTCACAAACTTTAAGATATCTAAACGCATTATGTTGTCTCAACCTAATCGCCCAACGCGCTAGTTTGCCACTAGGGTTTTTAATAGAATTAAGCCACAATAAACTATAATGATCTGTTATGACCGTGAAAGGAACACCTTCGATGTAAGGTCGAAACTTTTCGATGTTAAAGAGTACGGCTAAACATTCTTTTTCAACAACCGAATAGTTACGTTCAGCCTTTGATAAAGTTCTACTGGCATACGCTATCACTCTTTCCTCACCATTGATTTTCTGTGTTAGGACGCCCCCTAAACCGGTATTAGAAGCATCACTAGAAATATAAAACCGTTGGGAAAAATTTGGTTGGGATAAAATGGGAGCTGAAACCAATAGCTCTTTAATCTTTATAAAAGATTCTTCGGCTGCCTTTGTCCAATCTATCGATTGTCCTTTTTTTTCGTCCTTTCAAAAGATCATTAATAGGCGACAACAGGGTAGAAAAATTCTCAATAAAACGTCTATACCATGAACACATTCCTACGAAGCGCTTAACTTCCGTAGTATTTGTAGGTCTCGCATAATTAACCATGCTTGCTACTTTATCCGGATCGGTACGCAAGGAATTTGAGCCTACAATATAGCCTAAAAACTTTAGAGAAGTTTTGAAAAAATCACATTTGCTCAAATTTATCGTCAGTCCGGCCTCTTTCAATCTATCTTTTACTTCCTTAAGTAAGCGAATATGCGATTCGAAGTCTTCCGATGTTACTAAAATATCATCTAGATAGGTAAAAATATGTGGCTCATATTTCGGACCAAATATAGCGTCCACTAAACGTTGCTGAGTTTGAGCAGCGTTCTTTAGACCAAACGGCATAGTGACGAACTGAAATAGACCTCGGCCTACTACTGCAAAAGCGGTCTTTTCCTTAGAGGATTTGTCTAAAGGAATTTGCCAGAAAGCCTTTCTAAGATCTATCGAAGATACATACTTAGCATTCCTGAGTGATGTCAAAATTCTGTCGATGTTCGGTAATGGGTAGTTATCAAATTTGCTGACCTCGTTGAGCTTTCTTCCGTCAAAGCACAGACGATACTGTCCATCGGCCTTTTTCACCAATAAGATTGGAGAACACCAGGGACTGTTTGATTCTTCAATCACTCCGAGTTTCAACATTTCGTCTAACTCTTTATTTAATACTTTTGACATATAAGGAGACATGGCGAAGGGCCTTGTCTTTACAGGACTGGCATCAGCCGTATCTATAGACATCTTGATTTTATTCGTTCGGCCTAACCTATCTTTACTACTTATTTCATTGAAAGAGCTTATTACTTTTTCTGCTTTTAAGCGTTCCGTCCGCGAGAGATCATCTAGGGTACATAGACGCGAGAAAAGGTTTTCAAAAGAACTTTCTAAATAACAATCTTTAAAACTTGTTTGAGAATTGTCTTCTAGGGACTGTGGATACCACGAATTATTTTTAAAATTTACTAAAATTCCGAATTTTTGTGCAAAATCACATCCCAAAACCAAAGTATGTGATAGAGAAGGTACTACTAGAGCAGAGATTACTAAACAATGACCATTGCAGACTAGCGGCAACTCAACCGTACCTAAAACTTTTAGACGGCTGCCATCTGCAGTGGTAACACTTCTATTTTTGACGTGGCATATTTTTATACTTAAACGACTTAAAATCTTAATACCATTCTGACCTATAACGGAGGCATTTGCACCAGAGTCAAATAAAGCCGAGAAATGGGCACCTAATAGATTTATCTCGATATGCGGCCTGTTATCTGAATATTTATGCACGAATAAAGGAGACATGTGACCATTTGGAGAAGCAGGAGTTTTAACTTGAGGAGAATTTTTATTAGACTAAAAAAATCAGAAACTTTTTGTAACTACTTAGTCCAATCTGATCTATTGGAATATTTCTTTACTTAAGATCCTCGTTAGAATCTTTCTTTTATCCGCGACCGGATATTCTGAGAAAGTACGACGGATTTTCAGTTCATAGTCTAATTCATTTTCCAGTAGGTGATTGACTTTAAAATTGAAAACTTCCATGATAATTCAGATTATAAAATTTAAAAGAATCGTTTAAAAAATCGTAAAAATATTTCTCCTGTGCTCCCAATAGTCAAAAATAAAAAATATGTAAAGGCACTTAAAATATGTAAACTTCTTTACTAAACATTAAAAAAAATCTTCGACAATTTCAAAAAAAATTTTTAAGTATTGCCTTGTATTAAAATCCTTTTACCAAATATGTTAAGAATTTCTCAACAAAAAAATCTCCAAATACCGTTTCGTCTATCAGCAAAGTATTTTTAATATTCATGCAAAATATAGGTGAGAAAAAAACGTACCGTTTTTTCCTCGGCTATCCGCAAAATAAACAGTGTAAAATTAAAGTCGACCAGCACATCTGCTAATCTGAACTATAAAGCTAGCTTTTAAGAAAAAAGTAGGAATCGCTTATCTTAGAGTCAACAACAAAATTCAAATATCTAACTCATATCATCAGATAAATTGAAATAAAAAATTCTACAAATTTCCTGCTTTTGTCTTACTGCTATAGTGTAGTTTCTTTTAATAAATATTATGAAATAAAAATATCTGCAAAGTTAGAGCTTTTATTTTGTTCGAAAGCTAGTACACTGAACCCTTTTTTAAAAAAATAAAATTCCAAAAGCCCCGCGTTGACAGCGCTATTTTGTACCCTATGAAAAAAAGTAGCCCCAAGCTTGAGCACAATTTTCTTGCAGCCCCGCTTTAATTCCTGATAATGAATTGAGTGAAACCTGATTTTAAAGGAACTAAAGAAATTAAAGAAACACTAGCTCAGTTTTCTTTGGTAGAGAGATATGGGTAAGAGATATTTGTCTTACGTCTTTTTGGAATTATTTTCTATTTTTTAAAAAGCCTCAGTTGTACAAGTTTTTTGGGCACCACTCATTTTAAAATAGAAAGGATTTAACTTCAGCTAAAAAAATGAGAAAAAACTGAAGTGTTTTATGGATATTACTAAAAAGAATTAGTCTAGTACAACTTATCCTGAAAAGAAAAATAAGTATTCAGTGAGACACTAGCTTTAATCAACAAAAAGAAAATTTATTCATGTTTTAAAATGAAAAGTTCTAACCTTTACAGTTTTACCTAACAAATTCTAGCCTAACTAGTAGTTGTTACATTAAAATTTTAGACTATTATAACCCCCGAAGACGAGAAATCGTGCTTTACACTTCACTTTTTAGTCTGTTTTACATTGCAGTTAAGGCACTACTCTCGAATAAGTCTATTGAAGGGAGTTTTGTTGACTTACTGTTTTTTATTCCTGCTGTGATCGACTACGCCCGATTTCTCACTTTTTCTTAACAAACACTTAGAAAGCCCACTACGGCTTTTATTGAAGAAACTGGTACTTTTACTTAGCGGCTCTGGTGAAAATTAGCCTACTTCGGCTAGATGGAAAATAGCCTCTCGGCTAGACGGTACTGCCTGGCTGCGGCTAGATGGAAAACAGCCTGGCAGCGGCTTGATGGTACTGCCTGGTTGCGGCTAGATCGAAAACAACCTGGTTCAAGCTCTGCGGAGCCTTAAAATCGTGCGACTTTTGCCTGTAATATCACGACGCTCCAATCAAAACTGCGGATCAAACATTTCACCAATCGCGGCGTAGCGAGAGGTTCGGTCAGGAACCCGCACCACCGTATATACCGAACGTCTTGGAACTTCTGTTTAATATACCGTTCGATACAAAAATGAAAATAAGTACAATTTGAAATGGAAAAATCAGTAACATTACATGGTCTTAAAATCTAGGAAAAAATGAATGTTACAATATATATATATATATATATATATATATATATATATATATATATATATATATATATGTATATATATATATATATATATATATATATATATATATATATATATATATATATATATATACGAGGCTGGTTTGAAAAGTTCGTGCAAAGTCCGAGAGATGGCACCACCGGCGCGTATCGAGGTCATGTTTAGTTAGTAGCATCTCTTGAACGAACGCACACCAAGTTTCAGCCATATTGGTCTATTTCTTTGTGTTTGGCATTCGTGTGAATCAAGGAAGTCGAGTGATTTTCAAGAAATGGACGAAAAAGAATTTCGTGTGGTGATTAAACATTACTTTATGAAAGGCAAAACGCCACAGGAGACTAAAGAGAAGCTTGATAAACATTATGGTGACTCTGCACCTTCGATTAGAATAGTTTATAAGTGGTTTCAAAATTTTCGGACTGGCCATATGGGCACAAGTGAAGCTGAACGTTCTGGACAGCCTGTGGAGGTTACGACTCCAGAAATCATTGATCAAATCCATGATATGGTGATGGATGACAGAAGAGTTAAGGTGCGTGAGATTGCTAGTGTTGTGGGCATCTCGACTGAACGGGTACATAATATTTTGCATAAACATTTGGACATGAGAAAGCTATCCGCAAGATGGGTGCCGCGATTGCTCACGCTTGACCAAAAACGGAATCGTGTGAAGTGTTGCAAGGATGGTTTGCAGCTGTTCCAGAAGAATCCGGAGGACTTTAAGCGTCGTTTCGTCACTGTGGATGAAACATGGATACATTACTATACTCCTGAGACCAAACAACAATCTAAACAATGGGTTACCAAGGGGGAATCTGCACCAAAAAAGGCGAAGACCGTTCCTTCGGCCGAAAAGGTTATGGCGACTGTCTTTTGGGATTCGCAAGGGATAATCCTCATCGACTATCTGGAAAAGGGTAAAACTATTACAGGTGAATATTATTCATCGTTATTGGACCGTTTGAAAACCGAGCTGCAAGAAAAACGCCCGCGATTGGCCCACAAGAAAGTCCTTTTCCATCACGACAATGCACCAGCACACACCTCAGCAGTTGTGGTCGCAAAATTAATGGAAATAGGATTCCAACTCGTTTCACATCCCCCTATTCTCCAGACTTGGCTCCCTCGGACTACTAGTTGTTCCCCAATTTGAAGAAATGGCTGGCGGGACAAAGATTTTATACAAACGAGGAGGTGATTGCAGACACTAATGGATATTTTGCAGACTTGGAGAAATCCTATTATTCGGAAGGGATCAACAAACTAGAACATCGTTGGACGAAGTGTATAAGCCTAAAAGGAGACTATGTCGAAAAATAAAAAAGGTTTACCCCAAACACATAAAAAAGGTTTACCCCAAACACATAAGTAGTTTTTATTTTTGCACGGACTTTTCAAACCAGCCTCGTATATATATATATATATATATATATATATATATATATATATATATATATATATATATATATATATATATTACATATATATTTTACAGTTCCTAAATTGGATTGTATCAAGCTTTATCCAAGATATGCGGCTCTGCATCCAAACAATATGACTAGCATACGTTTGTTGAAATATTGGAATAAGAAATGCGTAAACCAAGTTGTCGGAAATAATTTAGTTAGAGAAATGCTGCATATACTGATCATTAATTTCGGAGGTCAGCCACACTTCTTACTAATAATGGTGGTGATATAACTAATTTAAAGCACAGTAGAAATCGTCTGTTGCTTAAGAATTCAATCAATAATAAAACTAAAATTTAAAATAAAATTCTAAACTGTGAAGTTTAAAAATTAGATATTGTTTCATCTACTTAAAAAAAGTAATACCTTTATTATCTAGAGCTGCTTTAACAATCTCAGGAATATTTGGTTTATGCAGTGGTGGTACAATTAATATTCATGTTAATATTGTACTAAGTTGGGAATGTGGAATCTTTGACACAATGACACTACTCAGAATATATCATATCAACACTACACCAAACACTTTAATTTTGCACTCGACGCCCGTTTCGTTAACCATGTTAGCTTCATCAGGAGCTATGATTGACAGTCAATGGTGCTAACATAGTTAGCGACACGCGTGTCGAGTGCAAAAATGAAGTGTTTGGGTAGTGGTGATATATACTGAGTAGTTAATATTGTAAATAATAATACTGACAATCAGGCAAAGTATTTGCTTATTTGCAATACATTTGTCGAATTAATGTTCAATTTTTATTTAATATGTGAAATATAACTTGCACAATAAGGCGCAAAATATTTTGTGCGCGGTATCATAACAACGTTAAAAAATATGGTTAATAAAAAGTATAACTCTGCATACTGAAAATAATTCTCAGATATTGTTATTATTTAACGAATTTATAGGAGTATTTTTAGTGTTCCGTACGGAACACTTATAAGATCACTTCGGTGTCTGTCTGTCTGTCTGTCTGTCGGTCACACCCGATTTTCTCCGAAACTATTCGACATAGAAAGGTGAAATTTGGTAATAATATAGGAATTGATGGCCTCATCAGAGCCATGTAGTTTTGAGAATTAAATTTTGACTTAAGGGGTTAGTTTTGGGGGGTGAATTCGGAAGTGTAAAAAAAATTTTTTTACTAGGTCATCGAGTGTGATGTCAAATGAAAGTTTGTGAAAACACGAGTAAAAAATATATATATAATATTATACTTGCGCGCACTTTTCTTTGTATTATTTTTAAAAATTCACGAAAAATCGCTGTCCCGGGCCTTATCTCGAAAAGTACTTATCAAAAAATTTCGAAAAAATTCTGGAATATTCTCCACGGGGTGTAGATTGAACGAAAATTATCACGAGTGCATTACCTTTAATAATTTATCTGGTATATAAAAAAAACAAAATTTCAAGGTCATCAGATTTCAGTAAAGATTGGAAACAAACTTTGTTGGAAACTCATTTGGGGTGTGTTTTGTGAAGTCACTGATCATTTTATACCACCGTAACATAAATTTTGACTTAAGGGGTTCGTTTTGAGGGGTGAAATCGGAAGTGAAAAAAAATTTTTTTACTAGGTCATCGAGTGTGGTGTCAAATGAAAGCTTGTGAAAACACGAGTAAAATATATATATATATATATATATATATATATATATATATATATATATATATATATATATAATGTAATACTTGCGCACACTTTTCTTCGTATTACTTTTAAAAAATAGCGCTGGCCCCTACCTTATCTCGAAAAGTACTGATCAAAAAAGTTTGAAAGAATTCTGGAATATTCTCCATGGGGTATAGATTGAACGAAAATTATCACGAGTGCATTACCTTTAATAATTTATTTGGTATATAAAAAAAAACCAAAATTTCAAGGTTACCAGTTTTCAGTAAAGCTTGGAAACAAACTTTGTTAAAAACTCATTTGGGGTGTATTTTGTGAAGTCACTGATCATTTTATACCATCCTAACAAAAAATTTTATTTTAAAAACCATCAACGTACGGAACACTAATTGTGCAAGTTCAACTTGCACTTGACCGGTTTTTCTTATATAATTTACCACATTAACATCTAACTCTCTAATTTAAACTTCGGAGCGCACCATTTCAAAGATACTATTGACCATAATAATAGTATCTACCTCTTTAATAAATACACTTTTTACTTTAAGGAAGGTAATGTTGTCACGATATCGTTGGAAAGCAACAAATTTGGGCCAAGCTAAAATCACTTTTTCTAGACGGGTATTTTGTCTTTATAGAAAAATTTGCTTGGTTAACAAATTACTTTTCCTGTTCTAAGTACTTTGACGACATTTTTCACGAGTTCGTTGCGTTTTGCAGTGTTTACGGTTTTCTTTCTTCCGAGAAATGAGTGAAAATAATTTGGAGTCTAGCGCAGTAAAAAAGTTTCTCTCTAAAGAGTGAAATGGGCCAAAAATTAATCAAGAATGTTCTAGGTGAACTGCAATGACAAATTATCTTATTTCCAAATAAAATTTTGGTCTAAACAGTTTTGATGGGATAAGACTAAATTCAGTATGACATCAAATTAGGAAGGTTGATGCAAGAACTAAGGAAACTGAAAAAACTGAAATATCAATACACCTGAGCCGAAACTAGCGAAAGTGTTCTTTAAAATCCTCCCGTGAAGCCGGAGTCAACCCAATGGATTCATAAGCGAACTCCGTTTTCAAAGAAGGCAGGAACTAAGTCGACTTTTGTAAAGTTATTGGTTACGATTTTTTTAGGA
Organism: Pachyrhynchus sulphureomaculatus; assembly: GCA_019049505.1. Taxonomy (NCBI): domain Eukaryota; kingdom Metazoa; phylum Arthropoda; class Insecta; order Coleoptera; family Curculionidae; genus Pachyrhynchus; species Pachyrhynchus sulphureomaculatus. Next base: position 53,101,021 of record CM032454.1, on the reverse strand, counting down.
CTAACAAAAGATTTTGCCTATCGAACATATAAAATAAATGGAACACAATTATTGGAGTGGTTTACGAAATGTCGATTTAAAACTTAAAGTTTAACCACCCTATTCATGGAGAACCAAAGCTTTGCTGTTGCATGACAACTGAAGAGTCGAAAGGCTCGCCAATTTCAGGCCATTACCAAAAGCTGTAGATTCACCGAGTTACGTCGTCCACCTTAAGGCCCTAATTTAGTGCCCTACTTTTTGTTCAAACATCTCATGAAGGATCTTAGTGGCTGAAAATTTTCTTCTGATGATGGAAACCACTGCAGCGCTGTTTTTTGAGGCGTAAACAAAGAATTTCTATTAGGTGGAATGAAATATCTCAAATAACTCATAATAAAGACGTTAATGTGGTAAATTATACAAAGAAAGATACTCTCATAAATTTGTTAACTAATAACAATATTTGAGCATTATTGTCAGTATGCAGAGTTATACTTTTTATTAACGATATTTTTTAACGTTGTCATGATACCGCGCACAAAAATATTTTGCGCTTTAGTGTGTAAGTTACATTTCACATCTATAATATATATAAAATGCAACGTCTCTCTGTCTGTCTGTCTGTCTGTCTGTCCGTTAGTGCGCTTATCACTGGAGAACCACTTATCCGATTTACGTACTTTTTTTTTAAAACATACATATGTTCTCTGGCCAGGTTATAGGCTATATTTTATTACGATAGGTAGCATAAGGAATGAGCAGTGACGTAAAATAGTGAGTGAAGTCGGAAAAAAAAGTTTGCCGCTAGCGCGTTCCTTTGCAATACACAGCCTAAACCATTAATTATGTAACAATATTATATAGCAGAGAATATCTATAATCTATAATCTACAATATATATAAAATGCAATGTCTTTCTGTCTGTCTGTCTGTCCATTAGTGCGTTTATCACGCGAGAACCACTTACCCGATTTACGTGTCTTTTTTTAAATTCATACATATATTCTTTGGCCAGGTTATATAATAATAATAATCTATATCTATAATATATATAAAATGCAACGTTTCTCTGTCTGTCTGTCTGTCTATCCGTTAGTGCGCTTATCCCTCGAGAGCCACTTATCCGATTTACGTGATTTTTTAAATTCATACATATATTCTCTGACCAGGTTATAGATATACATTTTATTACTTCTATAATATATATAAAATGCAACGTATCTCTGTCTCGCTGTCTGTCTGTCTATCTGTCTGTCCGTTAGTGCGCTTATCACTGGAGAACCACTCATCCGATTTTCGTACTTTTTTTTTAAAAACATATATATGTTCTCCCGCCAGGTTATAGGCTATATTTTATTACGATAGGTAGCATAAGGAATGAGCAGTGACGATAATAGTTCTCTTGCAATACACAATCTAAACCATTAAATATGGAACAATATTATGTAGCAAAGGATATCTATAATATATATAAAATGCAACGTCTCTCTGTCTGTTTGTCCGTTTGTGAGCTTATTACTGGAGAACCACTTATCCGATTTACGTACTTTTTTTTAGACATACGTATGTTCTCTGGCCAGGTTATAGGATATATTTTATTACGTTAGGTGACATAAAGAATAAGCGGCGACGATAATAGTGAATCAAGTCGGAGAAAAGTTTATCGCTAACGCGTTCTCTTGCAATACACTGCCTAAAGCATTAAATATGGAACAATATCATGTAGCAAAGAATATAATATAAATAAAATGCAACGTCTCTCTGTCTGTCTGTCCGTTAGTGCGCTTATCACTCGACAACCAGTTATCCGATTTACGTGTTTTTATAAATTTATACATATGTTCTATATAATTCGATATAAGCCTAGATAATGGGAGATAAGGTAAGATAATGGGAGATAAGGAGACATAATGGGAGATAAGTCGAGATAAGCTTCGATAATGGGAGATAAGGTGAGTTATGGGAGATAAGTATAAATAATGGGAGATAAGGAGAAATAATGGGAGATAAGCAGAGATAAGTCTAGATAATGGGAGTTATGGTGAGATAATGGGAGATAAGGAGAAATAATGGGAGATAAGGAGAAATATTGCGAAATAAGTCGAGGTAAGCCTAGATAATGGGAAATAAGGTGAGATAATAGGAAATAAGCTGAGATAATGGGAGATAAGGAGAAATATTGGGAGATAAGGAGAAATAATGGGAGATATTTTATTACGTTGGGTAACATAAGGAATAAGCAATGACGATAGTAGTGACTCAAGTCCACGCGAGCGGAGCCGCGGGCCCGGCTAGTATCAAATAAAAAATTGAACAGTAATTCGACAAATATATAGAAAATAAGCAAATACTTTGTCTAGTTATTAATATTATGATTTACAGTATTAACTACTCAGTATATATCACCACTACACCGAATACTTTATTTTTACTCTCGACGCGCGTTTCGCTAACTATGTTAGCTTCATCAAGAGCGATGATTGACTGTCAATCATCGCTCCTGATGAGGCTAACGTGGTTAGCAAAACGCGCGTCGAGTGCAAAAATAAAGTGTTTGGTGTAGTGGTGATATATACTGAGTAGTGTCATTATGTCAAAGATTCCACATTCCCAACTTAGTACAATATTAGATTAATTGTACAACCACTAGATAAGCCAATTATTCCTGAGATTGTTAACGCAGCTGGAGATAATAAAGGTATTACTTTTTTTTTGAAGTAGATGAAACAATATCTAATTTTTAAACTTCACAGTTTAGAATTTTATTTTAAATTTTATGATTGATTGACTTCTTAAACAACAGTCGATTTCTATCATCCATGTTGCTTTAAATCAAATATATCACTACCACCATTAATAAGAAGTGTGGTTGACCTTCTCCGAAATTAATGACCAGTATATGCAACATTTCTCCTACTAAATTATTTCCGACAACTTAGTATACGCATTTCTTATTCCAATTTTTCAACAAACGTATGCTAGTCATATTGTTTGGATGCAGAGCCGCATATCTTGAATAAAGCTTGATACAATCCAATTTAGAAACTGTAAAAATGTATTTGTTAGTTTCAATATCAGAAACTTTTACAATTAAAACAGAGCTCTTATTTTCTGTGCCAGCGACAGAGTGAGTTCTTTGTCACGATAAGCACTCGAAATGCTCATAGTTAAATCAATCTAAAACATTAATAAATTTTGACAATTTGCAATAAATAAAACAAAAATTAAAAATTTTACCTTGATCCTTATATAGATTTAATTTATTTTTTCTCGTGTTATATAGTTCTTAACATGGTGTCAAACTGATATTTATGTTTTATGGACCGATTTGGTAAATTTTCTACTTTACGGTTTTCGGTAACATCAAATGTTGATTTTAGTAATACACATCATTCTGTGAATTTCTGACTCATATTTTAGTGTTGTTGCCTGAATTTGTCCAGGAAATAATTTTAAATAATCTAATTTTCTGTATCGGTTCTACTGTATGTGGTAATGTATCGCTAAACTGATCGTTACTCTTAACAATTTTTGTTATTTTACAATCAAAAATATCTGGCGTTAAATTTAAAACCGAAGAACATGTTAATTTTTTATAGTACACCTCCCCGCCTCTATAGAAAATCTTACCCTTCTGCTTACTATATCTTTGATGAGATATATTGACGGGGATATTATAACATCGATCAACATTACCCAGGTGCTAAAATATACATGTGTATTTTACGGCACTTTTAAGAGAACGCAGTAGTGATACCACAGAGTTATTTCATTTTTGCATTAACTACTATCTAAAAAACACCCAGATCTTCCGGTCGTTCCATAAATCTCTTCAACTCTTTCTCGTTCTACCTCGTTTTTTCTTGCCTTCTGGTTGCCATTTTAGTATTTATTTTGGGATTTGATCTTCGTTCATTCTTTGAATATGTGTCCAAATCAGATAGGCCGTTTTCACATCTACCGGCAACGGCACGGACACGATACCAACACAACGCCGACCCTGACACGACACCGGGGGAACGTTTTCACACTTGCACGGCACCGCCCCGACACAACACCGACAAGGTGATATGAAACCGCGGAAACATTTTTACTAGATCCCTTTGAGTGCCATGGCAGCTGTTAACAAGTTATATTTGCATTATTTACTATATCTTAGACGTAAAAGGCTAAAATGTAGTCAAAGCCTGCCAACTTTCTTCTCATAGAATTTTATTTTTATTATTGTCGTTAGTTTTATCCCTAACACAGAGTTTAGTTTCCACAAGTCCAATGAACGTGACAATATGAAACTTAAAGGTACCAGCTTCGAAGGCACTTAGCACTTTAATCTATAATATATATAATATGTCTGTCTATCTGTCCGTTAATGCACTTATCACTGGAGAACCACTTATCCGATTCAGGTACTTTTTTTTAAAACATACATATGTTCTCTGGCCAGGTTATAGACTATATTTTATTACGATAGGTAGCATAAGGAATGAGCAGTGACGATAATAGTGAATGAAGTCGGAAAAAAGTTTGTTGCTAGCGCGTTCTCTTGCAATACACAGCCTAAACCATTAAATATGGAACAATATTATGTAGCAGAGAATATCTATAATCTATAATATATATAAAATGCAATGTCTATCTGTCTGTCCATTAGTGCGTTTATCACGCGAAAACCACTTATCCGAGTTACGTGTTTTTTTGTTCTCTGGCCAGGTTATCTATAATCTTCTATCTATAATAAACATAAAATGCAACGTCTCTCTGTCTATCTGTCTGCCTGTCTCTCTGCCTGTCTGTCTGTTTGTTCGTTAGAGCGCTTAACACTGTCGAACGACTTATCCGATTTACGTGCTTTTTTTTAAAAAACATACATATGTTCTCTGACCAGGTTATAGGATATATTTTATTGCGTTAGGTAACATAAAGAATAAGCAGTGACGATAATAGCGTATAAAGTCGGAGAAAAGGTTACCGTTAGCGCGTTCTCTTGCAATACACTACCTAAACCATTAAATATGGAATAATATCATGTTGCAAAGAATATAATATATATAAAATGCAACGTCTCTCTGTCGGTCTGCCTGTCCGTTAGTGCGCTTATCACTTGAGAACCACTTATCCGATTTACGTGTTTTTATAAATTTATACATATGTCCTATATAATTTGATATAAGCCTAGATAATGGGAGATAAGGTGAGATAATGGGAGATAAGCAGAGATAAGTCTAGATAATGGGAGTTATGGTGAGATAATGGGAGATAAGGAGAGATATTGCGAGATAAGTCGAGATAAGCCTAGATAATGGGAGGTAAGGTGAGATAATGGGAGATAAGGGGAAATAATGGGAGATAAGGAGAAATAATTTGAGATCAACAGAGATAAGCCTAGATAATGGAAATTATGTAAAGATAATGGAAGATAAGGAGAAATAATGAGAGATAAGGGGAAATAATGGCAGATATTTTATTACGTTAGGTAATATAAGGAATAAGCAGTGACGATAGTAGTGAATCATGTCCGCGCGAGCGGAGCCGCGGGTACTGCTAGTTAAATTTATAAAAATCGGGACGACACAGGTGGAGAGACTGTCGTTAAGTGTAAAACCGTTCCAATTTATTTAAATGTTATTTCTAGTCCACCGGCATCGTTTTCTCTGCTGTGTCGGTGTCGTGTCTGTATATGTGAAAACACCCATAAGTTGTTTGGTTACAGTGTCGTTTGTAATACTTTGTGATTTCTTTAATACGTTCGTTGGTGACTCTTTCTCTTCTGGATATTACTGCTGCTCTCCTCCATTTCCGTTGCTCTCAGCGTAGCTAATGCTCTATTCTTCAGAGGCCATACTTCACAGGTACATATATAATGTGATACTTTTCACTATGAATTCATATATCCTCTTTTTGTTGCCTTTATTTATAGGTTTATCCCGTAGAATACTGCTTAGCAGTTTAATAGTCTTTCTTTCTGCGCCATTTCTCTCTCTTATTGCCCTATACAGTTTTCCGTCCTCCGGAATTTTATACCCAGATACTTGTAATCGCTGCAGTGTTTTATCGTGGTTCGATACCCGATCCGACCTTTTTGTTACCCTCCAGTATATAAATATTCTGTCTTCTTTATATTGACGTCTAAACCCCAATCTTTGTATTCGTCAAATAGTTTCACACACAATTTTTCAATTGTCAGTTTTGATTCAATTGAAGTAAGAAATATATTTCTTTGTTATTTTTTTAAATTCTGCAATATACAAGGATGAATTGAAAAGTTCGCGGCCTCACCAAAAAATAATTATAATAATTTTATTATAGTACCCTCAATAAGTTCCTACTTTCCTTGGTTGTCACAGTGTAAAATTTTGTTGCTGTAGAATTTGTGGTTTTTAGGTTAGAACGAGTTTAGTGAGAGCAAGTGAGCATTTTTGAAAAAATGGAAAAAACTGAACAACGTGTGGTCATCAAGTACCTGTTTAAAAAAGATTAACACCAAAGGAGATCCACGATGATATGAAAACAACACTAGGGGAATCTGCTCCGGCATATACCACTGTGAAAAAGTGGGTTGCAAAATTTAAACGTGAACGAGAGAGCATCGAATATGACCCTCGCTTCGGCCGGCCATCGACAAAGTGTGTGATCTCATATTGAAAGACCATAGATTAACTATCAGGGAGATTGTAGATACTATAGACATCTCGTATGAACGAATATAAAACATCATTTCTAAGGTTTCCGCTAGGTGAGCCCCAGATTGCTGACAATGGACAGGTTTGTGACAATGGACGAAACCTGGGTTCACCACTAGACTTCAGAGTCAAAACAACAATCCAAGCAGTGGAAAAAATCTGGTGAACCGACCCCAAAAAAAGCGAAGGCAATTTCGTCAGCTGGAAGAGTGATGGCGTCAGTTTTTTAGGATGCTAAAGGTACTATTATGGTGGACTACCTTTCGAAAGGCGAAACAATAAACTCGACTTACTATTGCACCCTTTTACGTCGTTTACGTCAAGAAAGTAAAGAGAAACGCCCAGGATTACTGAGAAAGAAAGTTTTGTTCAGGTTCACATTCACACGTCTATTGAGTCTATGGATCAAATTCGTGGGTGTGGTTTCGAATTGCTGCCCCACCCAGCTTATTCTCCTGATTTAGCACCTTCGGACTTTCATCTGTTTCCAAACCTAAACCCTCGGTGGCCAGAAATTTTCATCAAAAGAAGAAGTCGAAGCTGTAGTTAACCGGTATTTTGAAGATCTTGAGAAATCTTTTTTCAAACAGGTGTGGAAGCTTTAAAAAGCAGGTGAAAGAAGTGCATAGAGGTAGGTGGAGAAATAAAAATATTTTTGTACATATTTTATTTAGTTTTCTTGACTAGGCCGCAATATTAATTAATAATTTAGTTTTAGCTATTAGCATATTCTGAAGACCTAAGCAACTTACATTTTATCCCCAATGATCTTGATAAGTCTGGAAAGTTTCTTGCTAATAAACTTCTAATATACTGACTAAATGTTCTGTCAAAAAATATCCTGCCTTGCATTCTAAACTCTCCATGCGTGTTGTCAAAACTGTTGCAATCAATTCCAAAAGCAACTGAACCTATTACATCAGTAGTGAAAGAAGCTAACACCTAAAAATTATATAATTGATGGTGTGTAAATGCAATTTCAGAGATTGAAATTGGTCAAATATCTGATAATGACAGTCATAATTAATACCTTCAAAACATCTGAATTAACCAAATACCTGCAGTGTGGTTCCTTAGTATAATAAGGTCATATATTTCCTTTATTAGTGGTAGACACAAATTTATGCATTTTCACATATTTTTATTGTAGTTTTTGACTTTTGTTACTTTCATCTTAACCGAAAAATAACTTGTTTTGGTAGAGGATTAAAATTTGCTATGGATGGATATATTAGTATCTCAGAAATTGTTTCGGATGACCGTAAAGTGAAATTGCGTCAGATAGCTGACACCCTAAAGATATCCAAAGAACGTGTTGCATGAGCATTTGGGCATGAGAAAGCTCTGTCCGGAATGGGTATCGCGTTTGCTCACAGTAGACCAAAAACAACAACGTATTGATGATTCTGAGCGCTGTTTTTGGACCTATTTAAGAGCAATAAAAAAGGATTTTTTCATGCGATATGTGAGAATGGATGAAATGTGGATCCACCACTAAACATCGGAATCAAATCGACAGTCAGCTGAGTGGACAGCAGCCGGTGAAAGCCGCCCGAAGCGACCAAAGACACAACAGTCGGACAGGAAGGTTTTCGCCTGTGTGTTTTGGGATGCATATGGAAAAATTTTCATCGACTATGCTGAGAAGGGAAAGACCATCAATAGAGAATATTATATATAGTTATTGGTGCTTTTGAAGGAAGAAATCGCAAAGAAACGGCCCCAAACGAACAAGAAGAAAGAGCTCTTTTATCAAGACAATGCACTGTATTACGATGACAAAATTGCATGAATTGAAGTTCGAATTGCTTCCTCATCCATCGTATTCTCCAGATTTGGCCTCCAGTGACCACTATCTGTTCGCAGACCTCAAAAAAATGCTCGCGGGAAAGAGATTTAGCTCCAATGCAGAAGTTATTGCCGAAACAGAGGCCTATTTTGAAGGCAAACACAAATCCTACAAGAAAGGTATAGAAAAGTTAAAAAAGTGTTGGGCTGATTGTATCGCCATTGAAGGAGACTATATTGATAACTAAAGTCGAATTTTACAAAAAAAAAAATTTAGTTTTAAATAGACCAAAAATTTTTCAGCCTACGTGTTTTATATATATAAATATATATATATATATATATATATATATATATATATATATATATATATATATATATATATATATATATATATATATGTGAAGAAAATCAAGATAATGATAAGATTGTCCCAACACAATTACGAACCTGTTATGCTTAATGGAACAACGATAGAAGAAATACCTGGGACATAAAAAAATACTAACCGTATATTTAAAAAACCGGTCAAGTGCAAGTTGAACGCAATTAGCGTTCCGTACTGTGATTGCTTTTACAATAAAAAATTTTTATTATGGAGGTATAATATGATCAGTGACTTCACAAAACACACCCCAAAATGAATTTTCCATACAAGAATTAAGAGCCCAGATTACAAACATATCAGTCAGAAACTGACTTAGCAGGCTAATCAGGCCAACCAGAATAGGACAATAACTTCCTGATATGTATATATGTTAAGATCCAATATGTGTTTTCACGTCATTTCTTAGCCAATAATGTATTATAGTTATAGCATCTTAGCTACCTAATAGCCAGTAATCTAACTCAATCTAGAATCTAGTGGTAAAAAAATTTATATTTACTACCTAAATATTTACTTAATTATAAACAAATAAGGAATCGGTACCTAATGTTTCAAGCAGTAGCTATTAGTCCTGGTTCTATTCGATTTGAAACTTTCGACGAAATCTTCACCATTCTGTAGGTAAACTTTCTTTATTCCAGATAAATTATCGAACGAAGTGCACTGGTAATAATTTTCTCTCCATTTACACTTCATGAAGACTATTCCAGAATTTTTTCAAAATTTTTTGATTAGTACTTTTCAAGACAACGTAGGTGGACAGGAGCTTTTGGCAATTTTTTTTAAAACCATACAAGGAACAGTGAGCTCAAGTATTACATCATATATATTTTAACTTGCGTTTTTACAAGCTTCCATTTGACTCCCCACTTGATGACCGGGCCAAATTGTTTTAACTTTCAATTTCACCTCCCCCAAAACTTACCCCTTAAGTCAAAATTTAACTTTCAGAACTATACGGCACTGATGGGGGGCCATCAATTTCTATATTTGTACAAATTTCAACTGTCGATGTCGGATAGTTTTGGAGAAAATCAGTTGTGGCAGATGGACACTGCAGTGATATCGGAGCACTAAAAAGAAGAAAGCATATCGCATGTATGGCTTTTGGGAGATTAACGCATATTACACAGCAGAAATAACAGATTTAAGTCATACATGGAAACATATATATTAAATTAGTGTACTACTCCAGTTCTACCGCGTGGGCCTGAAACATGGGAAATCGCAAAGACGACAATGAGTATGATATAAACTACCCAACATCTCATGGAGAGGGCAATCCCAAATATAATACTGAAGGATAAGAAAAATCTTTAAAATAAATTAGAGAACGTTCCAATATGGAAGATAACAAAAACACAGTACTTGAGGCAAAATGGAGATGGGCAGTGTAGCAAAAACGGAAAGAACCAGATGAACAAGGAAAAAGACGGAATCAAAAGTATAGGGAGAAAAAGAGGTGGCACTTTAGGAAAATAGCTAATGGGGAATGGACGAATATATCATAGGACAGAAAGAGATGAGGGAAAATGGAGGACGCTTATGTCCGGTCATGGACGGTGAATGTTGGATAGAAAGATATTACGATAGTTTAAGAAGAGTGCTTTTTTAGATGTTAGATCCCAGAAACTATCTGATTTATTTATAGTTGTACAGATTCTAGAATTCACAGCATAATTAAAATATTAAATAACCGGCCAGCCAAGCAAGTTGGATTTGCGCAATTAGTGTGGATTACTTTTAAAATAAGAATTTTTATTGCGGGAGTATATAATGATCAATGACTTCACAATATATACCCCAAATGAGTTTTCAACAAAGTTTGTTTCCGATCTTTGTTGACAACTGATGACCTTGAAATTTTTATTTTTACATACCAAATAGATTATTAAAGATAATATACTCGTCGTAATTTTCATTCAATCTACACCCTGTGGAGAATATTTCAGAATTTTTAGAAACATTTTTTGATCATTTCTTTTCGAGGTAAGGGGGGGACAGCGATTTTTGGCAAGTTTTTAATAATAATACGAAGATAAGTGTGCACAAATATTACATTATATATATTTTTGAACTCGGGCTTTTTTTGACACCCACTAGGTGACCTGCTAGTTTTTTTTTCAACTTTCTATGCCAAGTAGTTTTGGAGAAAATCGGGCCTGACAGTAAAAGTATATTCTGGTTTCTGTGTAAAAGGTTTGGCAAATTTTGTCGGCCTGTGTTATCCAAACCAAGTTTGTTATATAATTCTTAACAAAAATATCTTCGATCAAAGAATAATCTCAAAAAGTTGAGGAATCCGTATAATTTCGGGAACATAAGTCAAATGAATTTGAAATATGTGAATGTGGGTTATTTACGGATTTTTATTCTCTATACTTCTAAGAATTATTTAAAAAAATATATTTAAGAAAATTCCATTCCATTACAAAGTTATAGCATTAAATGTGACCTGTCGTCGGATTGAGACTGCTGCTTGTCTTAATGCACTGTTTGCAATATTACTCAGTTAATTTTTAATGTTTTTTAACTTTTTTTTAAAAATCATAATAATTACTTTTTCTACAAAATGTCGAGAGGTTTTTTAAATGTTTCTAATAAACATTTTTTTATAAATAATTTTTTTTGAAACACCGTAAATTTTTTATTTTTGAAAAAACACTCCGTCAATTTGTAACTTTGATTTTGCAGATTATTAGAGAGATTATTTTTTGTGAATTTATCCTGCAGACAAGGAGGCGCCATAGTTTTCATCAGTGGTCCATTTAACTCAATAAAAAATAATGTTAACATTTAAAATATATACAAAAAAAAATTTCTTATAACTTAAAGTACAATGAAAATTCTTTTGTATTATTCAATTAACCCCTTAAAATAAAAAATCTTGTTGTTTAAGTATAAAATGATCAATGACTTCACAAAACACACCCCAAATGAGTTTTCAACAAAGTTTTTTTCCAATATTTACCGAAAACTGATGACCTTAAAATTTTTATTTTTTTATATGCCAGATAAATTATTAAAGGTAATGCACTCATGATAATTCTTGTTTAATCTACACCCTGTGGAGAATATCCTAGAAATATTTCAAAATTTTTTAATTAGTACTTTTCGAGATGAGGGGCGGACAGCGATTTTTGGCAATTTTTTAGAAATAATACAAAGAAAACGCAAGTTAACATTATATTATTATTTTTGAACTCGTGTTTTTAGAAATTTTCATTTGATACCCCGCTAGGTAATTTTATTTTTTCACTTCCAGTTTTACCCCCCAAAACTAACCCCTTAAGTCAAAATTTAACTTTCAAAACTACACGGCTCTGATCAGGCCATCAGTTGCTATATTAGGGCCAAATTTTAACTTTCTATCTACGTCAAATAGTTTCTGAGTAAATCGAGTGTGACAGACCGACAGACAAACGGACAGACACCGAAGTGATCTTATAAATATTCCGTACGGAACACTAAAAAAGGTAAAATCCTTACTCGAGAAGGCTACCCTGAACTATTTCTCTTCAGCAAAAACCTTATGAAATTATGGAAATATACAAATTCTCGTAACAAATAAATAAGTCAACTTTTGCAATGAATCTAAATAAAATATTTCGCTCCATTGTACGCCTGAATTAATTAAATTTAGATAACAACAATTATGTGATTTTCATACCTCCCTAATATCAATGTCTTCTCCCATTTTTTCACATTTTTCCAAATAACCTATCATATAATTGCTGCAACTCAAAATACTGTCGAACATCATTTTCATTTTTCCAGAAGTAAAGGTTGGTGTTAATTTTTGCCTCAAAGGTTTCCATCCAGGATTTCTTATATTAAAAAGATGAGTACCTCTTTTATCGTGTTTTTCGTTAGAATAAAAATCGCGGTCAGCAAAATGTTGAAAATCCTAGAAATTATAAAAGTTATAAGGGATATCCAGAAAAATATAGAGGGTTTTATTAGACGAAAGTCATTAATAAGTTTTGTTTTTTAAATTAGAAATTTAAATTACCACAGTATCCTATCAAATAGCTCTGAGTTTCGTCCACTACTGATCTATTTTTAGATAGATTTTTATACCTTTACTGTCGTAGTTGAGTTGAGAGATGCTAGGCTAGCTAACGAGCTCTGAAATGGAGCTGTGAATAGCATGTCCAAGTTTGATGATTGATAGACTGCACGCCTGAATTTTCTGTTATGCCTAAGATTTCTTTACTTTTAATAATCGGACAAAACTTACTAAAGGTCGTCAGATAAGCCAGCTTATATTTTCCTACGTATTTTCCACGGACGTTAACCATATAATTCAGTTATAAAGAGATATTCTTCAACCCAAGAACTCAAAAATAATAACTGGGAGACTTATATTGAGATAATGATAAATCAGAGAAGTAAAATTTTTAAATAAAAGACTTTAAAGATTCAAAGAAATGTGTAAAACTCAATAAGCATCTATTCCAGAATCATAAAAAATAACATTGTCTGAGCATTAATATCAATGTTGTAACATTCATTTTTTCCTAGATTTTAAGACCATGTAATGTTACTGATTTTTCCATTTCAAATTGTACTTATTTTCATTTTTGTTCCGAACGGTATATTAAACAGGGATTCCCAGACGTTCGGTATATACGGTTGTGCGAGTTCCTGACCGAACCTCTCGCTACGCCGCGATTGGTGGAATGTTTGATCGGCAGTTTTGATTGGAGCGTCGTGATATTACTGGCAAAAGTCGCACGATTATTTAAGGCTCCGCAGACCGTAAATCGAGGTTGTTTTCCATCTAGCCGCAACCAGGCAGTACCATCAAGCCGCTGCCGGGCTGTTTTCCATCTAGCCGCAGCCAGGCAGTACCGTCTAGCCGAGAGGCTATTTTCCATCTAGCCGAAGTAGGCTAATCTTCATCAGAGCCGCTAAGTAAAAGCACCAGTGTCTTAAATAAAAGCCGTAGTGAGCTTTCTAAGTGTTAGTTAAGAAAAAGTGTGAAATCGGGCGTAGTCGATCACAGCAGGAATAGAAAACAGTAAGTCAACAAAACTCCCTTCAATAGACTTATTCGAGAGTAGCGCCTTAACTGCAATGTAAAACAGACTAAAAAGTGAAGTGTAAAGCACGATTTCTCGTCTTCGGGGGTTATAATAGTCTGAAATTTTAATGTAACAACTACTAGATTAGGCTAGAATTTGTTAGGTAAAACTGTAAAGGTTAGAACTTTTCATTTTAAAAACAAGAATAAATTTTCTTTTTTTTGATTAAAGCTAGTGTCTCACTGAATATTTATTTTTCTTTTCAGGATAAGTTGTACTAGACTAATTCTTTTTAGTAATACCCATAAAACCCTTCAGCATTTTTCCATTTTTTTAGCTGAAGTTAGATCCTTTCTATTTTAAAATGGATGGTGCCCAAAATTTCGTACAGCTAAAGCCTTTTAAAAAAATAGAAAAAAAAATCCAAAAAGACGTAAGAAAATTATCTCTTACCCATATCTCTCTACCAAGGAAAACTGAGCTAGTGTGTGTTTAATTTCTTTAGTTCTTTTAAAATCAGGGTTCACTCAATTCAGTATCAGAAATTAAAGCGGGTAAGTTCCAATATTACAAAATTGCGCTCAAGCGTGGGACAAACAACTTCTCACAGGGTACAAAAAAGATGCCTCAAACTGAACACATTTTTTCAAACGGTACAAAATAACGCCTCAAAAAGAGGGCAATTTTTCTTACGTTACAAAATAGCGCTGTCAACGCGGGGCTTTTGGAATTTTATTTTTTAAAAAAGGGTTCAGTGTACTAGCTTTCGGAACAAAATAAAAGCTCTAACTTTGCAGATATTTTTATTTCATAATACTTATTAAACGAAACTACACTATAGCAGTAAGACAAAAGCAGGAAATTTGTGGAATTTTTTTATTTCAATTTATCTGATATAGATATTTGAATTTTGTCGTTGACTCTAAGATAAGAGATCCCTGTTTTTTTCTTAAAAGCTAGCTTTATAGTTCAGATTAGCAGATGTGCTGGTCGACTTTAATTTTACACTGTTTATTTTGCGGATAGCCGAGGAAAAAACGGTACGTTTTTTTTCTCACCTATATTTTGCATGAATATTAAAAATACTTTGCTGATAGACGAAACGATATTTGGAGATTTTTTATAGGAAATTCTTAAGATATTAGTAAAAGAATTTTAATAGAAGGCAATACTTAGAAATTTTTTTTGAAATTGTCGAAGATTTTTTAAATGTTTGATAAAGAAGTTTACATATTTTAAGTGCCTTTATATATTTTTTATTTAGACTATTGGGAGCACAGGAGAAATATTTTTACGATTTTTTAAACAATTCTTTTAAATTTTATACATTTATCATGGAAGCCTTCGATTTTAAAGTCAATCACCTACTGGAAAATGAATTAGACTATGAACTGAGAATCCGTCGTACTTTCTCAGAACGTCCGGTCGCGGATAAAAGAAAGATTCTAACGAGGATCTTAAGTAAAGAAATATTCCAATAGATCAGATTGGACTAAATAGTTACAAAAAGTTTCTGATTTTTAAGTCTAATAAAAATTCTCCTTCTCAAGTTAAAACTCCTGCTTCTCCAAATGGTCACATGTCTCCTTTATTCGTGCATAAATATTTAGATAATGGACCGCATATAAAGATAGATCTATTAGGTGCCCATTTCTCGGCTTTACTTGACTCTGGTGCAAATGCCTCCGTAATAGGTCAGAATGGTATTAAAATTTTAAGTCGTTTAAGTATAAAAATATGCCAAGTCAAAAATAGAAGTGATACCACTGCAGATGGCAGCCGTCTAAAAGTTTTAGGTACGGTTGAGTTGCCGCTAGTCTGCAATGGTCATTGTTTAGTAATCTCTGCTCTAGTAGTACCTTCTCTATCACATACTTTGGTTTTAGGATGTGATTTTGCACAAAAATTCGGAATTTTTGTAAATTTTAAAGATAATTCGTGGTATCCACAGTCCCTAGAAGTCAACTCTCAAACAAGTTTTAAAGATTGTTATTCCGAAAGTTCTTTAGAAAACCTTTTCTCGCGTCTATGTACCGTAGATGATCTTTCGCGAACGGAACGCGTAAAAGCAGAAAAAGTAATAAGCTCTTTCAATGAAATAAGTAGTAAAGATAGGTTAGGCCGAACGAATAAAATCACCATGTCTATAGATACGGCTGATGCCAGTCCTGTAAAGACAAGGCCCTTCGCCATGTCTCCGTACATGTCAAAAGTATTAAATAAGGGGTTAGACGAAATGTTGACACTCGGAGTGACATCGTCTAAGCTATGACGGAAGAAAAGCTCAACGAGGTCAGCAAATTTGATAACTATCCATTACCGAACATCGATAGAATTTTGACATCACTCAGGAATGCTAAGTATGTATCCTCGATAGACCTTAGAAAGGCTTTCTGGCAAATTCCTTTGGACAAATCCTCTAAGGAAAAGACCGCTTTTGCAGTAGTAGGCCGAGGTCTATTTCAGTTCGTCACTATGCCGTTTGGTCTAAAGAACGCTGCTCAAACTCAGCAACGGTTAGTAGACGCTATATTTGGTCCGAAATATGAGCCACATATTTTTACCTATCTAGATGATATTTTAGTAACATCGGAAGACTTCGAATCGCATATTCGCTTACTTAAGGAAGTAAAAGATAAATTGAAAGAGGCCGGACTGACGATAAATTTGAGCAGATGTGATTTTTTCAAAACTTCTCTAAAGTTTTTAGGCTATATTTTAGGCTCAAATTCCTTGCGTACCGATCCGGATAAAGTAGCAAGCATGGTTAATTATGCGAGGCCTACTAATACTACGGAAGTTAAGCGCTTCGTAGGAATGTGTTCATGGTACAGACGTTTTATCGAGAATTTTTCTACCTTGTTGTCGCCTATTAATGATCTTTTGAAAGGACGAAAAAAAGGACAATCGATAGATTGGACAAAGGCAGCCGAAGAATCTTTTATAAAGATTAAAGAGCTATTGGTTTCAGCTCCCATTTTATCCCAACCAGACTTTTCCCAACAGTTTTATATTTCTAGTGATGCTTCTAATACCGGTTTAGGGGGCGTCCTAACACAGAAAATCAATGGTGAGGAAAGAGTGATAGCGTATGCCAGTAGAACTTTATCAAAGGCTGAACGTAACTATTCGGTTGTTGAAAAAGAATGTTTAGCAGTACTCTTTAACGTCGAAAAGTTTCGACCTTACATAGAAGGTGTTCCTTTCACGGTCATAACAGATCATTATAGTTTATTGTGGCTTAATTCTATTAAAAACCCTAGTGGCAAACTAGCGCGTTGGGCGATTAGGCTGAGACAACATACATTTAATTTAAATTGGCCAAAAATGCGTTTTGATATCTTAAGGTTTGTGAGGACTTGTGAAGTATGTGGAGCGCAGAAATCTCCAAATACACTACCTATGGGACTGATGGGAAAAGAGGGGAAACGGTCAATTACCCTTTTCAAGTCATAGCAGCTGATCTAGTAGGTTCATTTCCACGTTCAAAACAAGGAAATAAATGACTTTTCGTAATTTCTTGCTGGTTAACAAAGTATACCGTGTTATTTCCTTTGAAAAGCTCTAAAGCCGAATGCTTTTTGAAAATTTTAGAAAACGATATTTTTCTAATCCACGGAGTTTCATCGCTTTCGATATGCGATAACGGTACTCAGTTTACTTCTGAGTGTCTTAAGAGCTTAAGTGAGACATATAGTTTTAACATACGTTTCAAACCCGTGTGCCCTCTACAATATAATTTCGTTCAAAATAATATTCGTTGATTCACGTGATAATTCGGGATAAAGGAATTTCAAAGATTCAAACACGAAGTAACCGGGTTTACACCGTCTTTCTTAGTTTACGGCAGACAGATACCTCTATCTGGATCGTATTATAAAAATTTAGATTTGGATGTCAATGTTGACAGCGAAATAATTCCGAGTAACAGGGGTGCGTATGCCGAAATTTTAAAGGGTTTAAAAGATATTTTCACCGACGTGCGTAGTAAGATACATAAGGCTTATGAACGGAACAGTAAGTCTTACAACCTTAGAAAAAGGGATTTTGCCTTTAATATAGGTGATCATGTTTGGCGAAAAAATAAAATTCTTTCCAGTGCAGCAGATAAATTCACATCTAAGTTGGTACCTAAGTATGTGCATTGCGGGATTAGAGAAAAGATTTCAGATTTAGTTTATGGTTTAGTTAATTTAGATGGGACTAAAATAGGACGATGGCATATTAAAGACTTAAAACCATTCAATGAACCTAACCCTAATGAAAGTTTGTCAGAAGAAGAATAATTTATATTTACATTATCTTAATTGCTTTACTTTTTTGATGTTGCTCTGTAGAGGTGACGACCTCGGTTTTTTTGACAGTTATGAAAGTTGAGCAGAGAATAGCTTACTTTTATTGTTTATTGCTAAGGTTTTGGGTACTGATCATATCCAAACTTAGGTTGATTGTAGTTGATGTTTAGCATCGACTCAGCTGTTGCGAGCTTGCGAAAGAGTCACACTCAGGATATATCATAAGACTGGTATGTCGGTGGTCGCGGGATTTGATTTGCTTATGACTCCAAATAATATCCAGTTCTTGACACTTGGAAGCGAAATTTTGATTAGAGGCAATCCAAGGTGATCCTGAGTTAGGACAAGCGCAAGATGTAGCCCGTGTAGTGTGATGTAGAGTCAAAATTTTTAAGAGAAATTTCAAAGTTTGTTACCCGAGTGGGTGTATTTTTATTACCTTAATGGTATATTTTGGGTGCAATTAAGAGTAAATTGATTTTGGTTTATCCAGTAAGTCTAAGACTTGGATTATTTTGGTTTAGATCTTCTTCTGAATTGACAAACTGAGGGTATTTTCTATTTTTTTTTCAGAGCCGTTTAAACGTTACCTTTGAGTCACTAATTTTTTTAAAAATTTTTTTGCATAGACTCATAGGCGTCTGTTGAGTTTTTCGGTTTACTATCAGATTGATAGAGAATTGAAGTTCTGCAGGAGAACTAAAGGCTGATCATTTACAGGAGATGAGAGCAGAGTAAGACAGTCGTTTCACAAAGAAATGATCAAAATCTGATACCGAGATGAGAACCTTGTCAAGAGAGGCTAAGCGCAGTGAAGGAAGATTCCTAACCGAATTTTTAGATTTCCAAGAGGTAATCTAGGAGTTTGGGCTGACAGAAAACGGTTATGCCTGATACCTGTAGCAGTTTCTTCTAGAGGCTATTGTCTAGGAAGACGATTAACACCATGATCGAATATTTTAGCTGTCAACGATGTTTTCTTCTTGTTTCTGATTAAGCTGGAAAAGCTCTTGTCGTCTTCAAAAGTTTTGTTGCGTTACCACCGAAAAATGGAGAAATTTTTACTTCAAGTAGCTTTTTAAGCTCATTTTCGTTTTTTGGAAATTTCCGTTAGAAGCTTGGTTAAGTCAACCTTATAAACCTTTTAGGTTGTATCCCATGAGTTATCTGTTTTTACAGGCTGTGATGCACCGGGTGCTAACAGATGCCGTTACGACGTTTGGCAGGGAGTTAGTCTTCCTGAGGAACAGACTGATTGGAAGGGTAGTCTATAGGGGGTGAACGTTTGACCTTTGGGACCTTTAGAGGTTTTGTTACCCAATGGTTATTTCTATTTGAACCAAAGGAGAGCCTAGCTACTGTAGTCGACCTCAGCTCCAATTAGCCTATTAGTGGTGACAGGCTGTTGGCAGTAGTGTGTTTCGGAACACCCTAATGATTAATTTTTTTGACTTATGGTGGTGTGGTAGACACCGTTTTAGTTTAGTGGATGCTATAATCTACTCCCTTTTGTTGGTGGACTCCAGGGTCACCATTTCCGTATTTTATTATCTCCACCATTCAGTATATCGTGGTGAGGTGTTTGTCTCCTGTTATGTGGGATGGATTGAATGTTTTTCGTTGTTGTTCTAGGGCGAGACCAGTACACGAGGGTTCTTCATGCAACTTGAAGAGGCGCAATGCTGGTTAAGTTTTATATCTCAGAGTAGCCACCCTGAAGAATGACGGAGGGCGTTTTTTTGGCTCATGTTTCTAGTCAGATTTGTCACTTTGGTGCGATGTGCCGAAGATTTGATTAGCTTTTGCTAAGAGCTTTCACCAAGCTCAGTATGGAGTTATCATAACCAAGAGTTTGGGATTTGAACTCCTGTATGTATTTCTGTATATATTTCTGTACATATTTCTGTATATATTTCGGTGTATGTTGGTTGCCTGAGGGCATGTGCTCAAAATGCGAGATTTTGAGTCGTTTTGCTTATGGACTCCCATATATAGGATTATGACTTTAGGGAGGTCCTATTTCGAGACTTGTTGTCTCATATAGTTATGTTGGGAATGTTTCCTTGAATGTTAGTTGCGCGTGGACTAATCATTCTGTTCTTTGTGAACATTGCTTTTTGAAGCAGGATCATTCAGTTTGGTGAATTTTAGCTTTTATGGCTATTCACTGTGTTTAGGGTGAATTTTAGCTTTTGTAGCTATTCACTGTGCTTATAGTGATATTGTTAGCTTTTATAGCTGCTCACTATGTTAAAGGCGAGATTGTTCTTTTAGAACGCAGACTTTGTGTAGTCGAGGACTATTTACAGAGTGTTTTCTTGGCGAGGAGCCGAGGTTTTTTCTGGCGATATACCAGAATGTTTTCTTGGCGAGGAGCCGAGGTTTTTCTGGCGATATACCAGAATGTTTTTTTCGGGGCGAGGAGCCGAGGTTTTTTCTGGCGATATACCAGAATGTTTTCTTGGCGAGGAGCCGAGGTTTTTTCTGGCGATATACCAGAATGTTTTCTTGGCGAGGAGCCGAGGTTTTTTTCTGGCGATATACCAGAGTGTTTTGTTGGCGATGAGCTGACGTGTTTTTCTGGCGATCAACCAGAGCGTTTTCCCTGGCGATTTTAGCATGTCTAGATGTCTTAGGACGTCGACATTGCGTTATAGAGTGCGATTATTTTCCGAGTGCGACTAGTAGTGGTACTAGATTTGGAATGTTCTCTTAGCGATGAGCTAGAGCATTGATAGCGATTTTTCCCGAGCGTTTGTCTGGATATTTATCCAGATATTCCTTTTTGGCCTAGTGCTAAATGGTCTGACAAGACTTTTTCTTTTTAGTGTAAGTGTTTGCACTAGAATCATTTTTTTTTTTTTTCTTTATTTAAGAATTTTTCTAAATTTCTTTTGCTGATATAGAAAATTTTCAAACAATCCTTAAAATATTTTAAGGGGGTGTTCATATTTTATTTCAGTTCATTTTTTTTGATTTCGACAAGAGTCTAGACAAAGTTAAATTATTTTTTTGTTTTGGTAACAATAACAGAGCTGATTCTTTTATATAAGAAGACCGCGACTGTTACTTTGAACAGGTATTTCTTATGTTCATGTAAGGATTTTTATTTACTTTTTGATGTACTTAACCTTAGTGCTTAATTAAGTTAGGTCTAGTTATAAGATTCTTGTGTACTTGCAAAGATTTTCATTTGGTTTCCATTGTACTTAATATTAGTGCTTAATTGAATTAAGTCTAGTAGTAAGGTCCGAAGTGTGTAATTTTGTTTTAAGTTCTGACCTTAGTATTAAGTGATAGTGTACCACTTTGTACCTTTTCATAAGTAGCCTAAGTTTAATAGACTAGTGTAGTCTATTTCTTTTTGGAAGGGGGTAAATGTAACATTCATTTTTTCCTAGATTTTAAGACCATGTAATGTTACTGATTTTTTCCATTTCAAATTGTACTTATTTTCATTTTTGTTCCGAACGGTATATTAAACAGGGATTCCCAGACGTTCGGTATATACGGTTGTGCGAGTTCCTGACCGAACCTCTCGCTACGCCGCGATTGGTGGAATGTTTGATCGGCAGTTTTGATTGGAGCGTCGTGATATTACTGGCAAAAGTCGCACGATTATTTAAGGCTCCGCAGACCGTAAATCGAGGTTGTTTTCCATCTAGCCGCAACCAGGCAGTACCATCAAGCCGCTGCCGGGCTGTTTTCCATCTAGCCGCAGCCAGGCAGTACCGTCTAGCCGAGAGGCTATTTTCCATCTAGCCGAAGTAGGCTAATCTTCATCAGAGCCGCTAAGTAAAAGCACCAGTGTCTTAAATAAAAGCCGTAGTGAGCTTTCTAAGTGTTAGTTAAGAAAAAGTGTGAAATCGGGCGTAGTCGATCACAGCAGGAATAGAAAACAGTAAGTCAACAAAACTCCTTCAAGAGACTTATTCGAGAGTAGCGCCTTAACTGCAATGTAAAACAGACTAAAAAGTGAAGTGTAAAGCACGATTTCTCGTCTTCGGGGGTTATAATAGTCTGAAATTTTAATGTAACAACTACTAGATTAGGCTAGAATTTGTTAGGTAAAACTGTAAAGGTTAGAACTTTTCATTTTAAAAACAAGAATAAATTTTCTTTTTTTGATTAAAGCTAGTGTCTCACTAAATATTTATTTTTCTTTTCAGGATAAGTTGTACTAGACTAATTCTTTTTAGTAATACCCATAAAACCCTTCAGCATTTTTTCATTTTTTTAGCTGAAGTTAGATCCTTTCTATTTTAAAATGGATGGTGCCCAAAATTTCGTACAGCTAAAGCCTTTTAAAAAAATAGAAAAAAAAAATTCCAAAAAGACGTAAGAAAATTATCTCTTACCCATATCTCTCTACCAAGGAAAACTGAGCTAGTGTGTGTTTAATTTCTTTAGTTCTTTTAAAATCAGGGTTCACTCAATTCAGTATCAGAAATTAAAGCGGGTAAGTTCCAATATTACAAAATTGCGCTCAAGCGTGGGACAAACAACTTCTCACAGGGTACAAAAAAGATGCCTCAAACTGAACACATTTTTTCAAACGGTACAAAATAACGCCTCAAAAAGAGGGCAATTTTTCCTACGTTACAATGTGCAGTTTTTTCATCAACAATATAATTTTAACGTTACGATGATCCCTTGCATGAACATCACCGCTTACATTATTTTGTATATATTACCAAAATTAATAATAGCTAGACATTTAAATATTTTTTTAGACTGATAAGAATTAAACAATAGACCAAAAAATATATAGAAAATAAGTAATTTATCTTTTTCTTTTTTATTATCTACATTACTAATAAGAACAGATTAACTGTACAACCATGCATGAACCAATATTTTTTCCTGAAATCGTTAACGTAGCTCGAGGTACAGAAGTTAAAGAATCCTTTATTTTTGGAGTTAAGGAGGCAACATCTGAATTTGCCACTTCACAGCTTCGAATCTATTTGGAATTATAATTTTTTTTATTAAATAAATACTCCATATCTCTATTAGCAACACTACTCGAAGATTTCCATCCTCAATTGAGCTTTAAATGATATATGTGCATTTTCAGCAGAGGGCTCCGAATTTGATAACTGAAGGTACCTTGTTATTAGCCTAGGCATTTTTGCAATTAAGTTATTTCCAACAACATGGTTTATGCATTTTCTGATTTGATATTTTAGAAATGAATGTCGGTTAGTCGTATAGTTTGAACACAGAGTAGCGTAATTTCGATAAAACCCGGTACAAAACTAATGTAGAAACTATAAAAGTTTGTTTTCTGTTCCTCTATCAGAATTAAAACAGAGTGCTTGTCCACTATGTCAACGACTATCATTCTAGTAAATCCTTTACGGTTACCACCATGCGAAATACCCACAATGGAATACTCCAAAACACTGACAAACCGTAAAATATTGATTGAATTAAGAGACAATAAAAAAAAATCGCCTTAACCAATAAATAAATTTCATTATCTGCCTCTATTAAGGACTGATTAATTTCCTCTCGTGTTGAAATCTTACCACAGTGTCCTACTCACATTTATTCAGATA
>CM032454.1:53050445-53077200 GCA_019049505.1 Pachyrhynchus sulphureomaculatus | reverse complement strand
CAAAAACAACAACGTGTTGATGATTCTGAGCGCTGTTTGGACCTGTTTAAACGCAATAAAAAGGATGTGATATGTGACAATAGATAAAACATGGATCCACCACTACACACCGGAATCAAATCGGCAGTCAGCTGAGTAGACAGCAGTCGGTTTGAAAGCCTCCCGAAGCGACCAAAGATGCAACACTGCTGGAAACATTTTGGCCCTCTATTTTTGGATGCGCATGGAATAATTTTCATCGACTAAGCTGAGAAGGGAAAAACCATCAATAGCGAATATCATATATTATATAAAGTTATTGGTGCATTTAAACGTAGAAATCACAAAGAAACGGCCCCAAATGAACAAAAAACAAGTGCTGTTTTATCAAGACGATGCACCGGGCACAAGTCAATGGTTACGATGGTAAAATTGCATGAATTGAAATTCGAATTGTCCGTATTCTCCAGGTTTAGCCCCCAGCGATTCGCAGACCTCAAAAAATACTCGCGGGAAAGAAATTTGGCTTCAGTGAAGAAGTTATCGCCGAAAACTGAGGTCTATTTTGAAGGCAAAGATAAATCCTTCTACAAGAACAGTATAGAAAAGCGTTGGACTGACTGTATCGCTTTTGAAGAAGACTATTATTGATGAATAAAGTCGAATTTTGCAAAAAAAATATGTTTTTTAAGTAGCTAGACCAAAAATCTTTTCAGCCGTTAAAAAAAAATGAAATTCTGTATTACCTGCGTAAAAACCTACTGAAATCTTTGTCAAAATACTTCCTGGATACTGATATTGACATCGATTGTGTACAAAATCCATTTATCAATAGAAGTCAACCTGCGATGCTAACCGTCTGGAATACGAATCACCTATAGGTCTTCACAGTTAATCCGCATTTAAAACACACATTTGAGTCTGTGTCTTTGAACGAGTTTTGGATTGATCCGGACCAATACAAAGTACTCAAACAGGATAATTCGTCGCAAGTATAGGAACGCGAAAGAAAAATGGATATCTAAAAAATGCAGTGAAATCAAACTACTACAAGCAAAGCACGATATTTTCAATTTACATTTAAGTAAAAGAACTAACAAACAGAAATCGAAAACATTTAACAACAGTTTTAAGAGATTCTAATAATGAAATTATTATGGGAATCGAAGCCACGTTTAGTAGGTGGAAAGATTACGTCGAAGAGCTTTTTTAACGAAGGTAGACCAAACGAACCACCTTCCACAGCTAATAAAATAAATGAAACTGGGCCTCCTATTACGAAGGGCGAAATTATTCATGCAATAGCGGCCCAGAAGAATAAAAAAGCTACTGGCCCAGATAACATTCACGTCGAACTAAGAAGTTCATTACAGAACAAGAGGGAGCAGGTCTTGATATTTTAACATCGTTGTTTAAAGCCATTTATAAAATCGGGCCAGATACCATTGATTGGCCAGAATCCACGTTTATTACCATTACAAAAAAAATCTAATTCTTCTCATTGTCACCATTTGCCGTAAAATCAGTCGCACGTACTAAAAATCTTCCTCCGGATAATTCAAACACGTATATATAGAAAATGTGATTCTCAAGTAAGACGATACACAATTTGGTTTCAGAAATGGTTTTTGGCACGCGAGAGGCGTTTTTTTTTCGCTCTTAATATTCTAACCCAAAGATACAGGTACTTTAAACGTAAATGTGTTTGAGTGTTTTATCGACTATCGTAAGGCCTTTGATTGTGTCAAAGCACGCCAAAATGATAGAGATCCTATGTGCCTCGGGTGTCCGCCACCAAGAGATCAACATTATATTCAGTTTGTCTTGCCATCAGACATCGAAAGGAGGACACTTCTATAAAGAAAGGAGTGCGACAGGGATGTATTTAGTCTCCGCTTCTCTTCAACCTCTATTTGTCATTATTCCGCATTATCTCCAATTATTTTGCCTTATCTCCCATAATCTCGAATTCTCCCGTAATACAGGGGCTTACATCTCTTTATCTATCATTATTCAAGCCATTCTCCCAATATTTCTCCTTATCTCCCAAAATCTCCAACTTTCCCATATTATAAAGCCTTATATATTGCTAAATCTGTCATTATTCCGCATTATCGCCAATTATTTCGCCTTATCTCTCATAATCTCGAATTCTCCCGTAAATACAGGAGCTTATACCTCTTTATCTATCATTATTCAAGCCATTCTCCAAATATTTCTCCTTATCTCCCAGAATCTCCAACTTTCCCATATTATAAAAGCTTATATATCGCTAAATCTGTCATTACTCCACATTATCTCCAATTATTTCGCCTAATCTCACATAATCTCGAATTCTCCCGTAATACAGGGGCTTATATCTCTTTATCTATCATTATTCAAGCCATTCTCCAAATATTTCTCCTTATCTCCCAGAATCTCCAACTTTCTCATATTATAAAGCTCTAACCCAGGTTATAACAGGAATTAAATTGAAGAGCATCTTGATTAACAACCTAAGATATGCAGACGACACAAGCAGGCTCTGGTGTTTTCAATTGCGCATGACATTAAAAAAAGGGAGATAGAATATTTTGAATAAACTTTTTAAATTATCATTCGGGCCACATAGGATTAAGTGAAATACATCTAATGCGCTTGTACTTTGAAAAAAAAAGTTAAAAATGCACCAAACACCATTACCGCTCTGAAGTTAAAATGTAACAAATTTTTTTAAATGATTTGGAGTGTCAACCCTGAAGTGGCCAAAAAGGCTACCTTAACTTTACTCTCTTTTGTTACAATGTATCGTTGTGAAACAGGCTTTTCAGCTTACACTTACAAGAAATTTAGGTCTAGTTTGGATGCTGTCACAGATATACATATACAACTGGCAGGCATGAAATAGAACTTTAAAACAATTATTAATAAAACAGTGAAACAGTTTCATTATTCACATTAATCATAGTTTGAAATATTTCTAATAAAAGTTTTTTACTCTTATTTTAAATTGAATTGTCTTTTATTTATTATCGTTTGAGGTAGGGTTCCATAAAATAAAAGGGATTTATTGAGTGACTCGTGGGCTTAAAAGTTTAAGAACCACTGTTCTAAACTACCTACTAAATATTTTTGCTTATAAAATATAGATTAGAGCTCTTGAAAGTGTTGATAGTTTCTATAACAGATGGCATCATATGGAAAAAGACAAAATGTTTAACTAGTTGATGAATCAGAGTATATTTAAATTTGTAATAATATATTATAACAAAAATAAAAGTTTTAATAACTCCTTTGTGTTAATACAAAAAACAATAGGATACGTCACAATAAAAAAATTGAAATATTGATATAAAAATAAATATACAATAAATATACCTATACTAAATGTTACAAATTATTTTTTTATATAACATGTAGGCTGAAAAGTTTTTGGTCAAGCTACTTAAAACACATTTTTTGCAAAATTCGACTTTATTCTTCAATATGGTCTCCTTCAAGAGCGATACAATCAGTCCAACGTTTTTGGGGCTGTTTCTTTGCCATTTCTGCCTTCAAACGCACCAATAACTTTATATAATATTCCCTATTGATGGTTTTTCCCTTCTCAGCATAGTCTATGGAAATTATTTCGTGCGCATCTCGAAATACAGAGGCCAAAACGTTCCCAGCCGACTGTTGTGTCTTTGGTCGCTTCGGGCGGCTTTCCCCGGCTGCTGTCCACTCAGCTGACTGCCGAGTTGATTGCGGTGTGTAGTGGGGATTCACGTTTCATCCATTGTCACATATCGTATGAAAAAATTCTTTTTATTGCACTTAAACAGGTCCAAACAGCGCTTAGAATCATCAACACGTTGCTGTTTTTGGTCCACTGTGAGCAAACGCGGTACCCATTTCGAACAGAGTTTTCTCATGTCCAAATGTTCATGCAAAATATGACCAATACGTTCTTTTAATACCTTTAGGTGTCAGCTGTCTCACGCAATTTCACTGTACGGTCATCCAAAACCATTTTGTGGATTTTTTTGATGTTTTCCGGTATAACCACCTCACTTGGGCGTCCAGAGCGTTCAGCATTCATTGCATCTATACGACCTCGTTTAAATTCAGCATACCAGTAAATGAAGAGTGATTTTCCAGGGGCAGAGTCCCTGTAACACTTAACAAGCCATTGCTTTGCTTAAACGGTATTTTTTCCCAAAAAAAAGAGTTTAATCAATACACGAAATTCGATTTTTTCCAATGTTTTGAAAATATCAAAAGTAGCGTCACTGAAACCGCTGTAATTTGTAAACTAGTCATCAAAATGTGGGTGAAATTTTGACACGTATCATTTGAAAGTTGATACTTCCTAAAAATCATATGGATTTTTTGAAAAGGGCAACATCTATGTGTCAAACCAAAAACTTTTCAGCCTACGTGTTATCTATGCAACATTTCCTATAACCCAGGTTTGAAATGAATCTTAAGATTCCTTTGGAACAGACCAAAACCAGATACAGTACAAAAACTTAAAGTAGATTACACTATACTATAGTAGACAGACTTAAGTACTAGTTGAGAAAAACCCGACCACACCTCATTAATATAAGTAGATTTTTTAATAGGAAATTCTCCACAGGTTACAGAGCTCCTGGATTTCTCCTGTGTCGATTGCAAAAATGATATGATCCTGCCTTATTCTTCAAAGCTTTTTCCGAAACTATTTGATTCAAATAGGGAAATACAGTATTTTAGTTCTAATTGAGGATATTATGGTTTACAGTGATCCATATAGCCGTGGTAAAACCTGTATCGGTAAATCGAAAAATATGTACTAGACTGAAAGAACAACAAAGGGCAGTAAGTCTTCGCAATATTTCCACTTCAGCACTTGCAGAATACCAGCATAAAACAGGACACCAAATTCGTTTTTACTAATTAAAAATCCTTGTAATAGATTCGGTAAAAATTTTAATCATCATACTGGTGTTTACCTCTCCTAGTTCACTAAAATATAAAGCATATCCAAGCGGAATTTAATCAGTGTCGTGCTAGATTCGGAAGAAGTCAATTCTCGGAACAAGCTCTGAAGAATCCGGCAGGACGATCAGCAAAATATGAGCATCGCTTGCTTCTAAGAGAATTATACTTACATATATTTTTTTAATTAAAAAACAAATTCGATCCGGATCTAGATTTTTTAACGATGTTTTATTGATTATTTCGATTATATTACAGACATCTTAATCAGGTTAGTTTGAAGAAATAAAAATTTATATAACGTCCATATACTGAAGCAAATGAATAGATGACAATTTGGTACTTTTTCTAAATCCTTTTACTTCAGAAAAAAAAAACTATTGTTGCAAAACTCATATAACGAACGAATTAAGAGTACCGTTCTATTTCATTCTCATTTTAATTTAAGAACTATACATAATACATGTAATCACAGTTTGAGGTAGTTTTTGCTTTAGTTACTAATAAGCTTCTTTCAGAGCAGTCCTTAATACGCTAATACAATACTTTTGCTTCATATTTCAAATTCATCTCAAAACCCAACATAGTGTTAAAAAAATAACGTCCCACAAATAGCTTGAATGGTTGAAATACCCTGAATTACAGTCCGTCGTATTACAAGTGTAGCACTCAAAGCTTCCAAACTGAAGTTGAATTTGGCTAATGCCCTTTTCTCGGCTTCTTTTTCAACTTTACATATGTCTTCATGCTTACGGTGAGGATGAAAACATTTACGATACGTTAGATCATTGCCAACAATTTGACCAACTAAAAAACATAATAATAGTAAAAATGTTTACGGAACATAAAATGCACTGTCTCTAACAAACAAATCAACAAAACCACAGGCCTGGTTAACAAGCACAGCATCCAATGAGGTTCTTCACGAAGCTGCTTTTAGTTAATAGCTGACATTGCGATAGATACTTTACAGACTGAAGGCTTTTCGATTTTTACGAAATTATTACATCAATAATTTTACAAGTAACATACGAATATCTGCCAGCAGACTATACTCAGAAGAACAATAACTGAAAAATATTAACTCAATCTGTAGCTTCAATAGCCGATCAACTGCCGTTTACATACAGCTTATTCGAACAAACACTATAAATATAACATTTATAGATCCTGACATTGCCCATTTTTGCACCGAATAATATTGCATCTCTATCTCGTTTAGTTTTATTATTTTCTTTAATTCATGAACATTTATGCTAGATGATGTAATTTACATGGGGTTGAACTTTGAACAGTTTTAATTGTTTTCAGCTCCTTTTTCTTCTTTTGTAGGAGAAATATTGAAATATATGATGTAAAGTGTAATATTAATGTTGTTTTGCAGAAAAGAGGAAATAAAATTATTATTATTATTATACAAAAAAGTTCTTCTTTCTCACATTTAGTCAATGTGGTTCCATGTTTGACTGACGGGCCCAAGCCAAGTCGGCACAAACGCTATTACCATTGTGTATTAAGGAATGACAATGTTACATGTTTTCAAAATCACTGACTTCTGAACGTTTTTTGTGTATGTTTGTGTTGAGTCCCAAGTGTATCAAGTGTGGTGTGAATGTTTTTGGTGTAAGTCCTGTGGCTAATATAATGAGGGGGACAATGATGACTTTTTCTTGTTTCCATAGCCTTTTTATTTCCGTTGCAAGGTCTCTGTATTTGGAAATTTTTTCTGTGTATTTCGTTTGGATGTTTATGTCGTTGGGGACAGCTATGTCAATTAGATAGGTGACTTTTTCTTTTTTGCACTGAAAAGTAATACCGGGTCTATTGACGGATACTGTTTTATCTGTATGGATACTGATGTCCCAGTAGAGTTTCTAATCTTTATTTTCAAGTACGGATGTTGGTGTGTATTTGTAGTAGGGATCTGTGTTTTTCTATGAGCTTGTATGTTGTGGCTAGTGCTTGGTGAACTACTTTTGCCGCTGAGTCATGCCTGGCTGTGTATTCCGTTCCGGTTAATATTTTACATCCGCTTGTTATGTGTTGGATCGTTTCTTTCTGCTGATGGCATTTCCTGCATCTGTCTTCTGTAATAGTTGGGTCTTTGATGATATGCTTCTGGTAGTTTCTGGTTAATATCACTTTATCCTGGATGGCAAGTAAGAAGCCTTCTGTTTCAGGGAATAGCTGCCCATCTTGTAACCAGGTGTATGATTGTTTTTTATTTACGTGGTCTTTTTCTATGTGGTATCTGTGTTTTCCGTGAAGTGTTTTCATCTTTTCCTGTTGTAATTAGATGTGACTGTGTGTGTCTGCTGAGTGGTCTACCCGGGATAAGTCGAGAGGTGTGCAGTTTTTTGTCTGCTTTCACTGTCGCTGTGTGGAGGCTGGTTTGCTTGCTGTGAAATAATTTCCTAAGTGCTTGTATTTGTTTTGTGTGTAGTGATCTGATGTCTATGATTCCTCTTCCTCCTGCCTTCCTCTCGATGATAAGTCTTTCTTTGTATGTATTGGGGTGTAATTTTCTGTATTTGGTGAATTGAGAACGTATAAGGATGTGAATGTTTTCTATGTCTGTTTGTGACCATTTGATGATACCAAATGAATATGTGAGTATAGGTATAGCGAACGTGTTGATGGCTTTAGTGAGACATTTGGAGTTCAGTTTTGTTTGTAAAAGTTTCGTGAGTCTGTTTTTGAATTCGGTTCTGAGCTCTGTTTTGATATGAGTGTGGTTAAGTTTGGTGCTTTATTGGAAGCCTAGATATTTGTATGTTTCTTTGTCGAACATGTTATCGAGTATTTCATTGTTGATGGTTTCTGTCTCATGGTGGCCCTTCCATTGGCCCTTGTTGATATGGAGCACTTTGCATTTACTTATACCAAATTCCATATTGACATCTAAGGTGAATATTTCTGTGATTTTGAGGAGTTCTTTCAGCTGTGTTTTTGCGGCAGCGTACAGTTTTATGTCATCCATATACAGGAGGTGGTTTATTTTGTGTTGATTCACTTTTTGGTGTCTGATGTTGAAGCCATGCTCTGTTCTGTTTAGTATATTTGAGAGTGGATTGAGACAGAAGCAAAACAATAGAGCGCTGAGCGAGTCTCCCTGAAATATGCCCCGTCTGATGTCTGGATGCGTTCGGTTTGTGTTTCTAGGCGTATTTTGGTTTTCCATGTTTTCATAATTTGCGCGAGAAATTGCCTGAGGTGTTATTGATTTTATAGGACTAGGGCTCTGATTAACCAGCTGTGAGGTATGGAGTCGAAGGCTTTTTTATAGTCTATGCAACCGATGTGAAGGTTTCTGTGTTCTTTTCTGGTTTGTCCCATAATCACGCTATCTATCATCAGCTGCTCTTTGTATCCTCGACTATTTTTCCTGCATCCCTTCTGCTCTTCTGTGAGAATATTGTTATCTATTAGGTACTGTTCTATTTTCTTGGAGATGGCTGAATGCCTGGCTGTGTACTCTGTTCCGGCCAATATTTTACATCCGCTCGTTATGTGTTCGATTTATTATTATTATGACTGTTCTCGTTTTTCTTTCTCACATTTGGTCAATGTGGTTCCATGTTCGGCTGACGGGCGCAAACCAAGTCAGCACAAACGCATTACCATTGTGTATTAAGGAATGACCTGACAATGTTACATGTTTTCAAAATCACTGACTTCTAAATGTTTTTGTGTATGTTTGTGTTGAGTCCTAATTGTACTAAGTGTGCTGTGAATGTTGTTGGTGTAAGGCCTGTGGCTGATATAATGAGGGGGACAATGATGACTTTTTCTTGTTTCCATAGCCTTTTTATTTCCGTTGCAAGGTCTGTGTATTTGGAAATTTTTTTTTGTGTGCATTCATCACGCTATCTATGATCAGCTGCTCTTTGCATCCTCGACTATTTTTCCTGCATCCCTTCTGCTCTTCTGTGAGAATATTGTTGTCTGTTAGGTGCTGTTATATTTTCTTGGAGATTGTGGCTGTGATGATCTTGTATAGGGTTGGAAGACAGGTGATAGGTCGGTAGTTTGACGGGTTTGTGGTGTCTGAGCTTTTGGGTTTAACGTATGTTATTCCTTGTGTAAGGAAAGTGGGAAATGTGTGTGGTAGTAGAATGGCTTTGTTGATTTGGTGTGTGAGTGCTTCGTGTGTGGTAGTAAACTGTTTGTACCAGAAGTTTTGTATATTGTTTTTATTTTTATTATTATTATTATTATTATTATTATTATTATATTACAAGTAGTTCAAACAGCTACTATGGGCATAAAATGTGGAATGTTTCAAAGCGATTCGCTACTTTTATTGCTCTTTTGCATGAACTTAATACCTCTCATCCACGAACTAGATAATAGTATAAGCTATAAGTCTACAAGCCCAAAGACATATCACATGTTTAAATGAACAATTTCATATTATTTGTAATTTATTAAAGTGAAAAAGACCTACAATGCCAAATAACAATAAAATAACCATTAAAATAAAAATAAATGTTCTACAGTTATTTTTCTTCAAGACAACAAGGCATCTATAGTCTAGAAGTATGAGAGCGACAAATAACAGAGTTTGAAATCTGGAACTATCTATAGCAGAGAACGGACAAATAAAATACAAGCGAATGAAAGAATGCCTTACAAAGGGGTAATTTCGGAGCATTAGATCAAACTTACAGGCAGAATTAACTACCGAAATAAACTTAGTGCAATATAACTTACAATCCCAGTGTTAGAGTACAGTTTTAGGATAGTATAATGAACAATGAATGAATTTAAAATGGAATACTATATTCTAGAATTAACATAGATCTATTGTATTTAAGGTAAACAGAAACAGCGTACAATCAAGCACATGTAACGCTACATAATTATCTATCAAAACTCCGAAGCAAACTTGTAACAGTGATTCATGTGATACAAACACAACAAGTAAAGCATGAATGGTAGATGAGAATCCTGGTTAGCAAAATGCCTTCTCGAACGACATCTAAATGAGATCACTTAGAAAAAAGCCAACAAAGCTGATTTGCGCTACTCGTTGATATCGGGACAGATGTTACCGGAGACTGGTCTTCTTAGAAGTTATATAAACCCAGGTCATTCAAAGCATAAACTATCCGAAGTTTATCGTTTAAGTGAAAGTATAGGGGAAGACACGGAATAGTTAATAAGATATTTCTCCGAAAGTTAAGAAAAAACGTTGGTTGGAGTCGATTTTTCGGCACTCATTTGAAAGGTCTAAAAATGTCTGCAATGCTAAGCACATGACAAAGTCGTAATATTTTTGAGGAATGCGCCAAGGATGAGCTAAATTGAAGAAAAAAGTTTAAGTATTTTGTATGAAACTCCTCGAATATATCTTCGTGCTCGTGATTCTAAATAGACTAGCTCAATCGAAAAACCACTATTGGGTGAGAAACACATGCCGAAGTGGCTCGCTTGGTCGTATTTATATATATATATATATATATATATATATATATATATATATATATATATATATATATATACACGTATATAATGTAATTTTTGCAGATGAAACATCTATTTAAGATTATGCCATCGGCCTTCAGCCTGGTGAATCTCAAACTAGAAGGTCAGGTAAAACAATTCAAACAATACCCATAAAAAGTGCGTCTTTGAGGCTACTTGTCGAAAATTTTAAGTCTATTCACATTTAATTGTCGAAAGGACGCTTGAAATCTAGAAAAAAAATCTTTGTTACTAATTGCCAAACGATATATATATATATATATATATATATATATATATATATATATATATATATATATATATATATATATATATATATATATATATATGTATATATATATATATATATATATATATATATATATATATATATATATATATATATATATGTATATATATATATATATATATATATATATATATACATATATATATATATATATATATATATATATATATATATATATACATATATATATATATATATATATATATATATATATATATATATATATATATATATATATATACTGTCCCTAATATTAAAATTGCCAAATATTACTTCTTCAAAAATATACGTGTTTTCAGTAAGTTAAAGGCTCCTCTACCGGTTCTTTCCATGTCAGATGTAGTGTATTCAAACCCGTGTCTTAACTGCCCATCAATCTATATCGGTCAGACTTCTCAATCTCTCAATCGTCGTATTACACTTCACAAAAGTGACACTAGATGCCATCCGTAAAGATGTGCTTTGGGAATCCATTCTGTTGATAATGGACATTCCTTCAACTTCAATGAACCCAAAATACTTCATTTTTCAAAAAATTTTTCAAGAGAGAATTCCTCGAAATGTGATCATTCCAACACGGTCGTTTTTCTGTCAGTGCCAAAGTCTAGTGGTTCCCCCTTTCTTCCCTCTTTGAATTTTCATGCTTCAATACACCCTTTGGTGAATAAATTTCCTTTCTCAAATTAATTTTTTCAATAATTAAATCAACAAATTATACTAATAAATAAAATAAATTAATTAATAAGGTAATATAACATACTATCCTTCCTTCTCTGTTTCTCTTGCTAGATCTCTTGTCCCTTTTTCACACACACACACATTTACCCAAAATTCATGGTTGTTTTTGATCCGAATTTCCTTATCGGTTTTAAGGCCGTTTAATTGGTAATTTCGTCTTCTCTTTATTTGAATATTTATATATTTTTCATTGGACCAGTTCTCCCTCCGGTTGTTTACTTTCGGTTTTTAGGTTTTCAAAAAGTCCCTTATCCCTGTCAGGTAACTGTCTTTTGTCAGTGGTGTGTCAATCATTTTGTGCATGGCGGCGGCTACAAGTGGTTATTTCTGGTGAATTAATTAATAATTAAAAAATGTTTTTCAGCATCATCAACATTGTGTGAACATTTATTACGCCCTTTGCCGAGTTCCCCAACAAATTTTATATTTAAGAATTTTGTTAGATACGGCAACTTTTGCTTTCTTTCTTTGTTATATATATATATATATATATATATATATATATATATATATATATATATATACATATATATATATATATATATATATATATATATATATATATATATATATATTAGAGTGACCGGATCTCATAGAGGGGGAAAAAAAAATGTCGGAATCTTGTTCGTCTGGACCCCACAAAACGATTCCCCTTTCCAGATATTGAGATAGCCGAAATTTGAGTTCGATTAAACAACTTTAACCCGTGCCGCTCGTCGCTCAAAGTTTGAAAAAATCCAAATTTTTAGCCAAAAAGCTGACATAACTCCAGAACGGTAAATAATAGAAACACGCTTAATATCTCAAAAGAAAGCTAATGTTGTTCTTGGAAAATTTATATTCTATACATAATTGTTGTTATTTTAAGTCAAACCTAGTTACAACAGCCTTTAGCCCCAAAAACGTGACCTGGTACCACTAGG
The DNA here is from genome assembly GCA_019049505.1 of Pachyrhynchus sulphureomaculatus. Lineage (NCBI taxonomy): Eukaryota > Metazoa > Arthropoda > Insecta > Coleoptera > Curculionidae > Pachyrhynchus > Pachyrhynchus sulphureomaculatus. The sequence goes on along the minus strand of CM032454.1, from coordinate 53,064,843 downwards.
AGCATACTTCGTATATTTTGTTATTAAGTGATAAATTTTGCTTTTTTTTTGGTATATTTTTGAGTTTAAAGTAGAAATATAATAAAAAAAACAAGTAATACTGATAAGTCTAATGACATTTTTTATTTTAAAATATAAAAGTTAGGTATATAATACATACAAAACAGACACAGAAAAGATAGAGACGTAGTACCTACATGAGTTGATAATTTTACATAGTTATCTAATCTATTCTTGAGCTTTTGTTAAAGTAGTTTTTGAAACGTCAGGATATAATGCTCGGCATTTACTTACAACTTGCAGGATATATTGCTTTTGGTCTTCATCTTTTGTCAGAAGGTCGTTAAAGTCGGTTATTAATTTAAAACACCACGCTCAGCCATATCATTAACTACTTTTAATGTTTTGACAATTTTCAGTCCCTCTTGGAAGTCATTATTTTGAGGCCAGGTGTTTGGATGTTGTCTTAGGAAATCTGTTTTTATATTAAATTGGTCAAAGAATGTAAACGTTTCTTTGGTAAGTAAATTTACCAATCCTCCATTAACTACCTCTTTTAAGTTTTCTTTCCTAACTTTTGGATTTACAACCCTAGCGTGCTGTGATGGTTCATCTGTGCTACTGAGCAATTTATTAGCCATTAACAACTTTTCATCGTCTGTAATGGTGGGATCAAAAACGATAATCCCACCAACTTTGCATTCAAATACCACAAATGGTTCGAAAATTTGGTCAGGACTATTTCTGCAATGTCGTTGTCACATTCTTTATAGTCTAACACACTATGCAAAATACCTAAATCTTGTTTTGGTGCAAGATGAGCTTTTGGAGCATTGAACCAAGCTTTACAATAAATTTTAACTAGGAAAACAGAAATGGCACGCACAGAACTTTCTTCTTCTTTAGACATCTTAAATTGACGACGAAAAATGAACATTTTTAAGCAGTAAATAGCCTTTGCCATCCACCTAGCGTGATGAATGGCTCCTGGAGTTCTAAAACCCACAACATTGCCGTCTAGTGATCCAACAAATACGAAAACCAACTGCAATAGCTCCTTGTAGTCATCTCTGGGGTGGCTCTCAGTTAATTTGGTCTCGAATTCAGCAGTAACATTTGCAATTACTTCTGGAGTTAGCTGCTTTTGTATTAGATTGTCACTGATACCTGTGTCGTATTTTCCTTTGTCTATCTTGGGCCACGCAGTGAAAATGTCTGGATCAGGTCCAGTGGTTGATCCCATTTTTGTGTCGAATACGCCTCTTAACAGAATTTCCAAGATATGGTGACGGCAAGCTAGGTATAACAATTCTCTTCCTAACATTTACTCCAATATGACGCATGCTCCTTTGAGTCTTCCCGTGTTGGATGCTGTAGTGTCGAAGCACATCGCCTTGACGGTGTTGAGAAGACCCCATTCATGTAGGCATTCATATACGGCTATGGCTTGCTCCTCTCCAGAGCTGTTTGCTGTTACAGGAACTCCCAGCAGCTGTTCCTTTTCGCCATATGAAATAGCTATAGCTATTCGCTCACATTGTTCATTTTTTAAAACACCCGGTAAAAGTTTACCGTCCCAATGGACAACCACGGGCTCTTTTTCAGGAATGTTTACTTTATCAAAAAATTTTTTATTATATTGTTCTCTGAACATTTGCCTTCTATCATGTAATAAAGTTTTCGAGACTTTGTACTCAAGAGGGTCAAGGTTTAGTGCTTCTAGAGTAGCTATTAAAATTCTCGTGGCATTTCTGTCGGATACCTTACATCGATATAATAAAATGGACAATTTCATGTTTAAAATCTCTTTAACGCCCCTTGCAAATGAAACTTTCATCCTCTTGCTCTCAGATGGTCCTGGATCTTCTGCAGCTTCTTCAGGGATGTCCATTTCCTCCAAGCTCTCAAGTTCCTGGTAGATGCTATCCTCTTCAGTGTCTTCTTCTCCTTCTTCGAACTTGTCTTCATCATCCGTCTCTAAGAAGCAACAAAAGAAAGAGAAAAAAAAGACTATAAAAACTTGTCGTTTTAGCAAAATAGTAATAATACATAGGTACTAAATTACCTACTTCTAATTATCAAAAGGTATTATTTAAAAAATATAAACTCAATCATAAAGATGCCAAATCATGCTCTCATGAACAATTTTCTTTCAATTATAATGAAACTATTTACTTAGTTGTTTATCTATTTTTTAGAGTACTAATAATAAAAAAAAAAACTCACCAATATTAAAAGTTGCTTCTTGGATTTGTCGGTTCATTTTTGCAAGTTCCTTTTACACCTTGATTTCTTCAGCTCGAGACAACTTGAGATCCACTCCAGTCATGGAACCTGGGCGGCCCTTCTGCCTCTGTTTCACGAGAAACGCCTTATTTTCTTCCGATTTCATCAGAGCCAAGGCATCTTGTTGAGCAATATCAAAGAGATCATCCAACTTTTCAACAAACTGTTTAAATTTGTTCTTGGCCGTTTTCGATGTTTTCTTCCGGTCTTTTTGAAGAGTTCTCCACTCGGCGTGAAGTTTTTCCAGCTTAGTAATTGCATCTTGCTCATGTTTAGTCGGGATTCGAGCTTTCTCCCAAAAAATGAACACTTCTCGTATTGTAAGTTTTGCTGATTCTCTTACAGTTAATTTCACAGTACGTAAATTATAAAATAAAGCACACAAAACTTGACGATTTGAGGGTAGTTTACAACCGGTGATCTGGTGAATGGGATAGCCCACAAGAAATATTTTATCCTTGGTCCGGCTTTGTACACCTGATGTGGATGCCATTTCAGAGGCCAATAGGTAAATAACAGTTAACTTGAAAAATGAAACAAAATATATTGCAAACTTTAATTTCAATAAATGTTTTCAAATGTCTTTTAAAATAATACTATAATAGTTATAACACACACACTTGGAAAATTTAAAAAAAAAAACATTAAAATATCTTCACTAGATAATTGTTCCATCCAACCAGCTCAACGGCACTTTAGAAACTAAACTGAATAAATAAAAGGTCGGTTGTACGGCGAAATAAAATCACCATCCCTAAAATAGAAATTAGATTCACCCTCCTTTTTACCTGTCAAACGGGTCTTTCATTGGTAAACTAGTCAGGTAATCCCCATATAATAAAAGATTAAATTTGAACAAAAGGCTCTTTATGTTTGAAAATTGAGTTCCAAAATACTTTTTAACAAAAAAATGTTAATTCCGAGACACATTATGTAAAAAACCCGTAAAATTCTTAGAATACTCCCAAACTGGCTCCTACTGGTACCAGGTCACGTTTTTGGGGCTAAAGGCTGTTGTAACTCGGTTTGACTTAAAATAACAACAATTATGTATAGAATATAAATTTTGAAGAACAACATTAGCTTTCTTTTGAGATATTAAGCGTGTTTCTATTATTTACCGTTCTGGAGTTATGGCTCCATATGTCAGCTTTTTGGCCAAAAATTTGGATTTTTTCAAACTTTGAGCGACGAGCGGCACGGGTTAACGTCGTTTAATCGAGCTCAAATTTCGGCTATCTCAATATTTGGAAAGGGGAATCGTTTTGTGGGGTCCAGACGAACAAAATTCCGACATCGATTTTTTGCGGCCACCCTAATATATATATATATATATATATATATATATATATATATATTATATATATATATATATATGTATATATACATATATATATATATATATATATATATATAATATATATATATATATATATATATATATACATATATATATATATATATATATATATATATATATATATATTTATATATATATACATATATATATATATATAATATATATATATATATATATATATATATATATATATATATATATATATATATATATATATATATATATATATATATATATATATATATATATATATATATATACATATATATATATATATATATATATATATATATATATATATATATATATATACATATATATATATATATATATATATATATATATATATATATATATATATATATATATATATACATATATATATATATATATATATATATATATATATATATATATATATATATATATATACATATATATATATATATATATATATATATATATATATATATATATATATATATATATATATCTATATATATATATATATATATATATATATATATATATATATATATCTAAGCGGGGGTCCTATAGCCTTGGCCGCTTCCCGCACTTCATACACCATCTCTCTCTGTCCCACCATTCGTATTCTTTTAAATCTCTAGAACTCATTGCCTTCTCAATATTTTCTCTCGATGTCGTTCTTGGTCTTCCCTTTTTTCTTTTATTCCACGGTACATATTGTACCGTGGAATAAAATGGAATATATTGGGTCAACGTTCTCCTCCCATGTGCATTACGTGACCGTACCATATCAACTGTCATTTTTCTATTCTATCTATCTATTCTGTCTATATCATGTTTGCTCTTTGTCTGATTTCTTCATTACGTATATTATCTAATCTTGCCTCTCCACAGGATCGTCACAAGTAGTTCATTTCAGCTGCTTTTAATCTATCTCTACCTCAAGTATTCATTTGCCAGCATTCTGAGCCGTAAGTTAGTGTAGGTTCAACGATGACCCTAAATATCATTGTTTTCATTTTTAATGTAATCTTCGGTGACCACAGTAACGAGTTTAGCATTTGTATACATTTTCTTCCCTGTGTTAATATTTCCTGAATATCTCTGTCTGGGTTTCCCTTTTCTGATATTATGCTTCCTAAGTATTTAAATTCTTGGCAACCTTTCATTGTTCCCTGTGGAAGCTGGAGATCGTTGACCTCTCCGCCAACGTTCAGATATTCAGTTTTGTCTACATTGATGTTTAAACCCGTTCTTTAATTCATCCTCTAGTTTTCGATACATATATTGGATGCCATCTTCATCGTTCGCAATGATTACCTGATCGTCCGTAAATAGAAGTGTATATAAACAATCATTTTTAATTTCTATTCCCATATACTTAACATTTTAAAATAACACAACATCCTTGTTTCAAACCTTTATTGATGTTGAATGACCCAGATATATTCTTTTCTGTTTTGACAGTTGCCTTTGCGTCTTTATACATATTGTATATTGCTCTTACGTATAGTCTACTAAAGTCACTTGCGTCTGGTATCTCAAATAATTTGTGCAGGGGAACTGTATCGTAGGCCTTTTCAAGTTCGACGAATATAAAGAGATTTCTAGCTGTTCTTGTTTCTATTATCTGATTAAGAGTGAACACATTGTCCGTACAAGATCTTTCAGCACAAAAGCCTCTTTTGTTTCTCCATTTCTGTCAATTTGCTTTCTATTCTTTCTTTCACAATTTTTGCCGTACAACCTTTCTACCGAGCTAGTTACACTAACACCTATATAATTTCTGAATTGCCTTTTGTCGCCTTTCTTATAAATAGAACTGATACACATCATCTCCGCATCTATTGAAAAGGCACACAAGCATTTCCAACAAAAACCTCTGGGGCATATTTCACCAACTCCATAGGAATGTCTCATGGTCCAGATGCTTTTCTATTTTTCATCTTCCTTAGTACCGATTTAAGTTCTTTTAAGGTGATGGGCATTTCGTTTTCATCGTCTACCGTTATTTCTCTGGCTTCGAACTTGTATTCATCTCTGGTTTCTTTTAAAAGATTAGAGTAATAATTCTTCCACTCTTGCAAAGACATTATGGGTAAATTGATGGCCCCTTTCGTATTTATCCTCAAGTTATTGATTTTCTACCAGGCCTCTGAAACTCTAGTAGCACCCATATACATTTCGATTTCGGCACATTTATTTTCCCACATTTCATTTTTAAGTCTTACCACCTGTTTCTTTACGTCTCTGTCGTGTCTTTTATACTTTTTGTGATCTTCATTATCATTTGTCGTGATCCATTGTTGATAAGCTTTTTTCTTTTCTTTAACTTTATTGCCAAACGTTGATATATTAAGTAAAAGGAAAACTAAATCCTGCAAGAAGATAATAATCTCACACACAATCTGTTGATGCGGATACCGTTGAAAATGTGTCGGCATACAGCACACGCTTTGAGGAAAAAAGAGTATTTACGTTGGAGCAGTTGAGCGGACAGATTCCTAGCATTTAAAGGTCTCTTTTCTACGAATATACATACTGTCAACGAAAGTACGCCTCGAAGATTTCATGCAATAATCGATACTGGTGGTGACACCTACGCTCTTTAACTTACTGTATTTTGAAAAAATGTTCCAATTTTTTTGATGAAGTTTGGTATATAAAAGGGAGAAACCTTCCTTATCACTAAAATATTATTTAACAAATAATACAAAGTACCTAAGATAACACACAAAAAAGATCATTTGATAATTGATAGTCAAGGAATAAACAAAGATATGTAAATTTTTGTCTTTACTCCTTATATACACGAAATATATTAGTGAAAATTCAATTCTTCTTGAGTGCCAACAGACATCGGTAACTTATAAATACTTAAAGCTTTAACTTACAATGATCCTTGGTGGTACTGATATACTTAATGCAAACACTGTCTTTAAAATAGCATTCTATGGGTGATACTTCATTAAAATCCATAGGGTCTACACATTGACGTGTTCCTGAGCAGTAATAACAGGATTCGACAGCATTTACTTCTAAAAAAATTAAAACTTTTGGTGATATTATTTATTGAGTATTTCTCTTGCAAATACAAATTATAAAGTCAATATAATTATTTTGTTGAGGTAGCTATTACAGTTACTTCCTTTTCAGTAAAATATTTGTTAAGATTGGAAATAGAGAAAAAAAATAAGATAATTTTCAGATTTTTCAACTTCAAAAGCTTCTCAAAGGCTGAGAATAATATTTCGAACTAGAAAACTTTACACTCCACAACTGTTAATTCTGTACAAAGTTCAAATTCGACCAACGATGGAATACTCAAACATGGTCCCATGTTTGAGGCTCTGCTCCCAAACATACACTGCATTTGTTGGACTCTATTCTAACCACCTTGATTCCTTGGAACATCGAAGAACGGTTGGCAAGAGCGCACGCATCTCTCCTGTGATGGTTTTGGAATTTCTCCGCAGCACATGTGCTATGCCCACAAAAAAAATAAAATAAAAAAACCTATTATACAATATATTTGCAGCAACTTGTCTTACTCCTGCTCGACTATAAATATTACGGCCTGCAATTTATTTATTATCTGAACCAAAAGCCAGGAAAAATTCTCATATTACTACTAACACAAAATTTATTGACAAAAAAGATATTAAAAAAAATCAAATTCTCTCTGAATCATGGGTGGCTCTTCAATCTTTTTAATGTTCCGTACGGAATACTTATAAGATCATTTCGGTGTCTGTCTGTCTGTCTGTCCGTTTGTCCCACCCGATATTCTCCGAAACTATTTGACATAGAAAGTTGAAATTTGGCACTAATATAGAATTTAATGGCCCCATCGGAGCCGTGTAGTTTTGAAAGTTAAATTTTGACTTAAGGGGTTCCGGTGAAATCGGAAGTGAAAAAAAAATTTGTTTACTTGATCATCGAGTGGATGTCAAATGAAAGCTTGTAAAAATACGAGTTTAAAAATATATATAATGTAATACTTGTGTACACTTCCCCCATTATCTCGAAAAGTATTGATCAAAAAATTTTGAAAAAATTCTGGAATATTCTCCACAGGGTATAGATTGAACAAAAATTGTCATGTCATGTTGTACATTTAATAACACAGGACCATAAACATATGTTTTCATGTGTCGAAGACTAGACCAGGTCAATTATATATGTTTGGGGTGGCTGAAAACGAATTCAGTTTTAGTTATGCTCCATCACCTCCCATTTTTCCCTAACCTCAAAAAACTCAAGAGGTTGTGAAGACATGTATAACCGCAAATGTGAATTTTATGTATCAGATGGCCAAGACTATATGGCTGTGGATTAGTAGGATTCTATAAACCCAAAACCATCCAACTCCATAAGCCCAAAACACCATGAACTAAGGTATTAAGGAAAGTATAACCATGGAACTCGAGGGAAATGTGGATCTGATGAATCAGATAACAAAACAAGTGAGCAAAACCATTAGACTCACATAACCCCATAACTTTATAACGCCATAATTCCCTAACCCTATACTCTTGAACCCAATCGCCTAATGTCCTTATAACCACATAACCTTAGGCGTGCAGATTTCTATAACCACATAATTAGGGGCGTGCACACTTCTATAACCACATGACCAGGGGCATGTTAAGACTGTGGGTTAGGAGGTAATGAAAACTCCCTAACCCTTTCCCCCCAATCAAACCCTCGATGTCATTACAATATACTAATTCATTTTCTGCAGAGAAATTTAAGGAAAGGCTTATCTCGATCCAGATAGAAAGTGACTTTTGTGCTTGGAGCTAAGCAGCATTTTTTATTTCAAACGAGAAGCTAAAAGTTCAGCTCTTCAATCCTCCTTGACTGAAAAATCCATCCAATCCCGTTTTCACTGGAAATCTGATTCTCCTCCGTTAATCCTATCATTCATGTTCAGTTCCTTATCGTCTTCATGCTGAGGGTCATTCATATCGTTGTCATTTTCTTCGGTACCTAGAAAATCATCCTGATCTTCTTCAAACGCTGACTCTTCTGCCAAAATAGGCAAAGGAAATGTCACTGAATTCACTTTGGGATACGGCACTGATTTTCTATTTCCAGTATTGATCCCAGCTGTAACATATCTGCAGAAAGAGCAGTCTCTATCAAGATTTTTAGGTTGTTGCCAAAGCATAGGAGACACAAATGGCTTCGCATTTTTTCTCCCTTTTTCAATTGTCCCATATTGATTTTACAGAAAGAACATATCTTTTTCGGTGTCTATGAATAATTCGGTTCATCTATTGCAGCCTCGAAACATTCTTTATACATGTTATAAATCTGATCATGAAATTTTTTTCTGCACGACTTAGGTACTTATTGTCGGCAAATCACGCAAAAACAATCTTAAGAAAAGTTATCAAATGACTATATACGAGTATATATATATATATATATATATATATATATATATATATATATATATATATATATATATATATATGGATATAGGCCTCTCTCATGTGTTTCCATATGTTCCTGTTTTGAGCAATTTGATACCAATTGAGCCCCGTTGATATTTTAATATTGTTGGGGTCTACCAGTACTTTTTCCCCCCATGGTCTCCATCTGGTCACTTTTCCGCTCCAGTTATCAGTATTTCTGGCCACATAGCTAACCAGTTCCACTTGAGGGAAGATATCCTCTTAATTATGTTGTGGACCCCTGGTTTTTTCCTGATCCAATCATTTAATTTGCAGTCCCTAAGTGATATACCTAGGATTTTCCTTTCAATTGCTCTCTGATAAACATGCAATTTTCGAATTATTTTCCGTGTCAAACCCAGGTTTCGCTGCCATATGTTGTTACTGGTAGAACGCATTCCTTATATACTTTACTTTTAAGTATAAAGGCAGTGTGGACTGAGAGACTTGCTTTATTTTATCTTAAACCGCCCATCCCAGGCATATCTTTCGATTGACTTCCAGTTTTTGATTCAATTTTCCGAGTGTAACTACCTGTTCAAAGTATATATATGAGTCCACCCTTTCCACTTGTTGTCCGTATAGGCGTCATTAATGGTTGTTTATTCATCCGTCATGAATTTGGTTTTTGTGATGTTCATCTCTAAACTGACCTTCTTTGCTTCAGTTTGTAATTATTAGAGCATTTTTTCAATTCGATTTCATTTTCGGCAAAAAGTGCGATGTCATCAGCAAATCTTAAGCTATTGAGTCTCTCTCCAGATATGTTAAGTCCCCTGTTTTCCCAGTGAAGGCTCATGAAGATATCTTCTAGTACCAGGGTGAATATTTTGGGTAATATGGTGTCACCCTGTCTAACTCCTCTCTTTATTTTATTTCCTTGGTATCCTCGTGTAATCTCACTTTCAGTTTTGATTGTTCATTGATTTATGCTAGTATGTTAATATACCTTTGATCGACTCTTGCATTGGTCATTGCTTTCTCAATTGCCCAGTGTGTCAAAAGCTTTTCAGAAGTCGACAAGTGCCATCCAGGCTGTGATATTATATTCAGTTACCTTTTCTATAAATTGTCTCACCGTGTGTAGATGTTCGATTGTGCTAAATCTTTTTCAGAAACCGGCTTATTCTTTGGGTTGGTAATTTTCAAACTTCTTGTCTAATTGATTTGTGATTATTCTCATGAATAGTATGTATATTTGCGACAGAAGACTTATTGGCCTATGGTTCTCCAAATGGCTAGGATCTCCCTTTTTGTATATCAATATAACTATGGCAGTTCCTCAATGTTTTGGTATCACTCCTTCGATTAGACATTTATTGAAGAGTTTTTTAAGCTCTTTGCTTAATGGCGGTCCTCCCTCTTTTAGCCTTTCCGGCAGGATGTCGTTTTCTCCTGCTGCTTTTCCATTTTTAATTTGGTTAATGACTTTTTCAATTTCTTCAACTTCAATATTTGGTAGATCTTCGGAGCCGATATTAAGTATTTTTCGGTTGTCCTCTCTTGATCTTCTCAGAGTTTTCTCATCGGCTTTCGACCCGTTTATATCTGCATAGAATGTTTCAGTTACTTTAAGTATTTATGGGCTTTCTTCTATAGGGTTTCCATTTTTGTCTATCAATTTATTAATCTCCCCTCTGTGTGAGTTTTCCTTTCTGAATATCTTCAAACCCCTGTATCAGTTCTTCTATTCATTTCTCCTGGTATTCTCTAATATCCTGTTTTGCCATTCTTCTTGCAGTTCTCTTGATTTCAGCATATTTCACCGTATTTCTTTTATTCGACCTTATTAGTTCTCTCCGTTTCTCCAGTAGTAGTACGGGAGTGTGTTGCCATCATTAATAAGCTTTCTGCATGTTAAAACAACGTAATCTGTTTCTTGTATAGCATCGATAAAGTATCAAATTTTATAAATAATTTAATAAAATTCCAAAATGACCAAACAAAAAACTTATTATTAAGTAGTTTTTTTAGAAAAGTCATAAATACTATTGAATACGGAAAATTCTCCGATCTATCTGAATATCATTTAAGTCAATAGAAAAGAAAGTAAATAACGTTATATTTACAAGTAATAAACTGAATATTTTCTAAATTTGCATTTTAATAAGTTTCATATAACCACACACAACCAGCTACTACAATTATTAAATATAAGTGGCAACACCGGTACGCAGTTATATAAGAAAGCAGGTATCCACTAAGTTCCCGTAGCAATGTTGCACGAAAGCAGACTAAGGAAACTTCTTGCATAACATAAGCATTTTACTTCATTATTGTCTCCTTGTGCTTACCTCATTTATTAAAATTTTAAATGGATGATTGATTTGGCGGGATGCGATTTAAGGCACACTTGATCGATATGTATATATATATATATATATATATATATATATATATATATATATATATATATATATATATTATATATATATATATATATATATATATATATATATATATATATATATATATGTATATATATATATATATATATATATATATATATATATATATATATATATATATATATATATATATAATATATATATATATATATATATATATATATATATATATATATATAAATATATGTATATATATATATATATATATATATATATATATATATATATATATATATATATATATATATATATATGTATATATATATATATATATATATATATTTATATATATATATATGTATTATATATATATATATATATATTTATATATATATATATATATATATATATATATATATATATATATATATATATATATATCTTTGGAAAATATCTAGGATTTCCTGAAAAAATGGTTTCTTTAATGTTCAAGTTACGAATATAATCTGAAAATGTACTAATAAGGATTAAACATTCTGAAACCAGTTGTTGCCGCCCATCAGCTGGAATTATTAAAAGTGACAAAATTAATATCGATTATCTCACCAAAACGAGTTGTCGCTCCTTTGAAGAAATAGCATTTAACCTTGCATTTGACGGACCAATCAGCAAAGTAGTGCATTCCAGATTAAAGATTAAGGTAACTACCTGTAAAGCTGCTTAACATTTAATAAGTGATCTGCCAAGAATTCTGATTTCCTTTCTTTGTTATAAGGTTTTAGTGTTCCGGACGGAACACTTCAGAGCCTGTCCGTCTATCTGTCCGTCCGTTTGTCGCATTCGATTTTCTCCGAAATTATTTAACATAAAAAGTTGAAATTTGGCACAAATATAGAAATTAATAGCCTGACGAGAGCCGTGTAGTTTTGAAAGTTAAATTTTTACTTAAGAAATTAGTCGTGGGGGTGAAATCGGAAGTGACAAAAAAAATTACCAGGTCATCGAGTGTGGTGTCAAACTTGTGAAAATATGAGTTCAAAAATATATATGATGTAATACTTTAGCGCACTTTTCCTCGTGTTATTTTATAAAAGTTGCCAAAAATCAATGTTCCCCCTCTTATCTCGAAAAGCACGTATCAAACTATTTTGAAAAAATTCATCATAAAGTGCAGATTGAGCCAAAAATTTTCACGAATGTATTACGTTGGACAATTTATCTGGTATAAAAAAATTATAAAAGCTACGATTCTTGACGTATGGAGACAACTGTAACCTAGTGGCGAGTCGCTCTTGTACCGATATATAATTTTATTTTATTTTAAAAGCAATCACCGTACGGAACACTATGTAAGTCCGATTTGCACTTGGCGGTTTTTTTTTTAATATTAGGATACACAACTAATATATAAACTCAAACTTACCAATTACAAAGATCAAGTTGATTAAAATTATATAAAAATTGTACTTTATTGTTTTATAATACATTATGTTACTTCATTTAATGAATATCAACAAGAAACTAATTGTTATATGAATAAATATTTTTTGAACAAGATATTGATTACAGGTACAACTACACTTAAAGGGACATACCATATTAAACTGATGTTATTGAAAAGATAAGGGAATGGGGTCTTTCACTATAATATTAGGTAATAAATTTGACTGCTGATATTATAAATTAGAGTTAATTACACGTAATAAGTAATAATTTAAAAAATGGTAAAGATATTTACCCGGTAATAGTATATACAATATATTAGTTGCAAAATAAATACTGAGTTTGATTTGACTCATCCTCTCCCATTTGTTCTTTCTCTCAATCAAAATCAAAGAAAAAGTAAAAGATTGCTTTTTGTTTAAATGCTTTCCTTATCGAGGTAAGGTGTAACTCTGTCTTGCCTGTCTGTCAATAGGTCTGTCTGGTACTGCTGCAAGGAAAATAGGTACACGAAGTAAACGGTCGATAAATCTATTTGTATAATTTGTATAATTTCACTAACATTATGAGAAGATTTCCTGATTTTGATTGTGACAATCCACAAACTATACGTAACATTATTTATAGATCAAGATGTTTTATTATTATTATTATTTTGGCGGGGCTGTTCTGCCATACGGCCATGGACCAGGATATAAGGGATTAAAGGGTTGGTTGTAGACAGGGTAGCCGATTGTGACTGTTTGTGGCAGTTTCTTGAAATATTCTTACGTACAGTCCAGGTTCAGGTATGGTTTGATTTTTTGGGGAAATTCTCTCCAAGTAGACAAAAGTTTTAAATTACAGAAAAAATGTATCAGGGCTACTTTTAAGATGCGTTGTTGTGAAAGCTGTAGGAATGTCTTTGTCAGTAAATCCCTTTTAACTTTAACTAGTACGTATATATTGGACCCCTTTATGTTCGTTCGTATTAACAAGGATGTCTTTGAAAATGTGCAAAACAGACATAATTATGAAACTAGATATAAAACAGATCTTGTAATTGAGTAATTTTAGTTATATCCAAAGAGGTGTACAATATTCTTCCGTTAAAATATTTAATAGTTTCCTAGGGAGCATTCGAAAACTACCGCAAGTAAGAGCCAAAACACAGATACGGAAGTTTTTATTATCAAAAGCTTACTATAGACGGTTTCTTTGGTGATTCAGACAGACTTAAATTATAAATAAAAATGTTAATTTTATTAAGGATGCTTTTCATCTTCTGTTGACTGTCATCTTTAATGATGTCTTTTGAGCCTTTTGTTTTTGTCATAAACATACGTATGTGTTTTGTGAATGTCCTTTTATCATTTTGTTCTTTGTACAATATTCCATACCATCTGTGTTTATAACTATTCTTATTCTTGGAACTAATAAATCATTATTATTATTATTATATTATTATTATCTATAATATATATAAAATGCAACGTCTCTCTGTCTGTCTGTCTGTCTGTCTGTCTGTCTGT
>CM032454.1:53009222-53050345 GCA_019049505.1 Pachyrhynchus sulphureomaculatus | reverse complement strand
GAGTGATTGAAGAATCAAACAGTCCTTGGTGTTCTCCAATCTTATTGGTGAAAAAGGCCGATGGACAGTATCGTCTATGCTTTGACGGAAGAAAGCTCAACGAGGTCAGCAAATTTGATAACTACCCATTACCGAACATCGACAGAATTTTGACATCACTCAGGAATGCTAAGTATGTATCTTCGATAGACCTTAGAAAGGCTTTCTGGCAAATTCCTTTAGACAAATCCTCTAAAGAAAAGACCGCTTTTGCAGTAGTAGGCCGAGGTCTATTTCAGTTCGTCACTATGCCGTTTGGTCTTAAGAACGCTGCTCAAACTCAGCAACGTTTAGTGGACGCCATATTTGGTCCGAAATATGAGCCACATATTTTTACCTATCTCGATGATATTTTAGTAACATCGGAAGACTTCGAATCGCATATTCGTTACTTAAGGAAGTAAAAGATAAATTGAAAGAGGCCGGACTGACGATAAATTTGAGCAAATGTGATTTTTTCAAAACTTCTCTAAAGTTTTTTAGGCTATATTGTAGGCTCAAATTCCTTGCGTACCGATCCGGATAAGGTAGCAAGCATGGTTAATTATGCAAGACCTACTAATACTACAGAAGTTAAGCGCTTCGTAGGAATGTGTTCATGGTACAGACGTTTTATCGAGAATTTTTCTACCCTGTTGTCGCCTATTAATGATCTTTTGAAAGGACGAAAAAAAGGACAATCGATAGATTGGACAAAGGCAGCCGAAGAATCTTTTATAAAGATTAAAGAGCTATTGGTTTCAGCTCCCATTTTATCCCAACCAGACTTTTCCCAACAGTTTTTTCATATTTCTAGTGATGCTTCTAATACTGGTTTAGGGGGCGTCCTAACACAGAAAATCAATGGTGAGGAAAGGGTGATAGCGTATGCCAGTAGAACTTTATCAAAGGCTGAACGTAACTATTCGGTTGTTGAAAAAGAATGTTTAGCAGTACTCTTTAACATCGAAAAGTTTCGACCCTACATAGAAGGTGTTCCTTTCACGGTCATAACAGATCATTATAGCTTATTGTGGCTTAATTCTATTAAAAACCCTAGTGGCAAACTAGCGCGTTGGGCGATTAGGCTGAGACAACATACATTTAATTTAATTCATAGGAAAGGAGTCCACAATGTTATTCCTGACGCTTTGTCAAGAATCCCAGATAATACAGCGGACGAAAACAGTCTTAATGCACAGTTTGGCGTAAGAATTGATACAGTTGATGTAGATCGCATTGATCCATGGTACGACAATTTACGGCAGCAAATTAAAGAATTTCCCCAAAATTTTCCGCAGTGGAAGGTGGAAAATGATTTCGTGTACAAATTTATCCCAAACCAGTTGCCTTTAAAAGTTAATGTACCCGAGTGGAAAATACTAGTTCCTAAACCACAGAGAGAGGAAGTTATAGACATGTGTCACACTCCTCCTACTTCTGGTCATTTTGGCTTTTATAAAACTCTTCACAGGGTTCAGGAACAGTATTATTGGCCAAAAATGCGTTTTTGACATCGTAAAGTTTGTGAGGACTTGTGAAGTATGTGGAGCACAGAAATCTCCAAATGCACTACCTATGGGACTGATGGGAAAAGAGGGGGAAACGGTTAATTACCCTTTTCAAGTCATAGCAGCTGATCTAGTAGGCCCATTTCCACGTTCAAAAAAGGGAAATAAATGGCTTCTCGTGGTTTCTTGCTGGTTTACAAAGTATACCATGCTATTTCCTTTGAAAAGCTCTAAGGCTGGATATATAGAGAGAATTTTGGAAAATAATGTCTTTCTAATCCACGGTGTTCCATCGCTCTTGATATGCGATAACGGTACTCAGTTTACCTCTAGGAGTTTTAAGAGCTTAAGTGAAACATATGGTTTTAACATCCGTTTTAATCCCGTGTACTCTCCCCAATGTAATTTTGTGGAACGTAATAACCGAACAGTCGGGACCGCTTTAAGAAGTTACGTGGATTCACATGACACTTGGGATGACAAAATTTCCAAAATCCAACAAGCGATAAATACGGCAAGACACGAAGTAACAGGGTTCACACCGTCTTTCTTAGTTTACGGCAGACATATACCTCTATCTGGATCGTATTATAAAAAATTTAGATTTGGATGTCAATATTGACAGCGAAATAATTCCGGGTAACAGGGGTGAGTACGCCCGAAAATTTAAAGGGTTTAAAAGATATTTTCACCGACGTGCGTAGTAGGATACATAAGGCTTATGAACGGAACTGTAAGTCTTACAATCTTAGGAAAAGGGATTTTGCCTTTAATATAGGTGATCACGTTTGGCGAAAAAAATAAAATTCTTTTCCAGTGCAGCAGATAAATTCACATCTAAGTTGGTACCTAAGTATGTGCATTGCGTGATTAGAGAAAAAATTTCAGATTTAGTTTATGGTTTAGTTAATTTAGATGGGACTAAAGTAGGACGATGGCATATTAAAGACTTAAAACCATTCAATGAACCTAACCCTAATGAAAGTTTGTCAGAAGAAGAATAGTTTATATTTACAATATCTTAATTGCTTAAATTTTTTGATGTTGCTCTGTAGAGGTGACGACCTCGTTTTTTTTGACTGTTATAAAAGTTGAGCAGAGAATAGCTTACTTTTATTGTTTTTTGCTAAGGTTTTTGGGTATTGGCCATATCCCAAACTTAGGTTGATTGTGGGTGATGTTTAGCATCGACTCAGCAGTTGCGAGCTTGCGAAAGAGTCACACTCAGGATATATCATAAGACTGGTATGTCGGTGGTCGCGGGATTTGATTTGCTTATGACCCCAAATAATATCCGGTTCTTGACACTTGGAAGCGAAATTTTGATTAGAGGCAATCCAAGGTGATCTTGAGTTAGGACAAGCGCAAGATGTAGCTCGTGTAGGGTGAGGTAGAGTCAAAATTTTTTTAGGAGCAATTTCAAAGTTTGTTACCCGAGTGGGTGTATTTTTATTACCTTAATGGTATATTTTGGGTGCAATTAAGAGTAAATTGATTTTGGTTTATCCAGTAAGTCTAAGACTTGGATTATTTTGGTTTAGATCTTCTTCTGCATTGACAAACTGAGGGTATTTTCTATTTTTTTTTTCAGAGCCGTTTAAACGTTACCTTTGAGTCACTAATTTTTTTAAAATTTTTTTTTTGCATGGACTCATAGGCGTATGTTGAGTTTTTTCGGTTTACTATCAGATTGATAGAAAATTGAAGTTCTGCAGGAGAACTAAAGGCTGATCATTTACAGGAGATGAGAGCAGAGTAAGACAGTCGTTTCACAAAGAAATGATCAAAATCTGATACCGAGATGAGAACCTTGTCAAGAGAGGCTAAGCGCAGTGAAGGAAGATTCCTAACCGAAATTTTTAGATTTCCAAGAGGTAACCTAGAAGTTTGGGCTGACAGAAAACGGTTATGCCTGATACCTGTAGCAGTTTCTTCTAGAGGCTATTGTCTAGGGAGACGATTAACACCATGATCGAATATTTTAGCTGTCAACGATGTTTTCTTCTTGTTTCTGATTAAGCTGGAAAAGCTCTTGTCGTCTTCAAAAGTTTTGTTGCGTTGCCACCAAAAATTTGAGAAATTTTTGCTTCATGTAGCTTTTTAAGCTCATTTTCGTTTTTTTTTAAAAAAAATTTCGTTAGAAGCTTGGTTAAGTCAACCTTGTAAACCTTTTAGGTTGTATCCCATGAGTTATTTGTTTTTTACAGGCTGTGATGCACCGGGTGCTAACAGATGCCGTTACGACGTTTGGCAGGAAGTTAGTCTTCCTGGGGAACAGACTGATTGGAAGGGTAGTCTATGGGGGGTGAACGTTTGACCTTTGGGACCTTTAAAGGTTTTGTTACCCAATGGTTATTTCTATTTGAACCAAAGGAGAGCCTAACTACTGTAGTCGACCTCAGCTCCAATTAGCCTATTAGTGGTGACAGGCTGTTGGCAGTAGTGTATTTCGGAACACCCTATTGATTAATTTTTTTTTGACTTATGGTGGTGTGGTAGACACCGTTTTAGTTTAGTGGATGCTATAATCTACTCCCTTTTGTTGGTGGACTCCAGGGTCACCAATTCTGTATTTTTTTGTCTCCACCTTTCAGTATATCGTGGTGAAGTGTTTGTCTCCTGTTATGTGGGATGGATTGAATGTTTTTCGTTGTTGTTCTAGGGCGAGACCAGTACACGAGGGTTCTTCATGCAACTTGAAGAGGCGCAATGCTGGTTAAGTTTTATTTCTCTGTGTAGCCACCCTGAAGAATGACGGAGAGCGTTTTTTTTTTCTGGCTCATGTTTTCTAGGCAGATTTGTCACTTTGGTGCGATGTGCCGAAGATTTGATTAGCTTTTGCTAAGAGCTTTCACCAAGCTCAGTATGGAGTTGTCATAACCAAAGGTTTGGGACTTGAACTCCTGTATATATTTCTGTATATATTACTGTACATATTTCTGTATATATTTCGGTGTATGTTGGTTGCCTGAGGGCATGTGCTCAAAATGCAAGATTTTGAGTCGTTTTGCTTATGGATTCCTATATAGGATTATGACTTTAGGGAGGTCCTATTTCGAGACTTGCCGTCTCATATAGTTATGTTGGGAATGTTTCCTAGAATGTTAGTTGCGCGCGGACTAATCATTCTGTTCTTAGTGAACATTGCTTTTTGAAGCAGGATCATTCAGTTTAGTGAATTTTAGCTTTTATAGCTATTCACGGTGTTTAGAGTGAATTTTAGCTTTTATAGCTATTCACTGTGTTAAGAGTGAATTTTAGCTTTTGTAGCTATTCACTGCGCTTATAGTGATTTAGTTAGCTTTTATAGCTGCTCACTATGATCATGGCGAGTTTGTTCTTTTAGAACGCAGACTTTGTGTAGTCGAGGACTATTTACAGAGTGTTTTCTTGGCGAGGAGCCGAGCTTTTTTCTGGCGATCAACCAGAGCGTTTTCCCTGGCGATTTTAGCATGTCTGGATGTCTTAGGACGTCGACATTGCGTTATAGAGTGCGATTATCTGGCGATCAACCAGAGCGTTTTCCCTAGCGATTTTAGCATGTCTGGATGTCTTAGGACGTCGACATTGCGTTATAGAATGCGATTATTTTCCGAGTGCGACTAGTAGTGATACTAGATTTAGAATGTTTTCTTAGCGATGAGCTAGAGCATGGATAGCGATTTTTCCTGAGCGTTTGTCTGGATATTTATCCAGATATTATTTTTTTTTTGGCCTTGTGCTAAATGGTCTGACAAGACTTTTTCTTTTTAGTGTAAGTGTTTGCACTAGAATCATTTTTTTATTTTTTCTTCTTTATTTAAGAATTTTTATAAATTTCTTTTGCTGAGATAAAAAAATTTTCAGACAATCCTTAAAAGATTTTAAGGGGGGTGTTCATATTTTATTTCAGTTCACTTTTTTTGATTTAGACAAGAGTCTAGACAAAGTTATATTTTTTTTGTTTTGGTAACAATAACAGAGCTGATTCTTTTATATAAGAAGACCGCGATTGTTATTTTGGAAAGGTATTTCCTATGTTCATGCAAGGATTTTTATTTACTTTTTGATGTACTTAACCTTAGTGTTTAATTAAGTTAAGTCTAGTTATAAGATTTTTGTGTACTTGCAAAAATTTTCATTTGGTTTTCATTGTATTTAATATTAGTGCTTAATAGAATTAAGTCTAGTAGTAAGGACCGAAGTTTGTAATTTTGTTTTAAGTTCTGACCTTAGTATTAAGTGATAGTGTACCACTTTGTACCTTTTCATCAGTAGCCTTAGTTTAATAGACTAGTGTAGTCTATTTCTTTTTGGAAGGGGGTAAATGTAACATTCATTTTTTCCTGGATTTTAAGACCATGTAATGTTACTGATTTTTCCATTTCAAATTGTATTTATTTTTATTTTTAAAATATCGACCGGTATATTAAACAGAAGTTTTAGGACATACGGTATATACTATATAGTTTATTGTGCGGGCTTTCGGACCGAATCTTTCGCCAGGCCACGATTGGTCAAATGTTTGACCCGGAGTTCAGATTGGAGCGACGTGATATGACCGGCAAAGGTCGCACGATTATTTAAACGTCCGAGAACCAGCCGGCAGGACTTTTTCCATCGAAGTCGCCAGGCAGAGGAGTTCCATCGAACCGCAGACCAGTGAGCGGTTTTGATCTAGCTGCCGACCATGTCGGTCGTCGTTTCCATCTAGCGCAACCAGGCAGTACCGTCTAGCCGAAGTAGGCTAATCTTCACCAGAGTCGCTAAGTTTCGACAATAAAAGCTGTAGTGAGCTTTCTAAGTGTTAAAAAAAAAAAAAAGTGAAATCGGTCAAAGTCCATCACAGACAGGAATGAAACACTGTAAGTCAACCAAATCCCTTATATAGACTTATCCCGGAGAGTGCATTGACTACAATGTAACACAGACAAAAAAGTGAAGTGTAAGGCACGATACCTCGCCTTCGGGGATTTATAAGAATATAAAATTTTAAAGTAACAACTACTGTTTAGGCTAGAATTTTTGGTAAACTGCAAAGGTTAGAACTTTTATTATTTTTAAAAAAAACATGAATAAATTTTCTTTTTGATTAAAGCTAAGTGTATCACTGAATATTTATTTTCCTTTTCAGGATCAGTTGTACTAGACTAATTCCTTTTAGTAATATCCATAAAACACTTCAGTTTTTTCTCATTTTCTTAGCTGAAGTTAAATCCTTTCTATTTTAAAATGAGTGGTGCCCTTAAAAAACAAAAAGTCGTACAACTGAGGTTTCTTAAAAAAAAAATAGAAAATAATTTCCAGAAAGACGTATAAAAAACTATCTCTTACCCATATTTCTCTACCAAGGAAAACTGAGCTAGTGTTTCTTTAATTTCTTTAGTTCTTTTAATATCAGGTTTCACTCAATTCATTATCAGAAATTAAAGCGGGGCTGCAAGAAAATTGTGCTCAAGCTTGGGGCGTCCAGTATTTAAAAATGTTACAAAAAGACGCAGTCTAAATGGAGCAAAAAAAAAAAAAAAAAATAGCAAGAGAAGAAGCTACAAAAATTACGCCCAAGCTTGGGGCAACATTTTTTCACACGTTACAATATATATATATATATATATATATATATATATATATATATATATATATATATATATATATATTTTACTCGTGTTTTCACAAGCTTTCATTTGACACCACGTTCGATAACCTAGTAAAAAATTTTTTTTTTCACTTCCGATTTCACCTCCCAAAACTAACCCCTTAAGTCAAAATTTAACTCTCAAAACTACATAGCTCTGATGAGGCCATCAATTCCTATATTATTACCAAATTTCAACTTTCTATGTCAAATAGTTTCGCAGAAAATCGGGTGTGACAGACAGACAGACACCGAAGTGATCTTATAAGTGTTCCGCACGGAACACTAAAAATAAGATAATATAGAATTCGCGATTAAGAAATAATATGTCCAACTTTATTCGCACATCAAATTTTACTGTTTTATCCTAAACCATTTTAAAATGACATTGTCATCCATATAATATAATTTTATTTTTCAATACCGAGTTATCTTTCAAATATTCGATCTGCAAGTTGTAGGTACTGCGCATTTATTTTTGATTAAATAACCAGTCAAGTGCAAGTTGAACTTGCGCAATTAATGTTCCGTACTTTGACTGCTTCTGAAATAAAAATTTTTGTTACGGAGGTACAAAATGATTTCACAAAACACACCCCAAATGAGTATTCAACAAAGTTGTTTCTCATCTTTATTGAAAACTGATGACCTTGATTTTTTTTTTTATATACCATATGAATTATTAAAGGTAATGCACTCGTGATAAATTTCGTTCAATCTACACCCCGTGGAGAATATTCCAGAATTTTTTTCAAAATTTTTTGGATCAGTACTTTTCAAGATAGAGGGGGGCAGCGATTTTTCGCGATTTTTTCAAATAATGCAACGAAAAGTGTGCGCATTTAAGACATTATATATATTTTTGAACTCGTGTCTTTAGAAGCTTTCATTTGACACCCCACTCTATGACCTAGTAAATTTTTTTTTCACTTCCGATTTCACCCCCCAAAACTAACTCCTTAAGTCAAAATTTAACTTTCAAAACGACACGGCTCTGATGAGGCCATCAATTTCAATATTAGTACCAAATTTCAACTTTCTACGTCAAATAGTTTCGGAGAAAATCGGGTGTAACAGACGGACAAACCTACAGCCACCGAAGTATTCTGTACGGAACACTACAAAAGATCAAGATAATGGAGAGTATTTTATAGTCAATATGTAATAATATATAAATCAACATATATTTATGTCTACACTCGAATTTTTTAAAATGTTATAATGATTCATAAGTTTTTTCTTTAAAATATCAATGTCCATAATTTCTCACCCCACCATGCCAGTTTTGACATCCACGTGTTTCTACGAGGCTGGTTTGAAAAGTCCGTGCAAAGTCCGAGAGATGGCACCACCGGCGCGTATCGAGGTCATGTTTAGTTAGTAGCATCTCTTGAATGAACGCACACCAAGTTTCAGCCATATTGGTCTATTTCTTTGTGTTTGGCATTCGTGTGAATCAAGGAAGTCGAGTGATTTTCAAGACATGGACGAAAAAGAATTTCGTGTGGTGATTAAACATTACTTTATGAAAGGCAAAACGCCTCAGGAGACTAAAGAGAAGCTTGATAAATATTATGGTGACTCTGCACCTTCGATTAGAACTGTTTATAAGTGGTTTCAAAATTTTCGGACTGGCCATATGGGCACAAGTGACGCTGAACGTTCTGGACGGCCTGTGGAGGTTACGACTCCAGAAATCATTGATCAAATCCATGATATGGTGATGGAGAGGTGCGTGAGATTGCTAGTGCTGTGGGCATCTCGACTGAACGGGTACATAATATTTTGCATAAACATTTGGACATGAGAAAGCTATCCGCAAGATAGGTGCCGCGATTGCTCACGCTTGACCAAAAACGGAATCGTGTGAAGTGTTGCAAGGATGGTTTGCAGCTGTTCCAGAAGAATCCGGAGGACTTTAAGCGTCGTTTCGTCACTGTGGATGAAACATGGATACATTGCTATACTCCTGAGACCAAACAACAATCTGAACAATGGGTTACCAAGGGGGAATCTGCACCAAAAAAGGCGAAGACCGTTCCTTCGGCCGGAAAGGTTATGGCGTCTTTTGGGATTCGCAAGGGATAATCCTCATCGACTATCTGGAAAAGGGTAAAACTATTACAGGTGAATATTATTCATCGTTATTGGACCGTTTGAAAACCGAGCTGCAAGAAAAACGCCCGCGATTGGCCCACAAGAAAGTCCTTTTCCATCACGACAACGCACCAGCACACACCTCAGCAGTTGTGGTCGCAAAATTAATGGAAATAGGATTCCAACTCGTTTCACATCCCCCCTATTCTCTAGACTTGGCTCCCTCGGACTACTATTTGTTCCCCAATTTAAAGAAATGGCTGGCGGGACAAAGATTTTATTCAAACGAGGAGGTGATTGCAGACACTAATGGATATTTTGCAGACTTGGACAAATCCTATTATTCGGAAGGGATCAACAAACTAGAACATCGTTGGACGAAGTGTATAAGCCTAAAAGGAGACTATGTCGAAAAATAAAAAAGGTTTACCCCAAACACATAAGTAGTTTTTATTTTTGCACGGACTTTTCAAACCAGCCTCGTATATTGAAGCAGAATTTTAAACCTTAAAAAAATGTGTGAAAAATATAACTTTAGAATAAATTTCATTCCAGAGTTCGAAACAGAGGATATGGTTCCTGAAAGAGAACGTAGGACTTTTTGGAACTCCAGATTACATCTCTGTAAGAGGTTGATTCCTACAATGTAGTTGGAAGAAGGTAGTTAAATATTAGTGACAGTCTCTTTTAAAAGTGGCGTTTTTAGACTGACTTTCTAACAGAAGACCATTATACCTGCCATCAGTTTTCTCAAGGGATCTGATAATAGTGCCTCTATACATTGAAAAAGGAAATAAAGAACTTTCAGGTCTCTACCACAGAGAGCCTTTTAAGTTTAGAGGAAATCAGAGGAGAGTACTAGTTCGACTACTCGGTTTCTCTAAAAGCAAAACGCCCAAACTCGAGTAGGTGTAAGTCGTATTTAATAGTGCGAGACGGGTGTTCTTTTGTCAATATATCAAGTAGAAAAACCAAAACAGCCGCAACACCAGCATGTGAATATGTTAAAACATGCTCTCTTCTTAGTTATTTGTCGTGTTTTTATTTGTTTTGTCGCAAACACACGATTTGCGAAATATTGAAGGTGGTGACTCGTGTTGGGAA
Organism: Pachyrhynchus sulphureomaculatus; assembly: GCA_019049505.1. NCBI lineage: Eukaryota > Metazoa > Arthropoda > Insecta > Coleoptera > Curculionidae > Pachyrhynchus > Pachyrhynchus sulphureomaculatus. The sequence goes on along the minus strand of CM032454.1, from coordinate 53,040,001 downwards.
AAATACCCTGTACAAACATGTTCTCTTGTAAAAACTGTTTAACAAAACTATGCTACTAAAACGTGGAGATGAACCCTAAAAACTTCACAATATGTCGATCAAACTTCTTTCAATCTGACCTGCGTTTTATTCAACCAATATTCAAGTCAAAAAAATTGTCGTAGTACTTACGATTAGTTGCGTCAAGGTTGGGTATTCACTTTGTTTTAGTATGAAAAATTTTATTTTAAGAGCCAGAGCCGTTAGTAAGTAAAACTGAAAAAAACATAACCTTAGCTTTGTAAATAGAATTTCTCACCGTAAGGAAATGTAGGTTCCAAATAGGGCACATTTTTCTTTTTCCAATATTGATATGAGTGTTTAAAATACACAAACAATGCCAAAAATCCACCAGCTAACACGAAAAGTAGGTCAACAATTAAAAATCCTGTTGATATTATTGAAACCATGATTTTCAAACCAAATAATGTTCTTGTAAAATAGTAAACAGTGGTCCTGTAAATAAGAAAACTATGTGTTTATTAAAAACAAGAGTAAATTTAGATTCTACTTAATCTACAGAATTTCTTAATAAAATACCAAAGACCTACTCTCAAAAATATTTACTATGACGATACCGTCCTGTAACTAAAATTCGGTAAAGTAATTTATGCATTACTTGCCTTGCAAATACGTAGTTCTAAAATAAATATGGGGGCCGCCTTTTAAGTTTTTACAAACGACCACTAGAAGGCGCTATCGAGATGTAACATTACTATCGTTGTAAAATTTGACATTTGTTATTGTTAAAACAGTGGCAGCTCAGAAATTGACCGAGTAGTGTATCTACAGTGAGTGTTTTCGTTGGATGATTTTTTACGATTTTAATAAAGGCCTAACTCGACAACAATGCTTTGAATCGCTTCCTTCAACTTTTGGTAATGAGTCATCATTAGAAAGGACTATTTACAAATGGTCAATCGTCAGCGGTGAATTTCCTGAAGGTCGACCAAAATCGATTGTTGTTCTAAAAGACATCGATGCTGTGAGCAACATGATTGAAGAGGATCGGCATGTAACTTACTGTGAGATAGAGGCATTCCTAGGCACGTCGAAGACTGTAGTATATCCGATTTTGCATGAACATTTAGCTGTGAAAAAGATCTGTTCCCGATGGATTCCACATAATTTGACCGAAACTCAAAAACAGGCTAGTGTCAATTGGTGTAAGGAAAGGCTCAAAAAATTCGACCGAGGACATACAAAATCCGTATACAACATCGTAACAGGAGACGAAATTTGAATACATACGTACGAGCCGAAAGTAAGCAATAATCAACTGTTTGGGTGTTCCAACAAAAGTGTTTCGTTCGCGAAGTTCTTCCAAGAAAATGATCACTTGTTTTTTTTGATTATACTGGACATATTGCAATCATTGCTCTAGAGAATCCAAGAACAGTTAATACTGAATGGTATACAACAATTTGTTTGCCAGAAATCGTCGATGAAATCAGGGAAAATAACCGAAAACGTGGCCTCATTCTTCATCGTGACAATGCCAGCTCTCACACAGCACGTCAAACCATTGATTATTTGACGGAGGAACACATCGAATTAATATCTTATTGCCTGTATTCACCTGATTTATCGCTTTACGACCTATTTTTGTTCCCGAATGTCAAAAAAAATGCGTGGCCAGCGATTTTCATCACCTCAAGAAGCTGTTGACTCCTTCCAAACCCATGTACTAACTTCAGAGTGGAAAAAATATTTCGAGAATTGGTTCAAACACATGCAAAAGTGCATAAATATTAAAGGTGAATATTTTGAGAAACACTATAATGATTTGTACTAAAAAAATTTTTTTCTTTCATTGTTTCAATAAAAATTTAAAAGGTAGCCTTCGTACGACGCTTGATTCTCTCCCACCAAAGAATGCTTAATATAAACATTACAATTTTGATATTTTGAATGGCTTGTGCTCAAAAAGACATGTGACACAATATATATGACCTAACTTATTCTAATTCACTTCTCCACACACTATAAATTAATTTGCTCCTCAAATCTCAACCAGCAACTAGGAAAATGCTATTGAAACCATACAAAATTTATCAACCCTCGCCCATACGTTCATGAATTATATGTATGTATGTATATATTTGAAATCATTATCTCGTTCTGTTTAAGAGTTATAATGTCTAAAGACCCACAAACAGAGCAGTAGGAATGAGAAAATTTTTACAACTTAAAAATTGTACTCACAGAGCTTAACAGACCAGCTTCCAAAAATTTGACTCCGACTTGAAATATTAAAAAAAATCACTTATATTTATTTGATTTGTATAATTTCTAAATTTGAATTACTTCATGATATTAAAAACACTTACCTTATAAAAAAATAACTTATAACACGACTAACTGTCTTTTATATATAAATATGCTAAAAATAACACCTTAAAAGCACGAAGCCGTAACTACATACATTACTCAACTACGATCGAAGAGAATAACTTAAGCTCTGCCTCTGAATCAGGTTTTGTTAAAAAATTGCATGGTGTTTATTTACGCTATAACGAGAATACCCATAATATATATTATCCTTTTCTAAACGAATTTTATGGTTGAAACAAATATAACGTTCGGAGTATTATTATCGGCACTAATAAAAAGATAAGAGACTCGTGCGTTAAATAGGTAATCTCAAAGTCCATAACACTATACTTTCGTTCATTGAAAATTAATTTGATTATTTTTATTGTACAAGTCAGTTCAAGAGGATTATAGACACAACGACTAGATTTAGGTTTTTATATTCTTAGGCAATTATTCTGGAAATTATGTTGGAAATGTGGAATCTTTGACACAATGACACTACTCAGTATGTATCACCACTACGCCAAACACTTTATTTTTGTACTCGACGCGCGTTTCGCTAACCGTGTTAGCTTCATCAGGAGCGATGATTGATGATGTGAGTCAATCATCGCTCCTGATGAGGCTAACATGGTTAGCAAAACGCGCGTCGAGGGCGAAAATAAAGTATTTGGTGACATATATTGAGTAGTTTTCTAATGATGACAATATTGTATTAATATTTTAACCGGCTTAAAAAATAGAGATTCTCAGTTTAATAAATGTGCATGTAATATTGTTCAAATGTCGTAATATTTTACGTACGTAGTAAGGTCCAAAAGCTTCTTGCCCAAACGTGTTAAAACAAGTGTAACTCCATCAACTCCCTATTCTATGTTCTGTTAAGCTACAGCTATATTGCTGTAGTACCACCACCAATAGCACTTCAACTATCCTGGAAGACAAAGGTTCTGTCGCGCAATATTTTTAAATGTGTGTGAATATTGTGCTGTCATTAAATTTTTTGACGAAAGAAGGCAAATCCCCGACAGACATTAAAAGACACTTAGAAGCACTATATGGCAAATCTTCCCTACCATATTAGACAGTTAAAGAATAGTCTAGCTAGTTTCGGTTCGGGAGTGATTTCATTGTAGATGACTCTCGTCAATGTAGATCTGCACTCATTCCGGAAAGAATTACGCTACTGCCAGAAGAAGTACTAAATGATAGGTCACTAAAACTAAAGGATTTGTAACTTTTGAATAAATTGTTCTCAGTTTGAGGCATCTTTTTTTGTACCCTCGAACTTACCCGCTTTAATTTCCGATACTGAATTGAGTGAACCCTGATTTTAAAAGAACTAAAGAAATTAAACACACACTAGCTCAGTTTTCCTTGGTAGAGAGATATGGGTAAGAGATAATTTTCTTACGTCTTTTTGGAATTAATTTCTACTTTTTTTAAAAGGCTTTAGCTGTACAAAATTTTGGGCACCATCCATTTTAAAATAGAAAGGATCTCACTTCAGCTAAAAAATTGGAAAAAATGCTGAAAGAAAGTATTGTTGGTAAACAAAAAAAAATCAGTTTGGTACAGCCGTTCTTGCCCTGAAAAGTAGGATAGGTATTCAGTGAGACACTAGCTTTAATCAACAAAAAAAGAGAATTTATTCATGTTTTTTAAAAATAAAAAGTTCTAACCTTGCAGTTTTACCAAAAGAAATTCTAGCCTAACTAGTAGTTGTTACATTTAAATTTTAAACTATTATAACCCCCGAAGGCGAAAAATCGTGCTTTACACTTCACTTTTAAGTCTCTTTTGCAGTTAAGGCACTACTCTGGAATAAGTCTATTTTGGGTAACTTACTGTTCTTATTCCTGTTTTGATGGACTACGCCCGATTTCACACTTTTTCTTATCAAACACTTAGAAAGCCTACTACGGCTTTTATTTAAGAAACTGGTACTTTTATTTAGCTCTCATGTTGGTTGTTCTGAGCTTTATTTTTTTTAGTTCAGTCGAAGGAAGCCTACTTGGCGACCAGATGGAAAGTAGCTCGGCTGCGGCTCGATGGAAACAACCTCGATTCAAACTCTGCGAGCCTTAAATAATCGTGCGACTTTTGCCTGTTAATATCATGACGCTCCAATCAAAACTGCGGATCAAACATTTCACCAATCGCGGCCTGGCGGTAGGTTCGGTCCGGAACCCGCACAACACAGTATATACCGAACGTCTTGAAATCTCTGTTTAATATACCGTTCGATACAAAAATGAAAATAAGTACAATTTGAAATGGAAAAATCAGTAACATTACATGGTCTTAAAATCTAGGAAAAAATGAATGTTACATTTACCCCCTTCCAAAAAGAAATAGACTACACTAGTCTATTAAACTTAGGCTACTTATGAAAAGGTACAAAGTGGTACACTATCACTTAATACTAAGGTCAGAACTTAAAACAAAATTACAAACTTCGGACCTTACTACTAGACTTAATTCAATTAAGCACTAATATTAAGTACAATGAAAACCAAATGAAAATCTTTGCATGATCACAAGAATCTTATAACTAGACTTAACTTAATTAAACACTAAGGTTAAGTACATCAAAAAGCAAATAAAAATCCTTGCATGAACATAAGAAATACCTGTCCAGAGTAACAATAGCGGTCTTCTCATATAAAAGAATCAGCTCTGTTATTGTTACCAAAACAAAAAAAAATATAACTTTGTCTAGACTCTTGTCTAAATCAAAAAAATGAACTGAAATAAAATATGAACACCCCCCTTAAAATATTTTAAGGATTGTCTGAAAATTTTCTATTTCAGCAAAAGAAATTTATAAAAATTCTTAAATAAAGAAAAAAAATAAAAAATGATTCTAGTGCAAACACTTACACTAAAAAGAAAAAGTCTTGTAAGACCATTTAGCACTAGGCTAAGAAAAACATCTGGATAAATATCCAGACAAACGCTTGGGAAAAATCGCCATCCATGCTCTAGCTCATCGCTAAGAGAACATTCTAAATCTAGTATCACTACTAGTCGCACTCGGAAAATAATCGCACTCTATCGCGCAATGTCGACGTCCTAAGACATCTAGACATGCTAAAATCGCTAGGGAAAACTCTACATCGCGCAATGTCGACGTCCTAAGACATCCAGACATGCAAAAATCGCCAGGGAACACGTCAGCTTATCGCCAACTAAACACTCTGGTATATCGCCAGAAAAAAACCTCGGCTCCTCGCCAAGAAAACATTCTGGTATATCGCCAGAAAAAACCTCAGCTCCTCGCCAAGAAAACACTCTGTAAGTAGTCCTCGACTACACAAAGTTTGCGTTCTAAAAGAACAATCACGCCATTAACATAGTGAGCAGCTATAAAAGCTAACAATATCACTATAGGCACAGTGAGTAACTATAAAAGCTAAAATTCACTCTAAACACAGTGAATAGCTATAAAAGCTAAAATTCACCTAACTGAATGATCCTGCTTCAAAAAGCAAGGTTCGTAAAGAACAGAATGATTAGTCCGCGCGCAACTAACATTCAAGGAAACATTCCCAACATAACTATATGAGACAGCAAGTCTCGAAATAGGACCTCCCTAAAGTCATAATCCTAAATATAGGAGTCCATAAGCAAAACGACTCAAAATCACACATTTTGAGCACATGCCCTCAGGCAACCAACATACACCGAAATATATACAAAAATATATACAGAAATATATACAGAAATACATACAGGAGTTCAAATCCCAAACTCTTGGTTATGATAACTTCATACTGAGCTTGGTGAAAGCTCTTAGCAAAAGCTAATCAAATCTTCGGCACATCGCACCAAAGTGACAAATCTGCCTAGAAACATGAGCCAGAAAAAACGCCCTCCGTCATTCTTCAGGGTGGCTACACAGAGATATAAAACTTAACCAGCATTGCGCTTCCTCAAGTTGCATGAAGAACCCTCGTGTACTGGTCTCGCCCTAGAACAACAACGAAAAACATTCAATCCATCCCACATAACAGGAGACAAACACCTCACCACGATATACTGAATGGTGGAGACAATAAAATACAGAATTGGTGACCCTGGTGTCCACCAACAAAAGGGAGTAGATTATAGCATCCACTAAACTGAAACGGTGTCTACCACACCACCATAAGTCAAAAAAAATTTAATCAATAGGTGTTTCTGAAACACACTACTGCCAACAGCCTGTCACCACTAATAGGCTAATTGGAGCTGAGGTCGACTACAGTAGCTAGGCTCTCCTTTGTTTCAAATAGAAATAACCATTGGGTAACAAAACCCCTAAAGGTCCCAAAGGTCAAACGTTCACCCCCCATAGACTACCCTTCCAATCAGTCTGTTCCTCAGGAAGACTAACTCCCTGCCAAACGTCGTAACGGCATCTGTTAGCACCCGGTGCATCACAGCCTGTAAAAACAGATAACTCATGGGATACAACCTAAAAGGTTTACAAGGTTGACTTAACCAAGCTTCTAACGAAATTTAAAAAAACGAAAATGAGCTTAAAAAGCTACATGAAGCAAAAATTTCTCAAATTTTTGGTGGCAATGCAACAAAACTTTTGAAGACGACAAGAGCTTTTCCAGCTTAATCAGAAACAAGAAGAAAACATCGTTGACAGCTAAAATATTTGATCATGGTGTTAATCGTCTTCCTAGACAATAGCCTCTAGAAGAAACTGCTACAGGTATCAGGCATAACCGTTTTTTGTCAGCCCAAACTCCTAGATTACCTCTTGGAAGTCTAAAAATTCGGTTAGGAATCTTCCTTCACTGCGCCTAGCCTCTCTTGACAAGGTTCTCATCTCGGTATCAGATTTTGATCATTTCTTTGTGAAACTACTGTCTTACTCTGCTCTCATCTCTTGTAAATGATCAGCCTTTAGTTCTCCTGCAGAACTTCAATTTTCTATCAATCTGATAGTAGACCGAAAAAACTCAACATACGCCTATGAGTCCATGCAAAAAATTAAAAAAAGTTAGTGACTCAAAGGTAAACGTTTAAACGGCCCTGAAAAGAATAGAAAATACCCTCAGTTTGTCAATTCAGAAGAAGATCTAAATCAAAATAATCCAAGTCTTAGACTTACTGGATAAACCAAAATCAATTTACTCTTAATTGCACCCAAAATATACCATTAAGGTAATAAAAAATACACCCACTCGGGTAACAAACTTTGAAATTGCTCTTAAAAATTTTGACTCTACATCACACTACACGAGCTACATCTTGCGCTTGTCCTAACTCAAGATCACCTTGGATTGCCTCTAATCAAAATTTCGCTTCCAAGTGTCAAGAACTGGATATTATTTGGGGTCATAAGCAAATCAAATCCCGCGACCACCGACATACCAGTCTTATGATACATCCTGAGTGTGACTCTTTCGCAAGCTCGCAACAGCTGAGTCGATGCTAAACATCAACTACAATCAACCTAAGTTTGGATATGATCAGTACCCAAAACCTTAGCAAAAAACTATAAAAGTAAGCTATCCTCAGCTCAACTTCTATAACAGTCAAAAAAAACGAGGTCGTCACCTCTACAGAGCAACATCAAAAAAAAATTAAGCAATTAAGATAATGTAAATATAAATTATTCTTCTCCTGACAAACTTTCACTAGGGTTAGGTCCGTTGAATGGTTTTAAGTCTTTAATATGCCATCGTCCTATTTTAGTCCCATCTAAATTAACTAAACCATAAACTAAATCTGAAATCTTTTCTCTAATCACGCAATGCACATACTTAGGTACCAACTTAGATGTGAATTTATCTGCTGCACTGGAAAGAATTTTATTTTTTCGCCAAACGTGATCACCTATATTAAAGGCAAAATCCCTTTTCCTAAGATTGTAAGACTTACTGTTCCGTTCATAAGCCTTATGTATCCTACTACGCACGTCGGTGAAAATATCTTTTAAACCCTTTAAATTTTCGGCGTACTCACCCCTGTTACCCGGAATTATTTCGCTGTCAACATTGACATCCAAATCTAAATTTTTATAATACGATCCAGATAGAGGTATATGTCTGCCGTAAACTAAGAAAGACGGTGTGAACCCTGTTACTTCGTGTCTTGCGGTATTTATCGCTTGTTGGATTTTGGAAATATTGCCATCCCAAGTGTCATGCGAATCCACGTAACTTCTTAAAGCGGTCCCGACTGTTCGGTTATTACGTTCCACAAAATTACATTGGGGAGAGTACACGGGATTAAAACGGATGTTAAAACCATAAGTTTCACTTAAGCTCTTAAAACTCTTAGAGGTAAACTGAGTACCGTTATCGCATATTAAGAGCGATGGGACACCGTGGATTAGAAAGACATTATTTTCCAAAATTCTCTCTATATATCCAGCTTTAGAGCTTTTCAAAGGAAATAGCATGGTATACTTTGTAAACCAGCAAGAAACCACGAGAAGCCATTTATTTCCCTTTTCGAAAAGGGTAATTAACCGTTTTCTCTCTTTCCCATCAGGCCCATAGGTAGTGCATTTGTAGATTTCTGCGCTCCACATACTTCACAAGTCCTCACAAACTTTACGATGTCAAAACGCATTTTTGGCCAATAATACTGTTCCTGAACCCTGTGAAGAGTTTTATAAAAGCCAAAATGACCAGAAGTAGGAGGAGTGTGACACATGTCTATAACTTCCTCTCTCTGTGGTTTAGGAACTAGTATTTTCCACTCGGGTACATTAACCTTTAAAGGCAACTGGTTTGGGATATATTTGTACACGAAATCATTTTCCACCTTCCACTGTGGAAAATTTTGAGGAAATTCTTTAATTTGCTGCCGTAAATTGTCGTACCATGGATCTATGCGATCTACATCAACTGTATCAATTCTTACGCCAAACTGTGCATTAAGACTGTTTTCGTCCGCTGTATGATCTGGGATTCTTGACAAAGCGTCAGGAATAACATTGTGGACTCCTTTTCTATGAATTAAAGTAAATGTGTGTTGTCTCAGCCTAATCGCCCAACGCGCTAGTTTGCCACTAGGGTTTTTAATAGAATTAAGCCACAATAAGCTATAATGATCTGTTATGACCGTGAAAGGAACACCTTCTATGTAGGGTCGAAACTTTTCGATGTTAAAGAGTACTGCCAAACATTCTTTTTCAACAACCGAATAGTTACGTTCAGCCTTTGACAAAGTTCTACTGGCATACGCTATCACTCTTTCCTCACCATTGATTTTCTGTGTTAGGACGCCCCCTAAACCGGTATTAGAAGCATCGCTAGAGATATAAAAATGTTGGGAAAAGTCTGGTTGGGATAAAATGGGAGCTGACACCAATAGCTCTTTAATCTTTATAAAAGATCTTTCTGCTGCGTTTGTCCAATCTATCGATTGTCCTTTTTTTCGTCCTTTCAAAAGATCATTAATAGGCGACAACAAGGTAGAAAAATTCTCGATAAAACGTCTGTACCATGAACACATTCCTACGAAGCGCTTAACTTCTGTAGTATTAGTAGGTCTCGCATAATTAACCATGCTTGCTACTTTATCCGGATCGGTACGCAAGGAATTTGAGCCTACGATATAGCCTAAAAACTTTAGAGAGGTTTTGAAAAAAATCACATTTGCTCAAATTTATCGTCAGTCCGGCCTCTTTCAATTTATCTTTTACTTCTTTAAGTAAGCGAATATGCGTTTCGAAGTCTTCCGATGTTACTAAAATATCATCGAGATAGGTAAAAATATGTGGCTCATATTTCGGGCCAAATATAGCGTCCACTTAACGTTGCTGAGTTTGAGCAGCGTTCTTTAGACCAAACGGCATAGTGACGAACTGAAATAGACCTCGGCCTACTACTGCAAAAGCGGTCTTTTCCTTAGAGGATTTGTCCAAAGGAATTTGCCAGAATGCCTTTCTAAGGTCTATCGAGGATACATACTTAGCATTCCTGAGTGATGTCAAAATTCTGTCGATGTTCGGTAAGGGATAGTTATCAAATTTGCTGACCTCGTTGAGCTTTCTACCGTCAAAGCATAGACGATATCACTCCGAGTTTCAACATTTCGTCTAACTCTTTATTTAATACTTTGGACATATAAGGAGACATGGCGAAGGGCCTTGTCTTTACAGGACTGGCATCAGCCGTATCTATAGACATGTTGATTTTATTCGTTCGGCCTAACCTATCTTTACTACTTATTTCATTGAAAGAGCTTATTACTTTTTCTGCTTTTAAGCGTTCCGTCCGCGAGAGATCTTCTAGGGTACATAGACGCGAGAAAAGGTTTTCTAAAGAGCTTTCTGAATAACAATCTTTATAACTTGTTTGAGAGTTGACTTCTAGGGACTGTGGATACCACGAATTATTTTTAAAATTTACTAAAATTCCGAATTTTTGTGCAAAATCACATCCTAAAACCAAAGTATGTGATAGAGAAGGTACTACTAGAGCAGAGATTACTAAACAATGACCATTGCAGACTAGCGGCAACTCAACCGTACCTAAAACTTTTAGACGGTTGCCATCTGCAGTAGTAACACTTCTATTTTTGACATGGCATATTTTTATACTTAAACGACTTAAAATTTTAATACCATCCTGACCTATAACGGAGGCATTTGCACCAGAGTCAAATAAAGCCGAGAAATGGGCACCTAATAGATTTATCTTGATATGCGGTCTGTTATCTGAATATTTATGCACGAATAAAGGAGACATGTGACCATTTGGAGAAGCAGGAGTTTTAACTTGAGAAGGAGAATTTTTATTAGACTTAAAAAAATCAGAAACTTTTTGTAACCATTTCGTCCAATCTGATCTACTGGAATATTTTTGTTCGTCTGTGTTTCTAGAACGTTTTGGATTAGGGGCTTTACTGCGAACATGAGCTTGTGACTTAGCCGAATGATTAGAGGCTTTTTTGTTGGACTTAGGATATCCGCCTCGGTAATATACCGTCCTTACTCGTTTTTTGTACATTTGGGGCATGATGTTAGTCTCACACCTGTTGTTCCACATTTGAAACAAAATACCCTCTTTGGTGCTGTACAATTTTGGTAAGTGTGATTCGGGCCTGTGCAATTCCAACACGTGAAAGTTGCCTTAGGTGAAACCGGCTTGTCGTTCACTTTAGCTGCAGTGTCGCTAATTTTAGAGTCATTATCTTTTCTTTTACCCGTTTTCTGGTTACTCCTAGGGTTCCGATTTACATTCCCAACTTTATTTGTCGAGACTCCACTTCGGCCATTTGGATTATACTCTACTTGATGTATATTAGTTTCGCTTTTTGGTCTGCTCTTCTCCAACAAATAATCGGACTCTTCAAGTTTTCTACATAACCCGGCGAGTTCGGCTACCGAATTAATATCTAGTAGAGCTAACCGATTGACGAAACTAGGCAGAATATTCCTCCGTATAAATTTAACTTTGGTACTTTCCAAAGGCTTGATGGACAACCTACAAAATAAAGATTCCATGTGGGCAATAAAAATCACAGTGGACTCATTCTTCTTTTGTCGCCTCCTCTTTATTTCCGACCACAATTCTTCATCATCATCACAGTGCAAGAAGTCCTTTTTTAGCCTATCTACCAAGGAATGCCAGTCGTTGACACTTGATTTTATGCTTCTAAACCAAATGAAGGCATCGCCAGTGAAAAATTCAACAGCAGAGCTGAAAAGTTCATCTTCCGATACTTTCCTAGCTTGTGCTATTTCAGTCAGCCTCTCCAAAAAAGGATAGAGTCTCTTTGAGTCTCCATTAAATTTCAATTGCCATTCGCTGACAGGAATATTTCTGGCTGCGCAATTCACGATTGGAGCTGGTACGTTTATGACTGGGGTTGTAATAGGCAACTGTGATAACTCATGACCAGGAGCTATCTTTTCTGCAAGATTTGCTTCCATGAGCACACACGTAGCTATTGTTTCCTGAACATATTTGGAAAGCTTCGACGCTTCCTCTTCGTCATCCGGCATGGGAATTCTTTGTACGCGACCCGCTACATGCGATAAACGTGATTTAACCCGGTGTACAAGTGAATCATTTGGATCGCCGTCATAACTATCGATTAAGTTTTGGATAGAATTTAAACTCTTTTCGATACCAGCCGTTTCTTCTGTATTATCCAGAGTGTCATCCCCTATTTTTATCGTTTTTCCCGGCTCATTAATTTCTTTACTTAAGATCCTCGTTAGAATCTTTCTTTTATCCGCGACCGGACGTTCTGAGAAAGTACGACGGATTTTCAGTTCATAGTCTAACTCATATTCCAGTAGGTGATTGACTTTAAAATTGAAGGCTTCCATGATAAATGAATAAAATTTAAAAGAACTGTTTAAAAAGTCGTGAAAATATTTCTCCTGTGCTCCCAATAGTCAAAATAAAAAAATATGTAAAGGCACTTAAAATATGTAAATTTCTTTACTAAACATTAAAAAAAATCTTCGACAATTTCAAAAAAAATTTCTAAGTATCGCCTTGTATTAAAATTCCTTTACTAAGATATCTTAAGAATTTTCAACAAAAAATCTCCAAATACCGTTTCGTATATCAGCAAAGTAGTTTTAATATTCATGCAAAACATCGGTGAAAAAAAACGTACTGTTTTTTGTTCTCGGTTCACCGCAAAATAAATTTAACACTGTAAAGATTAAAGTAAACCAGCACATCTGCTAATCTGAACTATAAAGGTAGCTTTTAAGAAAAAAGTAGGAATCTCTTATCTTAGAGTCAACAACAAAATTCAAATATCTATATCAGATAAATTGAAATAAAAAAAATTCCACAAATTTCCTGCTTTTGTCTTACTGCTATAGTGTAGTTTCGTTTAATAAGTATTATGAAATAAAAATATCTGCAAAGTTAGAGCTTTTATTTTGTTCCGAAAGCTAGTACACTGAACCCTTTTTTAAAAATAAAATTCCAAAAGCCCCGCGTTGACAGCGCTATTTTGTAACTTTTGAAAAATTTGTTCTCAGTTTGAGGCATCTTTTTTTGTACCTCGAACTTACCCGCTTTAATTTCCGATACTGAATTGAGTGAACCCTGATTTTAAAAGAACTAAAGAAATTAAACACACACTAGCTCAGTTTTCCTTGGTAGAGAGATATGGGTAAGAGATAATTTTCTTACGTCTTTTTGGAATTAATTTCTATTTTTTTTAAAAGGCTTTAGCTGTACAAAATTTTGGGCACCATCCATTTTAAAATAGAAAGGATCTAACTTCAGCTAAAAAAATGGAAAAATGCTGAAAGAAAGTATTGTTGGTAAACAAAAAAAATCAGTTTGGTACAGCCGTTCTTGCCCTGAAAAGAAGGATAGGTATTCAGTGAGACACTAGCTTTAATCAACAAAAAAAGAGAATTTATTCATGTTTTTTAAAAATAAAAAGTTCTAACCTTGCAGTTTTACCAAAAGAAATTCTAGCCTAACTAGTAGTTGTTACATTTAAATTTTAAACTATTATAACCCCCGAAGGCGAAAAATCGTGCTTTACACTTCACTTTTAAGTCTCTTTTGCAGTTAAGGCACTACTCTGGAATAAGTCTATTTTGGGTAACTTACTGTTCTTATTCCTGTTTTGATGGACTACGCCCGATTTCACACTTTTTCTTATCAAACACTTAGAAAGCCTACTACGGCTTTTATTTAAGAAACTGGTACTTTTATTTAGCTCTCATGTTGGTTGTTCTGAGCTTTATTTTTTTTAGTTCAGTCGAAGGAAGCCTACTTGGCGACCAGATGGAAAGTAGCTCGGCTGCCTCGATGGAAAACAACCTCGATTCAAACTCTGCGGAGCCTTAAATAATCGTGCGACTTTTGCCTGTAATATCATGACGCTCCAATCAAAACTGCGGATCAAACATTTCACCAATCGCGGCCTGGCGGTAGGTTCGGTCCGGAACCCGCACAACACAGTATATACCGAACGTCTTGAAATCTCTGTTTAATATACCGTTCGATACAAAAATGAAAATAAGTACAATTTGAAATGGAAAAATCAGTAACATTACATGGTCTTAAAATCTAGGAAAAAATGAATGTTACAGATTATCAGCGAGATATTGACTTTCGAAAACCACGGTGCCTCGACTTCCATCGATTTACTCGGTATGAATAAAGATGAACAACTAAAATTTTGAACTTTCTCCAAAAGGAGAGTGGGATGCTGTATTAATTTGTAGCACCCTGTAAGTGGCAAGAAAAAAATATAATTGACTCAGTTATGACATCAGATGAAAACATGGTTCTGTACCATGGTCCCTTGAGCAAGCAGAAATCTTTAGAATGCGTCGTCCTGGATACCCACAGCCAAAAAAGTAAAAATGACACAATTGCAATAACAGATCATGGACACCATTTCTTGGGATTCTCAAAAGGATTTTACTAAACGAGTTGAAATAACGAATTCTATAATTCTGATGGATATTATGCGGCACCAATGCACAAATTCGCGGAGGTTATGAAAAAAAAAAACGTAGTGGAAAGCTGTCTCATTAAGTAAAAGTATTCCACGACAATGTGCCAATGCAGTTGTTGTATAGTCTGCTATTACAGAACGAGATTTACAGGAATTAAATTTTCACCTTCACAGCGCCTATTTAACCCGCTGTAACTATTTAAATTCTATAAATTAAAATCAGACCTGCTTGAGGAAAAATTACAAGTGATGAAGAAGTCATTTCAGCTATTTTAGATGATTTTAAAGACAAAAATTCAGATTGTTTTTTCATTGATATAAAAAATAAATAGCCGTTCCTTAAAAATGGATCACAATAAACGGTGATTACATCCAAAAATAAAAATAATTGTTTGATTTTATTACCTCCTTAATACTCTTAAGCCGGAAACTTTTAGACCTTTATACGGATTTCATATTTGTAATCAAATACAAAACTTTTGGCCGCATTTTAATGACTAATTAATCTTTTTATGTTTGGTAGGTATGTTAGTTTATCAGATACTTGCCCCTTTTCAGCAGACTCCTTAGCCTTATACCTAATAGAAATAAAATGTAGGTAAGTACCTCACATGCCGTTCTAAAAAAACGAAATGAAACTAACATTTAAAAACACCGGCCAAGGGCAAGTCGGACTTGCAAAATGAGTGTTCCGTACGGCGGTTGCTTTTAAAATAACATAAAATCTTTACCTGGGCTAAGTTAAAGAAGCACCTGAAATGTATATATTTTAAGATCCAATATGAATTTTCACGTTTTTTCCTACTCAATAATGAATAATAGTTATAGCATCTTAGCTATAACTATTATAAATCAATCTAACTCAATATAGAATCTAGTAATAAAAGTGTAAAATATATTTTTACTACCTAAATATTTGTTTAATTATAAACAAATAAAATACAGGAACGACACGTGACTGAAAAGTATATTAAAAAACCTACACTTTATGAAGACTGTTCCAAAATTTTTTCAAAATTTCTTGATCAGTACTTTTCGAGATAGGGTAAAGAGACGATATTTGGATATTTTTTTTTAAATAATACAAAGAGAACTGTGTGCAAGTATTATATTATACATTCTTAAACTCGTGTTTTCACAAGCTTTCATTTGACACCCCACGCGATGATCTGGTAAATTTTTGTTTTCACTTCAGATTTCACCACCCTCAAACTAACCCCTTAAGTTAAAATTTAGCTTTTAAAAATACACGGCCTTGCGTAGGCTATCAATTTCTATATTTGTGCCAAATTTCGACTTTCTATGCCAAATAATTTCGAAAAAAATCGGGTGTGACAGACAGACACCGAAGTAATCCCATAAGTGTACCATACTAAAACAAAGATAAAAATTACAAAATATCTTCTCTTAATCTTAAACAGTTATAATATAAGCAAAAAATATAAGCAATACATCAATAATAAATTACTCATAAAATATAATACGTATAGATACAAAGGCAAAATTTTGAATTTAAAAATATCTAAGAGATGAGGACGAGAACAGTTTAATTCTTGATGTCGGCAATGTGGAACGTCGCTCCTCAAATTCTCTTATATTCATTATTTGATTATATTGGTGCACGGATATTCTGTAAACTCTGCGATCCTTTCTTAAAGCCAAACAATCACCCAACAATTAGATAAGAATAATTATTTTTTAAAAATCAGCATACAGCGAACGTCCGTTGTTGTCCCACGATGTGATTAAATTCAGGAACGGAGCTATCCAATTAGCTTCTGTATCTCTACAGGTTTTTAAATTATTCAAAAGTAAAAAAGAAATTTTGTTATTAGCAACCTTGCATACCAGAAAGAGGAAAGGAAACCCTCAAAATTATTTTAATAATTTTTAGAATACCTGAGTATACAAGTGATAATAATTAGTCACCATTGCTTGCTGTCCATAGACAGAAAAATACCCTGTGGTCATAAGCAAACAGGCTTGTCCTTGGGGACTAAATCTGACTTTAACACGAATGAGCACTTTTCATTCAGTGACAAGACATTTTAATTATCAATTTAAAAATAAATATACTTGATGATAATGACAATAGTTTAAAGCTTTAAACAACACATTACAATCCATATTTAATACGTCTAACTTGGTTTAAAATGATAATGATACCTAAAATAAAAATTGAGCATCGGAGTTTAAATATCGATTAAAATTTTTAGCAATTTCTTTACAGAATGGGGAAAAACATTAGATTTGAAGCTAAATTAAAACTCTTAGGCTAGACACGGACTACAAACTAAAGTTTGGTCCTATCGGGCTGCATCCTCCCACACCAAGCAAATTCAATTATTTGATTGGCGGTTGGTGCGCAGACTGTTTTATTTTTTTACAAATCGTATAGTCCCGATTCATCCGTAAAATTGGAATAGTATGACTGGGCTGTGGCATTGGAATACCCTGATGATGAAATTCCTGCATCGGAAAAGAAAGTGAAGATTGCTGTCGTACGCCGCAGTTGTATGGTGACTGAAAAGTAGACTGATGACGCCTTCTTAATCTTATCTGCTTAAAAAATGTTTCAAATATTAATTTTAGCACCCAGTTTTTCTTCAGTGGTAAGAGCCTGAAATGAGGGAACAAGAGGTAATACGAAGTTTGTATCTTCGTCTTTTGTATCGTTTAGTGCTTCTAATAGTCGTGGGGTACACGTGGAAGTCGAAGGATCAGATTCGTTATCCATTGCCTCATCATCATCATCTTCTTTGTCGTCTATCGATCGTAGGATCCCTTCCGTTATCAACTTATCAAAACAGATGTATTTGTGGGTCTTTGGTCGCTGTTCGACTTGACTTCAAATTCTTTGCTGCATTCATTTTCCTAAGGAAACAAGCTCGCAAATTGACCCATTTTTTCTGCAATTCGTGGCCTGAAATAATACAAATAATAAAATTATAGTTCTATAATATATTAATAATTAATAAATATTCATTATTATAAATAAAATTATACAAAACTAATTAAATGATGAAAAAAATATAAAGACAGTCTAAATAAGGCATGCAGGAACATTTTAGGCAAGAAACAAAAAGAAAGAAAAAACTAGCTTGCCGATGACACCTGGAATAAGATCAGCCACCGTAAAAGCCTCAAAATCAAACTGCTAGACCCTAGCATCTACGAGGTTCAACGAACACTTTAAGAGCAATAGAAGCGGGCAAACATCGAAGTCAAGAGAGCAGCGAGAAGAGATAAACGGCTATACATAAACAACCTTGCCGAGCAAGCCCAATCTGCTGCAAGGGGAGGAGAGTCAAGGTCTCTTTACACAATTACAAAGAGACTAACCAATAAAACTACAGACAGACACTGCGCGACACCAAAAGATACGCATGGCTCAGGCCTAACAAATATTGAAGAACAAGTAAAAAGATGGAAGGAGTACTTCAGGGAGAACCTAAATATAACAGTCCCTCGTGAGGACAAACAAGCAGCATCAGAGCTTGAAGGAACCCTAAGAATAGAGCACTAAGTGTTGACGAAGTCAAAAAGGCAATAACACAACTTAAAGTGGCGAAAGGAAAGAAACTGACAACCGCCTACCCGAAATCTTACTCCAAGAACTCATCCAAGCTGCTGTGGCCTGCTGAAAGACGCATGAATAAAAGAATCCTTTGACAATCAATGGAAGGAAGCCCTCATCATCAAACTTCCAAAAGATGAGACCTATCTGAATGTACGAACTGGCGAGGCATAACGCTATTAAACGTGATCAATAAGATTACAGCCATTATTATACACAGACATCTGTCTGAGGCAGTTGAAACCTTACTGCGACAAGAACAAGCAGCCTTTCGTACTGGCAGATCTTGTATAGACCACATTAACACGTTGCGAATTATCATCGAGCAATCAATGGAATCTCCACTCTATTTGGTCCTTGTGGATTTTCAATGCACTTTCGACACCACCAAATACGACTCAATCTGGGCTGCTCTTCATGACCTAGGAGTACCACAAAAAATCACGGATCTGATAAAAGCACTTTATGATCGAGCAGGTTGTTGTGTTTTGCACAAGAGCATCACTGGGGATAAAAATCCCGTAAACAACGAAGTTAAGTATGGGTGTATACTGTATCCACTACTCTTTAACATAGTGCTTGATATGGTACTAAAAACGACATTGGACAAAGCACGAGGGCTTCAATGGGAAATGATCACGCGCCTAGAAGACTTTAACTATGCTGATGATTTATGTTTCCTCTCACATACCCCAAGAGACATGAAAGAAAAAATAAAATAACTCGTAACGGAGGCGGCGAAGGTGAGCCTAAAAATCAACGTCCAAAAAACAAAGGACCTTAGGATCCTAACTTACACTATGAACTGCAAATAAATGGGAATTACATCGAGATAGTGGAGGAATCTACTTATCTGGTAAATGTTAGTGATAAGTAAGGTGGATCGGACCGAGATATGAGCAGCAGAATCCTGAAAGCCCGGCGAGCTTTTGGACAACTGAGCCCCATTTAAAGCTTAAACCAATAGAGCCGAAAAACCGAACTAAGAATCCTTAATAGCAACGTCAAAACAGTTTTACTCTATGGTTGCGAAATATGGAAGAAGACAAAATCAATAACAAACAAATTGCAAACATTTATAAATAAATGCCTTTGGCAGATACTTCGCATTTTTTGGCCAAACACCATAACAAACTAGGAACTATGACGGGTAACAAATCAGCAGCAAATTGAAACTGAAACTAGAAAGCGAAAATGGGGTTGGATCGGCCACACACTTTGTAGACCTATCAACAACGTCGCCAAAATGGCCCTGGATTGGAACCCCTAAGGTCAACATAAGAAAGAAAGACCTAGAACTACCTGGTACAGGACCATTCTTGGAGAGGCCGAGTCCATGAAGTAAACCTGGGCAGAAACCAGTGAGATCGAGCGCTTTTATGGAGACCCCATGTTCCGATTGAGGAATCATGGGACACGATGATTTAAAATTAATTCTTTACAGATATCTGGCTACCGAAATAGTTTTAATGCGCTCTCCTTCGAATATCTGATTGGAGCTTCTACAATACGAGGCATCCAAGCAAAAAAATGGCTGGATTCAAATCGCGGAAGAATTTTATCGTCGGACAGATTTTCCTAATGTCATTAAGGCGATTGATGAAAAAACATATACGGATGGTGTAGCCAGAACATTCCGGATCGTCATATTTTATTTATAAGGAGTTTTTCTATTGTGTTTTAATGGCTTTGACGGACGCAGATTACAAATTTGTATACGTAGATGTTGGTTCTTATGGAGGAGCTAGTGATTCAAAAGGGTTTAAAATATCGAATGTGGGCAAACGGCTTTCTGAATATCAGCTAAATATTCCCCTTGGAAGGAAATTGCCCAGTGATAACGACGGAAATGTCATGCTATTTTTTGTCGTAGGCGACGAAGTCTTTGGGCTAAAAAATCATATATTACGTCCATATACAAAAAAAAAAAAATTAAATACACGAAACGAATTTTAACTAGAGACATAATAGGACTCGACGCATAGTCGAATGCTCTTTCGGCGTTCTAGCTAATAAGTGGCGTATTTTTCACCGTCCAATCGATATAAATATCAGTTTTTATGTCCGTATTATTAAAGTAACTAAATGGTACACTCGGCTAACCCTAAAGCCTACGAGAATACTGTCCGAACAGCTCTGGAGAGATCTAGTGCAGGGGAACCAGATATCAAATCCCTTAATACAAAAATATCGAAAGCAATTAAAGAAGCAGAAAAAATCCACGGTCCAAAACGAAACCATGAAAACAATAAACTTAGTCAAAACACTAAAAACCTTATAGAAAAAAGAAAACAACTACGAACCAATAATGGAATCGTATATTCAAATGACCTCAAACAATTGCATAGAACAATAACCAAAGAAATTAAAAAAGAAGTTAGAAAATGTAACATAGACATCATTAGAAACACAATTGAACGAAATAAGAACAGAAAAGTCTTGAAGAATAAACTAACGAATGGAAAACGGGAAATCTTCAAACTTAAGAATGAGAACAGCAATTAAACAGGAGCTTTTAATTATAGCAGAGAACTTTTACATAGAATTATATAAAAGCAAACACATAAACAGAAGAGAAAGTCAGGTTCGAGAGAGGAAAGTTCTAAATCAAGGATCTGAAGATTTGCCAGATATAACCATAGGAGGAATAAAAAATAGCCTAAAACAAATTAAAAATCACAAATCAGCTTGCGAAGATGGAGTTGTAATAGAAGCCGTGAAAATAGGAGGCGACAAACTGTTAGAGACATTAACACTATTATTCAACTTATGTCTACATGGAACAAGTCCAGCATGATTCTTTTACACAAAAAAGGTGATATTACTGATACTTTAAATTAGAGACCAATCAGCTTACTTTCTCACCTATATATACGTCTAAAAGCCAATTAGATTTGTATCAAAAGCAGGAGCAAATTGAGTTCCGAACTGGTTTTGGTCCAAATGATTACCTGCTGACGCTAAAAATATTGATCGAAAAAGTCATGAGTATAATAAACCATTGGTATTAGTTTCTATTGATTTCCGAAAAGCATTCGATACCATTGCACTACCACCAATAATGGCAGTCTTAAGAAAATGCCAAATCGATTACCGTAAAATTAATAAAATAAATATACAGCACTGCTGCGCCACCGTTATGCTTCATGAATCAACACCTTCATTTCGAATTGAAAGAGGACTCCGACACACTTTTTATAGCAACGTTGGAGTATGAATTTAAAACTTTGAACTGGCATAATATGGGAATTAGTGTAGATGGCAAATATCTGAATCATCTTCAATTCGTCCTGATTACAGATAATATAGGAGATGCGATAAAAATGAAGCTGTAGGAAGAACTGGTTTAGAACTAAACATGAAAAAGACCACACTCATGACTAACCTGGTATTAAATGAACAGATAAACATATCTGGACAAACTGTACAGCAAGTAGACGACCACAAGTATCTGGGGCATGAAATAGGATTGGGCAGAGACAATCAAACATGCGAGATCTAGAAAAGACGGCTTAGAGTGGGCAGCTTTCGGAAGACTACGTGAGACGTTTAAGTACAACGATATGGAAAGGTCAATGCTAGGCGTTACAAGAAGAGATAGAATCTCGAGCAGAATCATTAAAGTTCGTACAGAAATAGTAGATATTATAAAACTCATTACGGAGCTGAAATGGAGATGGGCCGGTCATGTGGCGCGCTTGATGGACAATAGGTGGACGAAGATAATTGTTGAGTGGAGACCGCGGCAAGACAAAAGAAGCAGAGGCAGACCACCTAGCCGATGGACGGACTACCTAAAGAGAATTGCCCAGAACTGGAGAGTGAAAGCATAACATCGAGAAGACTGGAAGGAGGCCTATGTCCAGCAGTGGGCAAGAGAAGCTGGATGATTATTAAAGCTTGTTGCGTCCTCCATATTTATGTACAAATAAATGATGAAGTAAAATTCACATTACGATTGCCCTATGACTCACTTTACGCTTAGTGAAATTAATCGAGGTAGCAATAATATGAGTGATATACGGAAATATTTTTCTTCTTATTTTACTTCTCCGCAAGGCTCTGTTTCATTTCAATATGAAAAAGCGTAGATAGATAAATAAATGTAATTATAATAAATAAATGTATATGTACATTGAACATATCTTGTTTTCTTTTCTTTTCACCATCTAGTTGATTCCGTTCAGGAACAACATTTTTACATACTTCTTCCCATACTTTTTTCTTTATATTTATGTCTGAATACTATTTTAAGCTTTTTTTATACAATGCTGTTCCCTCGACTGAACTAACCTGAATTCTACTGATGTTGAATTTATCTTTGATTTTCTCACAACTAACTGTAATGAGATCGTTAATAATATTACTCCACTAAAAGAAATTAAGATACGGGAAAGTGATCTTCCTTGGTATGATTGAGAAATAAGAGAGATGGCAAAAAAAAAATACGGTTTATAAAGAATTCTCTTAAAGCTATGACATTAATGAGAAAACAAAATATTGATCTACTTTTAAGAGGCTTAGAAATGATATTGTAAACAAACTTAAAAGGAAAAAAGAAAGTTACTATTACAAGAATATAGATATGAATAAAAATAATAGTAAACTTATGTGGAAAATTTTTAAAGAACTTATTAACCCGCTATGCAAAGAGTTTCAATTCAAAACAATAAATTTTCCTCCAAGTGCTGTTGCTGTTGGAGAACGTGTAATTACGAAGAACTTTAATTCATACTTTGTTGATAGCATCATTATTAGCGATCACCAATATGGCTTTCGTAAAAATAGATCAACAGGAGATCTCCTGACTTATGTAACACATGTTTGGAACAACGCAATTGAACACTTTGGAGAATCTCGAGCGGTTGCTCTTGACATATCCAAGGCATTCGACCGTGTTTGGCACGATGGGCTGTTGGCTAAGCTACGTTCTTATGGTATGTCTGAAAAGTTCTGTTTGTGGCTCTCATGTTTTCTCAGAGAGCGTTCTTTGCGAGTGGCAGTCGACGGATTTCTTTCTAACACCTTCAATATCAACGCCGGTGTACCCCAAGGCTCCATACTGTCTCCTACTCTCTTTCTCATTTATATTAACGATCTGCTGGAAAAGACCGAGAATCCAATCTACAGCTTTGCAGATGACAGTACACTTATCTCTTCATTCACTTTGAACGCTCGCACATCGGCTACTCAGACGAATATCCGCAGACAGCAGGAAGTCATTCAACTTAACAAAGATCTGGAAGAAATTCTATCTTGGGGTGACAGTAACCAAGTGGAATTTAACGCTACAAAAAAGTTAACGTTGCTGAACCCGACATAGTTATGTCGGGACACTCCATTCCCCTAACATCGTCACTCAAATTGTTGGGCGTTAATTTGGGAGCAAATATGTCCTGGCATGAACATGTTGCAGGCATATCAAGGAGAGCTTCTCAGAAGCTGGGAATATTATTTCGAACCAGAAAGCTTTACACTTCACAACAACTGTTAATTCTTTACAAAGCCTAAATTCGACCAACTATGGAATACTGCTCCCATGTTTGGGGCTCCGCTCCCAAACATACACTGCATTTGTTGGATTCTATTCAGAGAAGAGCTGTTCGTCTGATTGGAGACCCGGAACTGACAGGTGGCCTTGATTCGCTGGAACATCGAAGAACGGTTGGCGACTTGAGCCTATTCTACAAGTATTTTCATGGAAAGTGTTCGAGGGATGTGGGCCGCTTAATTCCTCCCAGAGCGGTGCATGTTAGAAGTACACGTCGCGCTAATACTTCACATCCGTATGACGTTCAGCTTGTTACTTCTCGTACAACGCTTTTCAAGCAGTCATTTATATGGAGAACATCATCCCTTTGGAATAATTTGCCCAGAACTGTGTTTCCCGTCGAGTACAATTTACAGCGATTTAAGAACAACGTGAATCGCTTTCTCCGCACACGTGTCGCTCCTGTAGCGCTTTAGGGACTTCCCTGTAGCACGTGTACTAGACCCATAAAAAAAAAAACAAAAAAAAAAACAACTCTGAGGTTATTAATACTATACCTCTTACTCACAACTCATCTTCTGGAGATTTGCCATTAATACATTCTGGATTTACCCGTTTTACGTCCCTCTCAATGGCTGAGGCATTATTGCCTCTCTTGGTAAGAAGGATAACAGTGAGAATTTATTAAATGGTAAAACCAACCAACCAAACCAAAAATATTTTTGGTACAGTTGGTCATATTTTTCTCAAACTCATTAATACTTATTTAGAAACAGGTGAATTTCCATCCAGCCTTAAAACCACTAGTGTAATTCCACTTCCTAAAGTTTCTAACAGTAACGATGCTTCTCCCTTTCGTCCTATTCACACACTTCCAGCTTTAGAGAAGGTTCTTGCCAACAATATTCTTTTTATAAACCAATCTGGCTTCAGGAAGAAACAGCCTTATGAATCTGCCATACAACTAACAATGGCTACATGGAATAAACTCATTGACAGCAATAACTATATTGCGGCTGCTTTTTTAGATTTTCGCCATACTTTTGAAACTGTTGACCAAAACATTTTGATTAAAAAACTAAAATATTACGGTGTTGGTGGTGTTGTTCTGTATTGGTTTATGAATCACTTAATAAAACGTAAACAAATGACTAAGATTAATAGTTGCAAGTCAATGAAAATTGCAAATGACCTTGGTGTCCCACAGGGGAGATTCCTTGGACTACTTCCTTTATAGTATGTCTAAATGACATTAATCATTTTATCGACTCTGAATTCATAAGCCATTTTGCGGATGAAACTTTAATTTCTACTAACGACAAACTACTAAATGTGGCTATTTGCAAGCTCAATTTGCAGCTAAGAAAAATTGAATCACACTTAAATGTCAATAGATTAAAACTAAATGTCAGTAAAACTAAAGCAATAATTCTAACTATTAAATATCGATTTTCACAAATTTATTTGAAAAATGTGAATATGTTTATTAATAACCAAAAACTAGAAGTTCTTCCAGAAATAAAATATTTAACCTTTTTGTTAATTCTTATCTAACATATAAAAGTCACTTTTCATATGTTTATAGGAAATTATTTATATTTTCTTGATAACAATAGTAAATCTACCTTACAAAAATTGCAAAATAGGAGTATGAGAATTATCTTAAAGTGCAATAGATATGTACCACTACCTTTAATGCAGGATTGTTTAAATTGGCGACCACTTGATCTTCACTTTAAGTACTTTAGCATGATATTCATTTTTTAAATAATAAATAATCTAAGTTGGGAATGTGGAAACTTTGGCACAATGATACTACTCAGTATATATCACCACTACACCAAACACTTTATTTTTGCACTCGACGCGCGTTTCGCTAACCATGTTAGCTTCATCAGGAGCGATGATTGACTAAAGCTAAACTACCAAATCTACCCTATTTATACTTAGCCTAACCCTTGAATTACTTAAGCGGAACTAATGACATAGGCAAGGCTATCAGTTCCGGTCAAGTAACCAGTAGAGGGGACTATAAGGAATAGGCCCTCTGTCTTTGTTTAAACTACTTTTACATTTTATGATTTCCATACTTTCGTATGCGTTCAACAATCTCCTATCAGATACATTTTTTATTAATCTTAGATTATCTAATGTTACAGTATGATCAGCTTCAAGAGCATGTTCGGCAATGCTAGACTTTTCTGTTCTGTTGTATTTTAAGTGTGCTAAATGTTCTTTAAATCGTGTTCTAATTGACCTTTTAGTTTGCCCAACATACTTTTTGTCACAATCATTACAACTAATTTCATAAATTCCACTTTTCTCACAATTAGGAATCTTATCTTTGGGATTTCCTAAGATATTCCTCAGATTGTCTGATGACTTATAGACTAAGGTGAGGCCTACCTTATTAAATACCTTATTGAGTCCCTTGCAATATTTCGGATTATATGGTATGGAGACATACTTGGTGTTATTTTCTTCGCGTGCAAAAAAGGTGGAATTCCGAATATTAAACCTAAACTTATGCCTATTTATTAGCTTATTTACTAAGTCATCGTCATAACCATTAACTCTAGTTATATTTCTAATACGATTCCTTTCTTTATTAAAGTTCTTTCCCTCTGAATAGAGTAAACTTCAAATTGTATTTGAAAAATTATATTCGGAGTTTCTATTTAATTTAATAAATGTAATAAATTTATGTCTGAATACTATTTTAAGCTTTTTTTATACAATGCTGGTCTCTCGACTGTACGAGAACAAATTGATAATTATGAAGGACACAGCGAGCTTTATTAATGCAGACACAAGAATTTATATTTACATCGATTGGACGGTCAAAAATACGCCACTTATTGGCTATTCCAGACGAAAGTACATTCGATCATGCGTCGAGCTCTAGTGTGTCTGTGGTTAAAAATTCGTTTTGTGCAGATAAATTTTTTTTTTTGCATATAGACATAATATAACATGTAGGCTGAAAAGTTTTTGGTCTAGCTACTTAAAATTCATTTCTTTTTTTGCAAAATTCGACTTTATTCATCAACATAGTCTCCTTCAAGAGCGATACAATCAGTCCAACACTTTTCTAATATTTCTATACCTTTCTTGTAAAAGGACTTGTCTTTGCCTTCAAAATAGGCCTTAGTTTCAACGATAACTTCTTCACTGGAGCCAAATCTCGTTCTCGCGAGCATTTTTTTGAGATCAGCGAATAGACAATAGTCGCTAGGAGCCAAATCTGAAACATACGATGGATGAGGAAGCAATTCGAACTTCAGTTCATGCAATTTTGCCATCGTAACCATTGACTTGTGACCCGGTGCATTGTTTTGATGAAAGAGCATTTTTTCTTGTTCATTTCGGACCGTTTCTTTGCGATTTCTGCCTTCAAATGCACCAATAACTTTATATAATATTCGCTATTGGTGGTTTTTTCCCTTCTCAGCATAGTGGATAAAAATTATTACATGCGCATCTCAAAATACAGAGGCCAAAACCTTCCCAGCCGGCTGTTGTGTCTTTAGTCGTTTCGGGCAACTTTCACCGGCTGCTGTCCACACAGCTCACTGCCGTTTAATTTCGATGTGTAGTAGTGAATCCATGTTTTTCATCCATTGTCACATAGCGTATGAAAAAATCATCAACACTTTAAATCAAACGCGGTACCCATTTCGAACAGAGCTTTCTTATGCAAAATGTGACCAACACGCTCTTTTAATAACTTTAGGGTGTCAGCTATCTCACGCAATTTCACTTTACGGTCATCCAAAACAATTTTGTGGATTTTTTTATTGTTTTTCAGTGTAACCACCTCATTTGGGCGTCTAGAGCGTTCAGCATCATTCGTGTCTGTACGACCGCGTTTAAATTCAGCAAACCAGTAAATGATGAGTGGTTTTCAATGGGCAAAGTCTCCGTAACACTTATCAAGCCATTGCTTTGCTGGAACGGTATTTTCTCCCATCAAAAAATATTGTTTAATTTGAACACACGAAATTCGATTTTTCCACTGTTTTGAAAATATCAAAAGTAGCGTCACTAAAACCACTGTAACTTGTAAACTAATCATCGAAATGTCATGAAATTTTGACACGTATCATTTGAAGGTTGGTACTTCCTAAAAATCATATGGATTTTTTGAAAAGTGCGACATCTATGTGTCAGACTAAAAACTCTTTAGCCTACGCGTTATGATTTCCTAGCCCAAAAGCCTCGTCGCCTACGCGAAAAACGGTATGACAATTCCGTCGTTATCATCGGGCAATTTCCTTCCAAAAGGGATATTAAGCTGGTTTTCAGAAAGCCGTTTGCCCATGTTAGATGTTTAAACTTCGGAATCATTAGCTCCTCCATAAGAACCGACATCTAAGTATACAAAATTGTAATCTTCAAGAGAAGAACTTCTTATAATTCAAACATGACCATCTGGAATGTTCTAGCTGCACCATCCGTATATATTTTCCAGTCATCCTCTTGCTTGGTTGCCATATACAACAGTTCCAACGTTCCATATTTCCTCACATGTAGTTTTAGTAGTATCTCGTATTGTAGAAGCTCCAATCAGATATTCAAAAGACAGCGCATTAAAATTACTTCCGGTAGCCAGGTATCCATAAAGAATAAATTTTAAATCGTTTTGTATAATTTTATTTATAAAAATAAATATTTATTAATCATTAATATATTATAAAACTATAATTTTAATATTTGTTTTATTTCAGGCCACCAACTACAGAAAAAAATGGGCCAATTTGCAGACTTGTTTTCTTAGGGAATTTAATGCAAAAAAGAATTGGAAGTCAGGTCCAGCTACTACCAAGAGACGCAACTACATCTATTTTGATAAGTTGTTATTTTTTTTACTTCCATGCATCGAAAATAGACCAACGGAAGAGAACCTATGACCGGCAGACGATAAAGAAGATGATGATAAGGAGGTGGATGATAACGAATCCGGTCCTTCCACTTCCACGCCTATCTCACGACGGAAAAGAAAAGAAATTAAAGAAACAAATCAAACAGCAACAGATGTGGATGAAGCACTATGGGAAGCACTGAACGACGCAGAAGACGAAGATACAAACTTCGTATTATCTCTTGTTCCCTCATTCTAGGCCCTTACCACCGAAGAAAAACTGGATGCTAAAATTATAATTCTAAACATTTTTAAGCAGATAAGATTAAGAAGGCGTCATCAGTCACTTCTCAATCACCATACAACCGCAGCTTACGGTGGTTATGCTCATTCCATAAAAAGCGAAAAACTTTTTTGGGTGGTTTAGTAGTTTAGTAAGTAGCGTGTAAAACTTTCCTTTTAAAAATCTATCATTGTTTATAGGATGCACCCAATATTCTCTGTTACTATTCTTCTTAATCATTATTCTCCTTTGTTTTATAATTAGAGCAATAATAGCAGTTCTGTTACATTTTTTGTCGTTTCTGCCGATACCAGTGGAACAACCGTTCAATCCAAGTGCAGCTATCTGTAGCAAAGCTATCTGCCGATTATGAACAGTTTGCGCACCAACGGCCAAACAAATAGTTTAGTTTGCTTGGTGTGTGAGGATGCAGCCCCATCGGATCAAACTATCGGCCGACCGATAGTTTGGTCTATAGTCTACGCCTGGCCTTACAACTGAAAGGAAATCGGGCAGCCCATCCAACTAATTAATGGGCCGATTTAGAATCGTTGGGTGTGTGCCCTCATGTATGTTTTCATGATAATTAAGCAACCGATTAAACTGTCGGCCGATCAAAAGTCTGTAGTCTGCGAGGACTTTATACTAACTGCCGCTTCTTTGCTCATATTACTAATATCACAGTTTAATAATGAAACTTACAAATTAAAAACTGTTAGTTCGTAAAAATAAAAACTCAATACAAAAAAAAAACAGTTTTTTAAGTTTGCATGTAAAATACATTATCTAATATTTTCCTTATTGCTATTTTTAACCTTTTTTAAATTTAAACAATTTAAAAATTTCTAATTTTTTATACTTCTATCTTACATTGAATAGAATGGATACAAATATCGTACAATAAAGAAAGCTACAAAACACGAAGAAATCCTACCATACATTAGAGGGACCACTGACAACATTCTTCTTCCCAGACAGTAATTCAGCTGGGTATAAGCGACTACAGAAATGATTGATTATAAGAAATCTTCAAACACAAGACCCAATTGGAAATCTGGAGTATTTATTGCGTACCATGAGGAACATGCAGCAAAGTATACGTTGGGTAAACCAACAAAAGAATATCGACCAGAGCGACTCATAAATTTGCTGTCAAAAATAAACAAGCTATACCTACATTTTTCAAACATCAACTTTAGACAGGTTATAGAACAGAATTTAATAGCTGTACAAAAAGAGTCCAAGTGGAAAACTAGATGACAAAAACAATCGGAGAAAATATCGAAATCGAAAACATAGGAAACAAGTGGAACGATGCAATGAACATGTCGATCCCATGAAAAATAATCCACAGACAAAATATAAATGCCAAAACTGACAAACTGAAAACAGAGCCTTCTACGATCAATCAGCGTAACTACAACCTTCGACGCCGCCATCAAATTTACGCAGCAACAGTAGAAGTTCTTAGTTCACGTCGGTTCAGTTATCCTAACTCCGACTAGTCAGCATTAAAAATTCCTGATGAAATCTTGATATCTGCAAGATTCCATTAGGCATGTAACAAGTGAAAGGATATTGTCGAGGATTGTAATTTACTAAAATGTATATACCTTTCTTATTTTTTCCAAAATTGTCAGTTCACCACACAGAATCTTTGTACTGAATATTCACTTTTCTGACTTAACGTAAATAAAATTTGCTACCAATCTTTCTTCTAATAATAATAAAAGTAACTTGACTACTACAAAGAAGTCGTTTAGTAAAAAAATAAAGAAGTCAGGTATATTAAAAATCACTTATG